>SJYX01015448.1:80064-257860 GCA_006410675.1 Oreotragus oreotragus | reverse complement strand
ACACATCATGAAATTGCCTTCCAGTGTACTACTTTATATTTCTTTTTTTTTAATTTAATTTTTATTTTATTTTACTTTACAATACTGTATTGGTTTTGCCATACATTGACATGAATCTGCCACGGATGTATACGAGCTCCCAATCCTGAACCGCCCTCCCACCTCCCACCCCATATCATCTCTCTGGATCATCCCCGTGCACCAGCCCCAAGCATCCTGTATTCTGTATCGAACATAGCCTGGCGCTTCGTTTCTTACATGATAGTGTACATGTTTCAGTGCCATTCTCCCAAATCATCACACCCTCGCCCTCTCCCTCAGAGTCCAAAAGTCCTTTCTATACATCTGTGTCTTTTTTGCTGTCTCGCATACAGGGTCATCATTACCATCTTTCTAAATTCCATATATATGTGTCAGTATACTGTATTGGTGTTTTTCTCTCTGGCTTACTTCACTCTGTATAATCGGCTCCAGTTTCATCTATCTCATTAGAACTAAGCTTTACAGAATCAGGTTCTCGTTTTAAGAAACAAACAAGTTTCCTCCTACTATTCTCCACTTGCTTACTCCTTCCTCTCAGAGCCATGTGTAAAAGGACTGACAGATACTTGCTGCCTTAATTTCCTCGCTTCTCTCATGCCCATTGCTGGACAGACTTTGGTTGTTTCTTCTCCACCTTTCTACTGAAGTTGTTCAATTTTACATCTGTTTGAACTTAGTAACCATTTTCTTCTTAAATTTCCTTTTTCTTTAGACTCACTTTTAATTATCTACTTAATTATCTTTTCTGTACTGTCATGAGACACTTCAAATCCAAATCTGTTTTCTCATCAGACTTTGTTTTACCTTTGTATTTTCTATCTTGGTTAATGACATTACCATCCAAGTTAGTTGTCAAATTGAAAATCTATTCTCTCTCTTTCCAGTCTTCCCCATTAATCAATTACCAAGTCTTATTGATGCCACCTCTTAAATTTCATGAAATTTCTTTCCTTCCTTTCCAGCTTCTCTACCATTGAGCTAATAATTCAAGTTCTCATTATTCACTATTATTCGTTCACGTTACTTACACCCTTAACATCTCTTAAATACATCTCCTTCTTTCTTTATTTCCTCATTTCAGACCTCATAATTTTTCTTCTGGATTTCTACAACAGTCTCCTAACTGTTCTAATGGTGTTCGATTTCACCTTACTTTCCAAAGTATCCTTCATGATACTGCTAGATTGATCATTCTAAAATGAAACACAGATCATATTACTTCTTTATTTATAATCCTCCCATTAAAAAGCAATTTCTTTCGTTTGTCTCTAGATTAAGAGCTAAACTCTGAAGGGTGTTATACAATGCCTTGGGCTCTGCCTACTTTTTGTTCATGTGATAGCCTCTTTCCTTTAGCCATCCTATTGTCTGTAGGTATTTTAGGTTTTACTGCTGTTCGCTGTTCAGTGTCACTTCTCCATGCCTGCATTTTCTCCCATCTGTCTTCTCCACTGTCTAAGCTGGAAACCTTTCCTCTGGGCTTTCTTTGTACCCTGTATAGCTTAAGATCATAGCATTTATTACACTCTATTATAATTTGTCTGACTTTTTCACCAGATTTTATATTTATTGAGAGCAGCATATGTGACTTCTGTCTTAGGTCTTCAGTGTCTAATGCAATGCTTTGTGACATAGTAGGTGTAAAATAAATGGTTAATGCATATACATATATATATATTTGAAATATGTAATTTTTTTGTGCATCTTTTGATAAACTAGGAAGATTGAGGTGGACATATCTATATGTTGTGTCACTACATCTGAATAAACTTTGAAAGAAGAGCATTATTTCTTTCTTATCAGTTAGCAGCTTGAGTGCTACCATGTGTTAAGCCCTGGGTGAGATACTGCTTGAATGAAATCAAAAGAAATAAGAGAGAAGGACTGCTGTTACGAGTTGCTTTTTCTTTGACAAAATGTTTCTTTAAACAATCCATTTTATATTCGTAATTCATCACATTTTATTTTTAGTCCACTTCAGTTTTGGGGAAACAACATAGCACTCCTTTAGGTTAGCATCTAAAATGCTAATTTTGAACTTCACTGAGTATAGTATGGCACTAGTCCAACACAATCTGTTAAAAATTTTCCTCTGGGCCAGATCTAAGTTGAGAAGAATGAGGTAACTTTAATGTGAACCCAGATTGCACTTCAGTCCTTTTCTCCAGTGAGTTGCCAAATTCACAATTCCATTTGTATCTGGAATTGAGGAAGCTGAGTTTAATGTGGATTTCTGCCAATGATAGCAAATCTTGGCAAGATAGTCTTGTTCTCTGTGCTTAATTATATAGTTTTATTATAAAATTTTTCACATGTTTATTTGGAAGTACCTCTCATATACTTTATTCTTTCGGTGGTTAATCATTTACGGTCAAATTGTCCTTCCTTTCTGAGAAGGCCAGCTTACAATTTTATACATTGCTATTAGTTATCCTGTTCTGCCTCTTCACTAGATTTATAGATTTTAAAGCTGTCCAGGTGTCTTAAGGATCATTACATCGGAATCCCTCTCTTTTGGGAATTAAAAATCTTAGTGAAGCTGAAAAAGACTGTTATATATTAATTCATCCAGTATTTATTGAGTGTCTGCTGTGACACTGTTTTAGGCCCTGGAAAATAGTGAATGAAACAAACTTCCAGGCTTTTAGGTATTGACATTATAGTGGGGAGAGACAATAAATTACACACACAAAAATATTTAATAAATACATCAGGTGCTGATAACTGCTACACAAGAAAAATAAGCAGGATAAGAGGGGCTACAGAATGACAAAGGGTGCTTGTGATAAAATCTATAGGATGGTCAAGAAAGGCCTGTCTGATAACTTGACTTTTGGTAGAGATCTAAGGGAGATAAGAAAATGAGCCAGGCAGATTTCTGGTGAAAGAGTATTCTAGTTAGAGGAAACTGATGTGTTTGGTGTTTAAGGAGCCGTGGAGGTGTGTATGGCTGAAGCTGGATGAGAAAGGGGGAGAAGCAGGAGATAAAGTCAGAGAGGTAGCAGAGGACTGGATCACTTAGAACCTTAATAAACCATGATGAGCTCTTTAGCTTTTCCTGGGAGTGAGACGGGTCACCATTGGAAGGTTTTGAGCAGAGGACTGATACGGTCTTACATACCGTTTAAAAGGTGTTTTGTTCTTCCTTTAATTTCGAGCAGGGCAAGGTTGGAAGCAGAGTGAACAGGAGGGAGGTTACTTCCTTTAGTCCAGGTTTGTGATGATGGTGGCTTAGGTCGTGGTGGTACAGGTAGCAGTATTGAGAAGTGGTCCGATTCTGGATAGATGCCACATTTCATATGGTATGTGAATTATGTCTCCGTTTATCTGCAGAGACTGGTCATATAGAATGACTAGTGAATGAAATTGAATGGGTTAAAAATAATAGAATGATACTACTATCATCTCTGGGATGAAGACCCTTAAGACTTGAGTAGAAGCCACATAGCTATTTTTATGGGTAGAGCTGAGACAGAGCCTTCTTCTGTTTTCTTCTCAATCTTTTCTCTCTATATTTTGTGCTCTTACTTCCTTTGTTCAACAGATGTGTGTAGAGCACCCGCTATATACTAAGCATTGTGCCTAAAACTGAGCATACATAAGACATTCGGAATTGGAATCACCTGAATTGGGTAGCCAAGATGACTGAAGTGTCCAGTTCGGGAGTCAGTTCACGTGGTGATGAAGGAGACAGGGACTCCTGGAGGAGCAGGATTGCTGAGAGAAAGAAAATCTCTTTCCTGATAGCCTTCCATGTGGTCTTTTCCTAGTAGCCCAACTGCTTGAAATAATAGCTTATGCTCACTGTCTCTTTATTAACATGCGTACATTTTCTTTTAAATGTCTTTTAGTTTGTTTCATCATATTTACCAAGGATCACTAATGGCCAGATCCTGTGTCCGTATCTTAGTCCTCACTGTATTCCTTGGCGCCCCCAAGAAAGGGCTTCCCTCGTAGCTCAGTGTTAAAGAATTCGCCTGCAGTGTGGGAGCTGCAGGTGACGCGGGTTCCATCCCTGGGTTGGGAAGATCCTCTGGATGAGGGCACGGCAACCCACTCCAGTATTCTTGCCTGGAGAAACCCTTGGACAGAGGAGCCTGGCGGGCTCCAGTCCATAGGGTTGCAAAGAGTCAGACACAAACTGAAGCAACTTAGCATGACTTAGCGACTTAGTCCCAGGAAAGAACGCTTTTCCTGTAAAGGGCCAAGTAGTAAATATTTTAGTCTTTGCAAATCGTATGCAACCACTCAACTCTGCCATTGTAATTAAAACATTCAATTCTGCAGCCATAGACAGCAAGTGAAAGAGTGAGCGTGGCTGTGTTCCAGTAAAACTTTATTTAATAATCGGAACAGGTAACTGGCCAGATTTGGCATGAGAGCCAGAGGCTTGCTGATCCTTGTTCTGAGCTGCTGTGTAACTGTAATCCTGTGTGCTGCTCTGGTAAGGAAGGTTTCTCTCCTTTAGTGACAGGTTTCCCCCTTTTCATCTAATTAATGGCATCTCTCTGTGTAGTTACTTCTTCATGTAGTTCTGTCCATAGTGTTTTCTTACTTTTTGCTAAAGGTTCTTGTAAGGCTTGTCAGTTGTGGGCACACTTTCTCTGTGTCTCGTAGGAGAGGCTGAAGGGTCCGTTAATAAAACCCCGCTGTCCCAGGAGCCGGCCGGAGCCAGGGCTCTCAGGGAGGACAGCTTTCTGCCATCATCCTCTCGGTGTCCTAAGTCTGCTGCTGTAGCATCCCCCGCAGGCCTGAAAAGAGGCCTCCAGTCAGTGAAGGGTCTCTTCTGTGGCCTCTTCTCTTCTGGAGGGAAGTTATCAGAATGATGGGCTTCTCTAAAAGGGGAGCTGCTTAAAGTCTCTTGAGGGTCTTGATCTGTATCTTTTGTTATCTTGCGGGTCCCAGATCTGCTCCTCCTTAGATACCCATGGATGGCTGTACCTGTGAAGCCTGGGGCCATCTGGTCTGAACTTGGCTGTTGGCCATCTTTTCTTGTGTCTCCCCTGCCTTGTCCCACCAAGCCCCAACCCGGCCCCGAGTCAAATCCTTTTGTCTCAACATGGCTTTCCTGACTTTGGGCTGATCTTACCTTCTAGCTTGGAGAAAACGGTACTGTTAGATATTGAATGTTTCTGCCCCACACTGAGATCGATGGATTAGTCTGGTCTGGCTACTGTAACAAAATACTGCAGAGTGGGTGGCTTACACAGCAGAAATTTCTCACAGTTCTAGAGGTTGGAAGTCCCAGATGAAGGGCAGGTTTGGTCTCTCCTGAGGCTTCTCCTCTTGGTTTGTCTTTTCACTTGAGTCATCACATGCCTTTTTTTTTTTTCTGCAAATGCACATCCCTAGTGTCTGTTCCTCTCCTTAGATGGTACCAGTCACATTGGATTAGGACCTTATCTTTATGACCTCTTTTAACCTGGTGGCTCAGACAGTAAAGAAGCTGCCTACAATGTGAGACACCTGGGCTCGGTCCCTGGGTCAGGAGTATCCCCTGGAGAATGCTGAATGGCAGTCCACTCCAGTATCCTTGCCCGGGAAATCCCATGTACAGAGGCACCTGGCGGGCTACCGTCCATGAGGTCACAAGTCAGACACAGCTTAGCTACTAAAAACAACCACAAACAACAGCAACAGCCTCTTAAAAGGTCCTGTCTCCAAATACAGTCACATCCTGAGGTACTGGGGGTTAGGGCTTCACTATGAATTTTGGAGGGACACAGTTTGATTCATAACAGTAAATATCTGTAATTCTCTTTCCCTTCTTCCTTCCTTTTACATTGTTCCCTTCTCTTCTCCACCTTCTCCCTTTAATTTCTTCTCCACTGGTTCATTTTTACCGAGAGTAAACATACTTCTGCTCACCACTATACTGCTGCTCACTACCACCACCACTGTGTACACTACTGCTGTGTTAGATTGAGTTAGATTGTTGCTGTTATAAAAGAGCTACAGTCTAAATGCTCTAGCATTGACACTTTTGACTTTCAAATGGGGAACAGAACAGTTTTGAAATTTTGGAGGAGATTAATACTGACTTTTTTCCTATTTCATGGTTTGATAAACTATTCCCACCTTAATGTTAAGAGTAAAAGTGTATTAAAACTACTAGAATACCAAATTAATACAAAGTATGTAGGACAGTTAAAACACCACTGAAAGGGAAGTTGAGTTGAGTTCAGTTCAGTTCACTCAGTTGTGTCTGACTCTTTGCGACCCCATGAATCGCAGCACGCCAGGCCTCCCAGTTCATCACCATCTCCCGGAGTTCACTCAGACTCACGTCCATCGAGTCCGTGATACCATCCAGCCATCTCATCCTCGGTCATCCCCTTCTCCTCCTGCCCCCAATCCCTCCCAGCATCAGAGTCTTTTCCAGTGAGTCAGCTCTTCTCATGAGGTGGCCAAAGTACTGGGGTTTCAGCTTTAGCATCATTCCTTCCAAAGAAATCCCAGGGTTGATCTCCTTGTAGTCCAAGGGACTCTCGAGTCTTCTCCAACACCACAGTTCAAAAGCATCAATTCTTTGGCGCTCAGCCTTCTTCACAGTCCAACTCTCACATCCATACATGACCACTGGAAAAACCATAGCCTTGACTAGACGGACCTTAGTCGGCAAAGTAATGTCTCTGCTTTTGAATATACTATCTAGGTTGGTCATAACTTTTCTNCACAGTCCAACTCTCACATCCATACATGACTACTGGAAAAACCATAGCCTTGACTAGACGGACCTTAGTCGGCAAAGTAATGTCTCTGCTTTTGAATATACTATCTAGGTTGGTCATAACTTTTCTTCCAAGGAGTAAGTGTCTTCTAATTTCATGGCTGCAGTCACCATCTGCAGTGATTTTGGAGCCCCAAAAAATAAAGTCTGACACTGTTTCCACTGTTTCCCCATCTATTTCCCATGAAGTGATGGGACCAGATGCCATGATCTTTGTTTTCTGAATGCTAAGCTTTAAGCCAACTTTTTTGCTCTCCTCCTTCACTTTCACCAAGAAGCTTTTTAACTCCTCTTCACTTTCTGCCATAAGGGTGGTGTCATCAGCATATCTGAGGTTATTGATATTTCTGCCTGCAATCTTGATTCCAGCTTGTGTTTCTTCCAGTCCAGCATTTCTCATGATGTACTCTGCATATAAGTTAAATGAGCAGGGAGACAGTATACAGCCTTGACGTACTCCTTTTCCTATTTGGAACCAGTCTGTTGTTCCATGTCCAGTTCTAACTGTTGCTTCCTGACCTGCATACAGGTTTCTCAGGAGGCAGGTTAGGTGGTCTGGTATTCCCATCTCTTTCAGAATTTTCCACAGTTTATTGTGATCCACACAGTCAAAGGTTTTGGCATAGTCAATAAAGCACAGCCCATCTTTGCCTTTGAATGGAACGATCGGTCAGGGGCACCAAGCAACAGCTCATCTGGACTCCCCCACAAGGGTTTAAGAACTTCCCAGCCATCTTTGAGAAAGCCTTGCTTTGGACCTAAACTCATTCCATCCAGAAGAGTATAGATGCTGGCTCCTACAATATGGGGATGACCTGCTGCTGGCTGCTGAGACCAAAACAAAATGCTAGAAAGGGAGAAAAACACTGCTCCAGCTACTGATGGAAGCAGGTTACTGGGTGTCAAAAAAAAAAAAAGGTGCAGATCTGCAAGGAAGAGGTAAGGTATCTGGAGTTTGTTTTAAAGGACACAAGGGTCCAGACCCTAGTTGGGTCCTATATACTGATGGCACTAGCTTGATAAAACAAGGACAATGGTTGTCAGGTTAGCCGAAGCAGAAGGGGCCATCAAGACTGAAAAGAGATGGTGAAAATTGCCAAGCGACAAATTATTGGTACCAGAGGAACTGGTACACAATCTGGTAAGCCAAACACATCAAGCGACCCACCTAGGCCATGCCGCCTGCTCACAGGTTAATGCTGCCTCTCAGGTATTCAGACAAAAACCTCCGGGTAAAGACATGCTGCCCTTTGAACACCTGGGAGTGGACTTCACTAAAATGAAACCCCACCAGCACTACTGTTACCTGCTGATCATGGTATGTACATTCTCGAGATGGGTAAAAGCTTTTTCTACCTGGACTAAAAGAGCATCAAAAGTAGCTCAGTGCCTGCTTAAGAAAATAGTTCCCAGATTTGGACTTCCTACCAACATTGGTTCAGACAAAGACTCGGTGTTTGTAACTGATTTAGTACAACAAGTAAGAAAACTTTAAACATCAAATGGAAACTGCACACTGCGTTTAGGCCCAGAGTTCTGAGATGGTAAAATGAACCAACCGGACATTAAAGAGACTTTCCAAATGGATCATAGAGACTGACTGCTCCTGGGTGGACTTGCTTCCGATGGCTCTGCTCAGACTCAAGATGACCCCACTGTCCCAAGGCTATTCTCCATACAAAATTGGGTATAGGAGGCCCCCTCCCATAATATACTAGGTATCAACAAATTTGCCTCAGGTAAGGGAAAGTAAGATTTCACAACAAGTGAAACTGGATAAGATAATAAATCAGGTAAGGGAAAGTAAGATTTCACAACAAGTGAAACTGGATAAGATAATAAATCAGTGTACTGTTCTCCCTTGGAGAACAGATTCATGAGTTTACGCTTAGTGACCAAGTATGGGTCAAAGATTAGAAACATAATTTGCTAGCCCCTTGGTGAAAGGGCCCTTATGTTATTCTAACTACCCCTACTGCAATTAAAGCTGCAGGTATTGTCCCTTAGATCCATCACACAAGGGTAAAGAAAACATACCACGCAGACCCAAAAAACGCTGCGTGGACTGTACAGAGGGATCCTGCTGACCCTTGAAAGACTAAGACCATCCTTAAGGAAAAAAATAAAGTCTTAGACGAGCTCCTTCAAGATAAAGCCGCACAGTCAACTTCTGCTGCTTGGCCTTGTCAACGTGATTTTGAATTTAACTTCCATTTCAACTCAAGACAATGTTTTCATCTCATGGACACATTCCTACGCAGACTTCCACAATACTACCAACTGCTGGGTATGTAGGGCTATGCCTCTGTCAGTGATGGATGGACTTCCTTGGTAGGTGTCACCACTCTGTCAAAGAGATTTTAAACCACTCTGCTCTTTTCTGAGATGACAAAAAAAGACGTTCCTCTCTCTTGCCAATCATAACCTCTCCTTGCTCTCTTGGTGTGAGACCTACAGTCAATAGACTCGGATCATGGGGTTACATTTCCCAGTGTAACAAAAGCCTAACCTACTTGTAAATCTACCCCAGTAGCCCCGGTAAATCTACCTTATTTACATNAAAAAGACGTTCCTCTCTCTTGCCAATCATAACCTCTCCTTGCTCTCTTGGTGTGAGACCTACAGTCAATAGACTCGGATCATGGGGTTACATTTCCCAGTGTAACAAAAGCCTAACCTACTTGTAAATCTACCCCAGTAGCCCCGGTAAATCTACCTTATTTACATGCTAGGTGGACAAGATCCGTGTTTCGATGATATGAATATATTGCTGCCTTATTCGTACCCTCTATAGGGACAATAGATATCATGATTAAAGTAGAGGCCTTGACTAATTTCACAAACAGGCCCTCCTAGATAAAAGCCATCCAATCCTTAAATAAAGAACAAATCCAAATGAAAAAAGCAGTAATTCACAATAAAATGGCTTTAGCCCTCCTCACAGCTGCTCAAAGAGGGACCTGTGCTATAATTAAGGTCAAATGTTGTATATAAATTCCTGACTTATCTGACAATGTATCAACTTCTTTAGATGACATGAAAAACCAGATAAAAACAATGTCAAAAGAAAACATTCCTTTCTAGATTTCAGTCCTATCTTGTGTGAAGGGTGATTGGTGGAAAACTATATTTACCACTGTTATAGTTGCTTTGATAGTTCTGCTTTGTGGACCCTGAATTTTACAATGTATTATGAACTTTGTAACCCAAAGATTGATGTCATTCTCCCAGGGTACAATATATCCCTATAAATGATGCTCATAATATGAGTTAAAAACATCAAGAGGGGGAAATAAAAAAGAAAATCATAAGGCCTAGCTCCATCTTAGGCCTGTTCCTGCTGATCATGCTCAGCCACCTTTCCAATAGACTCTGAACTCTGTGTTTAGTGCCTATGAAAACAACAACAAAAAGATAAGACACCCTCCAGACAAGAAAACCTTGAAGACCATATCTAGGTTACTCATCGCCTAAGAGAAAACATACGCTAATCACCCCTTCCTCCAGACAGGCCATAAATTTTTCTGTATCAGTCGGAGTGTAACCTCGGGTTTATTGATTACTGGCTAATTGTTTCACTGTTTGAACACTTGAACACATAACACTTGAATGATGGGGTTATTAGGATTGTATTTTCCTTGGTTTATGTAAGTCTCAAGGAATTTGGAGTGGTGGGTTCAGACACGTACACATGGGGTATAAAAGATTTTCACAAGTGCTAGTCAGGGTCTTTGGCTAAAAAGAGACTCTGCCTTGGGCCCGCCAGTGTAATAAACTACACTCCACTATCTGCATTGTTCTTCTGAGTAAGTGTGTTTTCTGAAATGCATGGCTACAACATGATTAATCCACAATATCCTGGACGCTTTGTTTTTAATGCCTTCAGCTATATTTATTGTGTTTTAATTTATGTTCCTTAAATGTAAAATAAAGCAACCTGAGAGTGTGGCTCCTTTTCTGGTGGTCAGCCCAGGAATCAGCCAGAGGCCTCAAGTGTGTCTACTTCCAGTATGGTAATATGGAAATGAATTCTGATGCCTTATGCTACAAATTAAGTTAAATGGATTTAGGGGTTAAGCCATTTTCAAATCCTGCTCACCTAATGAGAAAGATTAAAGTATCATAAACGATTAATATTTTATCTAATGATCATTTTACCTGGAATTCAGTCTTCTTAAAATAATCATCTAATGCTCTCAGAATTGAACTATTCCTTGGGCAATCTAAGGCCATGAAGATACTCAGTGAAGGTACTCATGTACTCATACCAGCATGTCCAAATTGGCTCTTTCTATTCACTGGGCTCTGATAGAAAATCGGGCTCCCAGTCTCTACATTGGCATAGTCCTTGTGAAACAAGAATTCTTTGCAAAACACAGACGCATGTCACATTTCACTGGGGCAGAGGTTGCTTTCTAATAATCTTAACTGTTTAGCTTCTTCCAACCCATCAGGAGTGTCCTTTCAAAAGTTTCAGAAAGAATCCAATGACGAGGTCTTCATTTCAAAAATTTTGTTTTTCTAGCACCACCCTTATGGCAGAAAGTGAGGAGGAGCTAAAAAGCCTCTTGATGAAAGTGAAGGAGGAGAGCGAAAAAGCTGGCTTAAAGCTCAACATTCAGAAAACGAAGATCATGGCATCCGGTCCCATCACTTCATGGGAAATAGATGGGGAAACAGTGGAAACAGTGTCAGACTTTATTTTTGGGGGCTCCAAAATCACTGCAGATGGTGACTGCAGCCATGAAATTAAAAGACGCTTACTCCTTGGAAGAAAAGTTATGACCAACCTAGATAGTATATTCAAAAGCAGAGACATTACTTTGCCGACTAAGGTCCGCCTAGTCAAGGCTATGTTTTTTCCTGTGGTCATGTATGGATGTGAAAGTTGGACTATGAAGAAAGCTGAGCGCCGAAGAATCAATGCTTTTGAACTGTGGTGTTGGAGAAGACTCTTGAGAGTCCCTTGGACTGCAAGGAGATCCAACCAGTCCATTCTGAAGGAGATCAACCCTGGGATTTCTTTGGAAGGAATGATGCTAAAGCTGAAACTCCAGTACTTTGGCCACCTCATGCGAAGAGTTGACTCATTGGAAAAGACTCTGATGCTGGGAGGGATTGGGGGCAGGAGGAGAAGGGGACGACAGAGGATGAGATTGCTGGATGGCATCACGGACTCGATGGACGTGAGTCTGAGTGAACTCCAGGAGATGGTGATGGACAGGGAGGCCTGGCGTGTTGAGATTCATGGAGTCGCAAAGAGTCGGACACGACTGAGCGACTGAACTGAACTGAACTGAGCATAACATGTTCTTCTTGTTTGCCTTTTGTAATCATACAAAACATTTCTCTTAAGTGGCCTAATTGGAAGAATGTTTACTTCCCCCGTGGCCTCAGACCAGCAGTGAACTTCATTGAATCAGTCACTTAAGACTCAGCAATAGAATTGATAGTTTTGAAACTCTTGGTGAAGAATTAAATATAATAACAATGTCTTCTTGGAACACCTGTAGACCACAGTTCACTGCATAATTTTTATATTATTCATATATCTGTTTTGACCCACTCACCCATCTTTCTTTCTTATTCTCATTTTCTTAGTTTTAAACTTAATTTGTCTTTTACTTCATTTTCTCACCTGTTTTTAACAGTTTATTCTGATGAAACTTTGTTAAGAAATTTCTCTACTATGTTCAAAATTATAATGCCAATTAAAACAGGAAAATAAAATAACCGTCATCTTTTTTATTGGCCACACAACGTGGCATGCAAAATTTCCCCAACCAGGGGTGGAAACTGTGCCCCTTGGATTGGAAGCACGAAGTGTTAACCCCTGGTCCAAAATTATCATCATCTTATTCTTAAAATATGTGACTCAGGGACTATCCATTTACTTAGAAATATAAAATTTTAAAATAAAAAGGAGTCTTAGAAAATTTGACAGTTAAAATACAATTTGGAATAACTAGAATGTTTTATGAATGTTAATTGTTCAGTCATGTCCAACTCTTTGCGACCCCTTGGACTATAGCCTGCCAGGCTCCTTTATCCATGGAATTCTCCAGGCAAGAATACTGGAGTGGGCTGCCGTTCCCTTCTCCAGGGGAATTTCCCGACTCAGGGATCAAACCTAGTTCTCCTACATTGCAGGCAGATTCTTTACCATCTGAGCCACCAGGGAAGCCCATTTAATGAATAGATCATTTTAATTCAGTGAAGAAGTTTTAATTTCACTTGTCAGAAAAGTTGTCAAACCTTGGAAATGGGCAAGAGAGATTACTGAGGTATCCATGAAGCGCTTGTGGAATTGCCTACCAGAATTTCCAGGAATTTCTGATTCTACGGGGTGTGGATCTTTGATTGTGTTTGACCAGACTCTTCACAAACCTGTGGTGATAGAGTTTTGCTTGAATAAAAAACTAATGATAAGGCAAATATAACAAAGTGATGCAAATGAATTTTATCCAGTAGAGAATATAAATCTTTGTAAGCTAATTCCTCTTTCGACCAAGTTTTGATATCTTACTGGTTTCCTCATTTATCAATGAATTGAGTAAAATATTTAATAGGGGCTCATTTTGTACTTGTATGAGAATCATGATTTGGCTGTTTTTGAAAGTTATGCTTTAACACAATTTGTTCTGAATAAGTATACTCTCTTAGATTAAGGATTTTGCAGTGTTTCAGAGTTTTCATGATACGCACCAATTTGCAGCTACTTAGGAGCAACAGTATAACATAATTGCAGGGTAAAATCCTGAATCTGTCCCTTAACAGCTGCTCTCTGGCCAGTTGCTTAGCCGCTTTGTGTTCCAGTTTCTTTATCTTTAATGTAAGTGTGATAGATATATGTAAAGCACTTGGGACTATTTTATTGTGATCTGTATTAAGCCATTGTGGGAAACAATGGAATCTTATCAAGCATCCTAGATGTTTTTAACTTCTGAATGCTTAATCCTGTTATAGGCAGAGAGAAAACCATTTTTACTATGTGGGGGATTCTTGCCTGCCCAGGGCTGTGTGAATAAGTGTGCCTGATCTGAATCCGGGGTCAGTGAGCAGGCAGCCCTCAGGTTCTTACCTGAGCTACATGCCAATTTGGCCTCTGTGATAGCTTTGCAATGTGTACACTTGGCTTCCATGAAATACATATCCAAGGATTCTTCTTGTGTTTTTCTGAATAGGGAAGATCACAGGGAGAATCTGGCAAGACTGTCAGCAAGCAGAAGGGAAGCTGCAGCCACATGTAGTTGACACACATGGATGTTGACCTGCTGACATTCCACTGAGATAACTCCTAGGCCTGTAGAGGCTCTACCTTCCTCTGAATCCTCCTTCAGTTTTCCCAGAGGTGTATGTGTTCAATTCTATGACAAAAGGCCCCACCTCCTGCAGGATACCTCACCAGGAAGGAAAGGCAAGAAGAGACACAGGCTTCAGTTTGCCCTTGTGGAATTTTAGCCTGCTGGTGAGGAACCCTTCCTGACTGTCCATCCTGTGAACTTCAAACTCCAGCCCTGGTCTAGGGTTTACTTAAACAATCTCCATAAGGCTGTATGCCTGTTTAAGCAAGACTTGGGATAGCATAAGCCAATCTCCTATAACAAATTTCCTTATTTATAGTATATAGATGATAGATAGATGGGTGGATAGATAGACGGGTGCATAGACAGGTATCAATATTGATATACATATATCCTGCTGATTCTACCTCTCTTGTTGAGCTATGACTCATGCAGAATTTGATACTAGAAGTAGAAAAGCCAAGGAGAACTCATTCAATTATTTACCTATTCACTTAAAAATGAAGTTGTGCTACACACACATACATTATACCTTTTTCACTTAAAAATGTATGACCAACATATTGTTCCATGTGAGTATCTCATCCATTTTAATAGATAATCCCTTGCAAATAGATACCATAATTTATTTGATAAAGTACCACTTCATGCAAGCAGTTTGCTTTTAATGACAATACCACAAGAAACAATTCTATGTATCCATCTCTGTATATTTTTCTGATTCTACTCTGAGAATAAATTCCTAGAAGATAAATTACTTAGTCAGATGATATGCACAATTAAGTTTTTTATTTATTTCATCAGAAGAGTTGTTCCAATTTACTCTTCTACTAACTGTGTATAAAAGGATCTGATTCTTCCAAACATCCTCGATATTTTAAATTGGGGCATCCCCCAGTGAATTTCAGTGGTTTGTTTTATGGATTGAGCTGGATATGCTGGTTCTTTTAGAGGTTTCTAATTACCAAGAATTCTTATTAAGCCAATTGCCTACTTTCCATTCAGGTGACATCCCTATAACCAATCTTTGAACTCTCGGGGTCAGTGACAGAAGCCAGAACCACTCCAGTTTCAGTCCTCCTGTTCACCTACAGGAACTTCCATCAAGGCCGTCTCTGAGCCTCGCAGATTGTGCTCATAGTGAGCAGATAGCCCATTGCTAGCTGAAAACATTTGCCAAAAGCAGCTTGCTTGGGTTAGTGCTGATGTGCTTATATTCATTAGTGTTTGCAAAGTACTAAAGTAATTGGAGATCTTTAGTAGAAAATTCTTGCTGACTGAGAGGGGAGGAACTGCTAAAATCCTCTAAACTCCCACAGCTCTTACTCAGAAGCATGTGAGTGCATTTAAAGTATCTTTTAGTGGATGCTAAGAGGAGTTTGAAAGTTATCACCAGAGCCTACCCTGATGGCCAGGCTCACACAACTGTTTATTTTCTATCCTGTTCAAAGGGATGTTTTCACATTGCAGGTTTAGAGAAAGTGAGGGGTCTCAAGAAGACTAATCTGT
This sequence comes from Oreotragus oreotragus, assembly GCA_006410675.1. Taxonomy (NCBI): domain Eukaryota; kingdom Metazoa; phylum Chordata; class Mammalia; order Artiodactyla; family Bovidae; genus Oreotragus; species Oreotragus oreotragus. The sequence goes on along the minus strand of SJYX01015448.1, from coordinate 242,275 downwards.
TTTAACTGTAAACCACAACGATCCTTTAAAATCTGATCCCACCCATACTCTTTTCCTTTCCAAATATCAAAGAAAACAACCCTACTCTTCCAAAAAAATTTACTGTGAAATCTATTCCGTATTAAGTATATAGCAGTTGAAATAGATTTACCCCATGGCCTTTTCTCCTCAATCTTTCTTCTCTGATTCTTAATTCAGGTGAAGAAATTCCTTATGCTTTCTACAGACAGCCACATACGGAAGAACTTCACATGGGAAATTACAGTGTTTCAGTGAGAAATGGCTTAAGGAAGTACTGTTGACCCCATGAGTACAATTAAGTGATTAGTCACCACTATTGATGTTAATATTAGATGAATACGTTTAAGAGGTTTTATATCTGTCTTGACAATCAGAAAGAATATTGAACTGGTAGACTAAGACACTGAAAGCTAATTAAAATAATGGATATATGACAAAAATACAGTAATATTTTTTTATTTCAGAAATGTGAATCAGAAAGTCTTAGCAAGTGAGATTTATTTAACACACTTGGGAAGTGTCCTATTCCTGAGTGGCTTCTTGGATGTAAGCCTGCTGTGTAATTATTAAGATGAATTTTAGGGCATATAATTCTGTGTGGATGTGTTTGAGTGTTGGCAGTCGTTTAGGAGAATGTGTCCCTTCTTATCAGAGGAAAGCTCCACTGTCATTTGGAATCACCTGAAACATTTTTCTGGTTTCCTTAAAATTTTCTGATCTGTTATCCAAGTGATCCAGAAATGAAGTGCTTTTCCTTCTAATAGCTTTTCTGCTGAGCAGTGACTTTCAAGTTGTAATATGTCAACAATATCAATTATTTCTGAGACAAAACTTTCAGCTATAGAAATAAAGGGGGTCCTTAAACGCTGGAATGGAAGAAACACAAGCTGGAATCAAGATTGCCGGGAGAAATATCAATAACCTCGGATATGCAGATGATACCACCCTTATGGCAGAAAGTGAAGAGGAACTAAAAAGCCTCTTGAAGAAAGTGAAAGTGAAGAGTGAAAAAGTTGACTTAATGCTCAACATTCAGAAAATGAAGATCATGGCATCTGGTCCCATCATTTCATGGAAAATAGATGGGGAAACAGTGGAAACAGTGTCAGACTTTATTTTTTGGGGCTCCAAAATCACTGCAGATGGTGACTGCAGCCATGAAATTAAAAGACGCTTACTCCTTGGAAGAAAAGTTATGACCAACCTGGATAGTATATTCAAAAGCAGAGACATTACTTTGCCGACTAAGGTCCACCTAGTCAAGGCTATGGTTTTTCCTGTGGTCATGTATGGATGCGAAAGTTGGACTGTGAAGAAAGCTGAGCACTGAAGAATCAATGCTTTTGAACTGTGATGTTGGAGAAGACTCTTGAGAGTCCCTTGGACTGCAAGGAGATCCACCCAGTCCATTCTGAAGGAGATCAACCCTGGGATTTCTTTGGAAGGAATGATGCTAAAGCTGAAACTCCAATACTTTAGCCACCTCATGCGAAGAGTTGACTCATTGGAAAAGACTCTGATGCTAGGAGGGATTGGGTGCAGGAGGAGAAGGGGACGACCGAGGATGAGATGGCTGGATGGCATCACTGACTCGATGGACGTGAGTCTGAGTGAACTCCGGGAGATGGTGATGGATAGGGAGGCCTGGCGTGCTGCGATTCATGGGGTCGCAAAGAGTCGGACACAACTGAGCGACTGAACTGAACTGAACTGAACTTCATTCTCAGACATGCAGTGCCAGGTGGTCAGTTGGTGGTCAGCTCTGGAAACAAAGCAGCTTCTCATTGTCTTGGGTGGGCCTGCCTGTTAACAGGTGATAATCATTAGGATATTTCAGGATCTGGGTCCAGTCACATTTTAAGAAGGGCAGTTAGGCAGGAAGAAGGAAATGGGTTGAGAAGAGGGGACTTTACATGATTTTTTTAAATATTTATTTGTCTTTATTTATTCATTTCTTTGGCTGCATCAGGTGGGATGCAGGATCTTTGTTGTGGCTCACAGACTCTCTAGTTGTGCACAGGCTCAGTAGCTCCATGACATGTGGGATCTTAGTTCCCCAACCAGGGGTCAAACCTGCATCCCCTGCATTACAAGTCAGATTCTTAACCACTTGACCACCAAGGATGTCCCTAGATTATTATTATTTTTTTTAACTTCAGAGCTTAACTAACTCGATTAATCTAAAGGCAGCTTAAGATGCCTGGGATGAGTGCTTGAAACAGATCTCTAACTCTGTTAGGATATTTTAGAGGGCACTCTAGTTCAATTCCCTCACTTTATAGATAAGTTATGGAAGTGAGGACTTTGACATTCTACTCATCTATAAGCTTTGCCTGTTCACTCAATAGGTGTCCAGTAAGTACGTGTGCAGTGAATGAAGACATGGATGGAGAGACTGGATGAGTGATGGCATAAAAGAAATACAGAAAAATGTGTGATAGAGGAAGCACTCAAGTTAATGAAATTGTTTTCTAGAATAGTGCGGCACTGTTCCAAGAATCTGCAAAACTGAGCAGCGGAAATAATTGGCAATCTTCTCGTTTGAGGAGGCAGCGTGACGGTATAATCCTTCACTTGTGGACATCCATCATCACTCTGTTGGTGGAGCTCTGAGGTGTAGATACTTCTGCTAGATAGGATATGGGAGTTAGAGTCAGCTATCAAGCCAGAGCCCTGCCCTCCAGGGCTGACCAACTAGGGTGAGTGACTTTAGCAACCCCATTTATTCAGGATATGTAAGCATGGGCCTTTAGATCCGGTGTCGATGATGTGGACTCATTGTTTAAGCAAAGGAAACATGTTCTACTAGGGTGCCTTCAATTTCTTACCATCTGTAAGATGGTAGTGAATGGTGGAGTAAACACAGCCCGTGATTTTGCAGCACAGTGTCCCTATTTGCAGAACTATAATAAGTAGGGGACAAAGTTATAGTCCTGATCTCTAAACAACTATGCTCTAACCTCATGATCACCAAACTTTTTTTGATCATGTATCCTTATCATGCTTTTTCAGCATGAACTCTGCTGTGAGTGTACTTATCTACTTAGAAATTATGTTGTTCAGTCACCAAGTTGTGTCCCACTTTTTGTGACCCAATGAACTGCAGCATGCCAGGCTTCCCTGTCTCTTACCAAACCCAGAGTTTGCCCAAGTTCATTGCATAACTCAGTGAAGCTATGAGCCATGCTGTGCAGGGCCACCCAAGACAGATGGGTCGTAGTAGAGAGTTCTGACAGAACGTGGTCCAGGGGAGAAAGGAATGGCAAACCACCCCAGTATACTTGTCGTGAGAACCCCATGAACTTAGAAATTATAGGTGTTTCTTTTTAACTCATACTTAATATGCTTCCAAAGCAGAAGTTTAAAAAATAAGATAAAAATAAATATAAGTAGATATCTAATGGTTTCTTCCTGCACACAGTGGGGTGGGTAAAATCCATGCTGTAAACAATTTCTAGTCATCTCTGACGTACAGTAATTATACCTCACTTTCAATCCCAATCACATCTACATATTCTGTTCTCTAAATTTCAAATCATGGATTTACTCTTTAATTAAACATGTTAAATAATAAGGGAAAGAAAGACAAAGAAGGATAAAATAGGTAATATATTCACAGACCACAGCAAACAAAGAAGAATCTATGTGAAGCTGCTACAGTACTCATTTCTGTAACTCACCACAGCTGGAGTTGATATCTATAACTTCTTTCTTCCATTACTTGGCTCACACTTTCTCCTCCACCAGTTAGGACCGCAACTGGTGAGGGTTTTTCCCTAAAAGTCAGTGGGGCTTTCTTTTATCAGTTGATGTACTTTTCAGTTAACTTTTACTGTAGGAAATGATGCTATTAAGGGCCATCACAGAGAATCTCCCTGAGTTCCAGAAATGGTCCTCTCTGGTCACATTTTCTGGCATCAGTCGAATGTCCTCTTGATAATCAGGATCAACCACCTAACAGAGCAGCCCCTTTCTTTGCCTGTCCGGGTAGTCGTAAGAAGAACTCAGAAAGATACAATAGCAGAGTGAAGCTCCAGCTTCATGGAGCCACTGTTCTAAGGATTTCTCTTTTAGAAACCAAGATCTCTTCAGAAACCTCTCTTTAGAAACCAAACCGAACTTCAGAAATGAAATTGTAGATACGGATATAAGAACTCTATAAAGTGGGATATTTGATGTGAAAATAATGAAAGGAGCCATTCCCTCTTGAAAGCACTGATTCTTAGATAATCTGCGTATTCTGAGAGAGACAACACCCGTTACTGTTTCCTGATTAAAAGTATGTACTAAATCTTATATAACAGAATCGTAACTCCTCAGTTTTGTGGTGCTATTGTTTATGGAAGACTGGGGTTTAATTATAATTTTGTTTGCTGTATTATATAAAGATATAACTGATTTTAGTATACTAACCTTCATCCTGTGACTTTGACAAGTTCATTTATTAGTTCTTGGCCATTGCAATACAGTAAAACATAACAAGGAAATTTTAAAAAAATGATCAATAAGGAAGAAGTAAAACTCTCTGTAAATAATCTGACTGTTTCTATAGAAATTCCTAAAAATCTAAAAAGCAATAACTGCCTTGTGATGTTGGATCTGGGACTCTGCAAGCCACCTCTCTTTTGCTGGCTAATTCCATGTTAGACTCTATTTGCCAGCAGGGGACCTGAGGGAGATGAAATTTTGTTTCTGAGGAATTTTTTTCTGAGAATCTGAGGAATTTCTGTAGAAACAATCACATTATTTGCAAAGAGAGAGAGTTTTACTTCTTCCTGGTCATTTTTCTTTTATATTTCTTTTTTTATGTTTTACCATATTGCAATGGCCAAAACCTCCAGGATGATGTTGAAGAGAGGTGGGGAGAGAGCATGCTCAGTTGGGTCTAAGATCTCTGAGCTCAGAGAAGGGGTCTGGGATCCAGACCCATAAGGAGGGTGGGTGCTGACTGACACAGGTGTCTCCAAGGAGTCTTATGAATCTGGATCTGCAAGTGTTACGTATTTACAAGAAGAAACTGCCACCACTAAAGTGAAGAAGCTTTTGGCAGGAGATACTCATAGGAAAATTGGTGGGAAGCAAACGAGTCAATCCTTTCTTCCTCCTGAAGCTTTCGTCTCTTTCAGGTGCCCCTACCNACAGATCAATCATCTATCCTTCCATCCACCTATCACCTATCTATCTCTCTATCATCTCTCAATCATCCATCCATCCATCACTTATCCATCTATCTCTCCATCATCTAACATCCATCTATTTCTCTAGCATCCACCTCCCTATCTATCTACCCATCTACCTCTCTTCATCTATCTACCCCCTTATCTATCTCATGGAGCCACAGCACATGCACACCCCCTGCAGGGTTTTGGCATCCCCAGTTTCCCACTGTCTCAGCCTCATGAAACTGTCTCCTCAGCTTACAAGCCCACTGTGTCCTGTTTTGTATCCCCCTTTCAACACCAAATTAAAAAGGGCCTGAGGAAGGAACTCAAGGTGATTGTGAGGACCCTTGTTTCCTTTCTCCTAGGGGTCACAGTTCTGAGATGCCTGTTGTCCAGTGTCTGAAAACTGTTGTTTCATCTATTTTGTCCTGTCTTCTAGGTTTTTTGGGAGGAGGGTAGGGGTGTGGAGAGGGTTTGTGTGCTTTAAGATGTGATTTTGAAGCTAAGTTTCTGAGATTAAATAAAATAAATAATTATTAACATAGTTTGTAAAATTATATATTTTGGAGTTTTCTTCTTTATTAACTGAATTGAGTTTCATCTTCTTGGTGCCTAGTTACAAAGGCTTTCTATTTTTGGAATATTTTCAGTTCTAACTTTCCTGACTATAAAAAAAATGACACAGATGCAGTCTGATTAAATTGATATAATTATTTCCAAGAATGAAATACGAATCTAGTTTTGCTATCTTGAAAGAATACATATCGTGCAGATTACTCCATATCCTTTGAAAATTGTTTTGACAATAAGAAGCTGATTTCTATCTTTCCCTATAATAACAGAGTAAAAAGAAAGAACATAACAATTTCAATAAATGTAGAGTAAAATTTTGATAAAAACTAATGATAATGATATCTTATAAAAATGGTAACCAAAAAAAAGTATTTAACTAGAAAATGACATCTATCAAAATTATATAACAAACATCATGATTAATAGCTAACCATGAGAAGCCTTCTTTTAATGTCATGAACAAGATAAATATGCCACCATTATACTTTCCAATAAACGTTGCAACTAATACAATGAAACAAAAGAAAAACAATATGAGTCAAGAAGATCTACAGACACATAATTAGAAGAATAAAGAGCTTGGCAAGTTTGGTAGATATAAGATCAATACACATAAATCAGTTCTTTCCTACAGACCAGCAATAAGCAACCAAGAATGTAATTTTTAAGAATACCATTTATTGATAACACAAAAATTATAGTGAAGTCAACACAACAAAAAGTAAAAAAAACTTATTGATTAAATGTTTCCTCAGTAAAATGAACTTGTCTTCTTTGAAAAAGATCCAATTCTGAGAAATGGATGGTTAACAAAGGTATAAGAAGAGACTAGAATGGTATGCTGTCAGAAATCATAGGAATGGTCAAAAATTATTCAAACAGATCAGAAGGATGTGGGAGAGAGCTTAGGTTTAAAACTGTCCAAATATGGGTCAGCTTGGAGGTCACAAAAAGTATCATTTTTTTTTTTTTTTTATGAAAGAGGATAGTGAAAAAGTTGGCTTAAAGTTCAACATTCAGAAAACGAAGATCATGGCATCTGGTCCCGTCACTTCATGGCAAACAGATGGGGAAACAGTGGAAACCGTGACTGACTTTATATCTGGGAGGTTGCAAAATCACTGCAAATGGTGACTGCAGCCTTGAAATTAAAAGATGTTTGCTCCTTGGAAAGAAAGTTATGACCAACCTAGACAGCATATTAAAAAGCAGAGACATTACTTTGCCAGCAAAGGTCCATCTCATCAAGGCTATCGTTTTTTCAGTAGTCATGTATGGATATGAGAGTTGGACTATAAAGAAAACTGAGCACTGAAGAATTGATGCTTTTGAACTGTGGTGTTGGAGAAGACTCTTGAGAGTCCCTTGGACTGCAAAGAGTTACAACCAGTCCATCCTAAAGAAGATCAGTCCTGAGTGTTCCCTGGAAGGACTGATGTTGAAGCTGAAACTCCAATACTTTGGCCACCTGATGTGAAGGGCTAACTCATTTGAAAAACCCTGATGCTGTGAAAGATTGAAGGCAGGAGGACAAGGGGACAACAGAGGACGAGATGGTTGATGGCATGACCAAGTCAATGGACATGAGTTTGAGTAAACTCCGGGTGTTGGGGATGGACAGGGAGCCCTGGCATGTTGTAGTCCATGGGGTCGCAAAGAGTCAGACACGACTGAGCAACTGAACTGAACTGACCCAGAAATGTTCAAGTACGAACATTTTAGTAAGTATGTAAGTACTAACTAAATGATGTTCTGATAGTGTTCATTTCTGCTCTATACATTAAAAAAAAAAAAAAAAGAACTGGCATAGCTTTCTTTTGGGGTTATTAGCAAATATTTTCACAGCAATTTAAGGTTGAGGAATCCCCCTAGGAAAAAAGTGTTATCTTAGATCAACTTTTCCCAGTGTTCCGGAAATGTGAACAGGTAATGTAAAGAATTCAGATCCTATAGTCAAACAAGTTTAGAAAATACTACGTTTAACAAAACCACATAAATTAATTTAGTCATGGACTTCTCAGAGCCTTTAACATGAGAACATGCACTGTGAATCTCACAAGGACTTTTCTGAGGGACTTATCAATACATTTGAAAATACATTTAGGGAAATGCTAACCTAACTGCCCAGGTCTTTCCTTCTAAACTACCAGATATCAGTAATGGAAAAAGCAAGAGTGAGTGATGCCAAAGTCATTTTAACGTTTTTTTCTAGAAATAATATCATAAAGTAAAATGAATCTCTCATTTATAGAACACTAACAGAACATATTCCAAAACTTCAAAAAGAAACAGACTCCCAGCCACTAAAAAAATTCTCTAACCACTATCAACTTTTGTTCACTAAGATTCTCTCCAAATCTTTTCTTAGAGTGAATAATTATTATTTTTATAGCTATCCTGTAGGGAGTTTTTAATATGTTCCAGGGACTATGCTAAATGCAGTTCTTAATTTGATCCTCAAACCTTGTAAGGTGGGAATTATTACTAAGGAAACTGAGACTTGGAGAATTTGCATAACTCACTCAGGTAAGTGGCAGAGCCAATAGTCCAGACCAGGTATTCAGGCCCCAGGATTTTTGCCATAGCCCCTGGGAAGCACATCTTCATTGCTATGACTCTCTAGATTTATGTGCTGCTCTCAGAATCTGGTCTACCTTGGCTGTCTCTGTGTTCATGTAAACATTTACCCAACAAAGCCCTACAAGAGGCTAGATTTCAATTCCTTCTTTGACATCCTACTTAGAGCTAATGAGAGGGTAAGGTACTTTAGCTAATTAACTGTCCACTTCCCACTGAGCTGCCATCTTTTGTTATTCGCATGGTTTTCTTCACATGGATCAGAATTAGAGAGAGGCTTCTTTCATCCCCTTTGGAAGAAAGACATTCTGGAATTTAGTCACAAGTTTTAACTGCACATTTCCTGCATTCTCTGTTGCACACAGCAGAGAGGCAGAGAAAAGCTGAAGGGACAAAGTACTGTGTTCCAGAGGCCAGGTTCTCCACAGCACTCTCCCAATTTGGTCAGGCTCCTCTGCCTGTGCATCCTGACGGGTAAGCTTAGTACCTAGTATAGATTTATGCCCAGTTGTTGCCCAAATGCTGCAACTTGAGCATTTTGCTACCTGATTTTGCTAGAATTCTGTTCATCTCTTTTCCTGAAGATTTTTAAAGAGCATTTGAACAAAGAAGACACTATTTCTCTTACATACTCAGGCATTTCCCCATTGCTTTATTTGCAGGTTATTCTTTAATCTACAAGGTCATACGACAGCCCTGTCATCCTGTTTTTCATGTGGAGAACTGAGGTAGTAAGCGGCAACAGATGTGTATAAGAGACAGCCCTTATGGCAGAAAGTGAAGAAGAACTAAAGAGCTTCTTGAGGAAATTGAAAGAGGATAGTGAAAAAGTTGGCTTAAAGTTCAACATTCAGAAAACGAAGATCATGGCATCTGGTCCCGTCACTTCATGGCAAACAGATGGGGAAACAGTGGAAACCGTGACTGACTTTATATCTGGGAGGTTGCAAAATCACTGCAAATGGTGACTGCAGCCTTGAAATTAAAAGATGTTTGCTCCTTGGAAAGAAAGTTATGACCAACCTAGACAGCATATTAAAAAGCAGAGACATTACTTTGCCAGCAAAGGTCCATCTCATCAAGGCTATCGTTTTTTCAGTAGTCATGTATGGATATGAGAGTTGGACTATAAAGAAAACTGAGCACTGAAGAATTGATGCTTTTGAACTGTGGTGTTGGAGAAGACTCTTGAGAGTCCCTTGGACTGCAAGGAGTTACAACCAGTCCATCCTAAAGAAGATCAGTCCTGAGTGTTCCCTGGAAGGACTGATGTTGAAGCTGAAACTCCAATACTTTGGCCACCTGATGTGAAGGGCTAACTCATTTGAAAAACCCTGATGCTGTGAAAGATTGAAGGCAGGAGGACAAGGGGACAACAGAGGACGAGATGGTTGATGGCATGACCAAGTCAATGGACATGAGTTTGAGTAAACTCCGGGTGTTGGGGATGGACAGGGAGCCCTGGCATGTTGTAGTCCATGGGGTCGCAAAGAGTCAGACACGACTGAGCAACTGAACTGAACTGACCCAGAAATGTTCAAGTACGAACATTTTAGTAAGTATGTAAGTACTAACTAAATGATGTTCTGATAGTGTTCATTTCTGCTCTATACATTAAAAAAAAAAAAAAAAGAACTGGCATAGCTTTCTTTTGGGGTTATTAGCAAATATTTTCACAGCAATTTAAGGTTGAGGAATCCCCCTAGGAAAAAAGTGTTATCTTAGATCAACTTTTCCCAGTGTTCCGGAAATGTGAACAGGTAATGTAAAGAATTCAGATCCTATAGTCAAACAAGTTTAGAAAATACTACGTTTAACAAAACCACATAAATTAATTTAGTCATGGACTTCTCAGAGCCTTTAACATGAGAACATGCACTGTGAATCTCACAAGGACTTTTCTGAGGGACTTATCAATACATTTGAAAATACATTTAGGGAAATGCTAACCTAACTGCCCAGGTCTTTCCTTCTAAACTACCAGATATCAGTAATGGAAAAAGCAAGAGTGAGTGATGCCAAAGTCATTTTAACGTTTTTTTCTAGAAATAATATCATAAAGTAAAATGAATCTCTCATTTATAGAACACTAACAGAACATATTCCAAAACTTCAAAAAGAAACAGACTCCCAGCCACTAAAAAAATTCTCTAACCACTATCAACTTTTGTTCACTAAGATTCTCTCCAAATCTTTTCTTAGAGTGAATAATTATTATTTTTATAGCTATCCTGTAGGGAGTTTTTAATATGTTCCAGGGACTATGCTAAATGCAGTTCTTAATTTGATCCTCAAACCTTGTAAGGTGGGAATTATTACTAAGGAAACTGAGACTTGGAGAATTTGCATAACTCACTCAGGTAAGTGGCAGAGCCAATAGTCCAGACCAGGTATTCAGGCCCCAGGATTTTTGCCATAGCCCCTGGGAAGCACATCTTCATTGCTATGACTCTCTAGATTTATGTGCTGCTCTCAGAATCTGGTCTACCTTGGCTGTCTCTGTGTTCATGTAAACATTTACCCAACAAAGCCCTACAAGAGGCTAGATTTCAATTCCTTCTTTGACATCCTACTTAGAGCTAATGAGAGGGTAAGGTACTTTAGCTAATTAACTGTCCACTTCCCACTGAGCTGCCATCTTTTGTTATTCGCATGGTTTTCTTCACATGGATCAGAATTAGAGAGAGGCTTCTTTCATCCCCTTTGGAAGAAAGACATTCTGGAATTTAGTCACAAGTTTTAACTGCACATTTCCTGCATTCTCTGTTGCACACAGCAGAGAGGCAGAGAAAAGCTGAAGGGACAAAGTACTGTGTTCCAGAGGCCAGGTTCTCCACAGCACTCTCCCAATTTGGTCAGGCTCCTCTGCCTGTGCATCCTGACGGGTAAGCTTAGTACCTAGTATAGATTTATGCCCAGTTGTTGCCCAAATGCTGCAACTTGAGCATTTTGCTACCTGATTTTGCTAGAATTCTGTTCATCTCTTTTCCTGAAGATTTTTAAAGAGCATTTGAACAAAGAAGACACTATTTCTCTTACATACTCAGGCATTTCCCCATTGCTTTATTTGCAGGTTATTCTTTAATCTACAAGGTCATACGACAGCCCTGTCATCCTGTTTTTCATGTGGAGAACTGAGGTAGTAAGCGGCAACAGGGATCATGGTAGTATTTCTCAGGCTGTTCAAGCAAAGGAAGCCCCAGCAAAGGAGGGGCTTCCCTGGTGGCTCAGAGGTTAAAGCGTCTGCCTCCAATGTGGGAGACCCGGGTTCGATCCCTGGGTCGGGAAGATCCCCTGGAGAAGGAAATGGCAACCCACTCCAGTATTCTTGCCTGGAGAATCCCATGGACGGAGAAGCCTACTAGGTTACAGTCCACAGGGTCGCAAAGAGTCGGACACGACTGAGCAACTTCACCTTCAAGCAAAGGAAGTGGTGAATCAAAGATTCACAGTGATGTTAGATCTGCCTCTTCTGTGTCCTCAAGGTAGAGTTTCATTTTTAACCCCTAGGTGGATTTTTGCAACTGCCCCATTGAAAGATCGCAGTCAGGACTTCATACAAACTCTTTGAAATGTTCTACAAAACAAGGTGAATTTAACTCAGTGTTGAATAAGCACTTTAGAAACATGAATTAATAGCATAGACTTTAAAGAATGAGTTGGTGTATATGTTTTGCTCATTTTTCTCTCCTAATTCCATCATCTTTGTTCCACTAAATCATCTTTGGAGACTCCCACATACTGTGGCTCTTTATAAGCCTGAGAGTAATAACATGGGGCTACAACTCATGGGTCCTCACATCTCTGTCTATCAAACACTTTGGGGATCAGATACTTTGGGAGCAGACTGCACATAAGGCAGTGGTGAGGCAAACACCTATGAAGGATAAGACAAAGGACTTAAATAATGGATGGTCTTTGCTCTTTCTCAATAGGCAACAGAATCAAGTGAAAATAGCACGCACTTAGGAACAAAGTGATGCCTTAGAAAGCATCACTACGAACAAAGCTAGTGGAGGTGATAGAATCCCAGTTGAGCTGTTTCAAATCCAGAAAGATGATGCTGTGAAAGTACTGCACTCAATATGCCAGCAAATTTGGAGAACTCAGCAGTGGCCACAGGATTGGAAAAGGTCAGTTTTCATTCCAATTCCAAAGAAAGGCAATGCCAAAGAATGCTCAAACTACCGCACAATTGCACTCATCTCACACGCTAGTAAGGTAATGCTCAAAATTCTCCAAGCCAGACTTCAGCAATACGTGAACCATGAACTCCCTGATGTTCAAGCTGGTTTTAGAACAGGCACAGGAACCAGAGATCAAATTGCCAACATAAAGATGATGCTGTGAAAGTGCTGCACTCAATATGCCAGCAAATTTGGAAAACTCAGCAGTGGCCACAGGACTGGAAAAGGTCAGTTTTCATTCCAATTCCAAAGAAAGGCAATGCCAAAGAATGCTCAAACTACCGCACAATTGCACTCATCTCACACGCTAGTAAAGTAATGCTCAAAATTCTCCAAGCCAGGCTTCAGCAATATGTGAACCGTGAACTCCCTGATGTTCAAGCTGGTTTTAGAACAGGCAGAGGAACCAGAGATCAAATTGCCAACATCCGCTGGATCATGGAAAAAGCAAGAGAGTTCCAGAAAAACATCTATTTCTGCTTTATTGACTATGTCAAAGCCTTTGACTGTGTGGATCACAATAAACTGTGGAAAATTCTGAAAGAGATGGGAATACCAGACCACCTAACCTGCCTCTTGAGAAATCTGTATGCAGGTCAGGAAGCAACAGTTAGAACTGGACATGGAACAACAGACTGGTTCCAAATAGGAAAAGGAGTACGTCAAGGCTGTATACTGTCTCCCTGCTTATTTAACTTATATGCAGAGTACATCATGAGAAACGCTGGACTGGAAGAAACACAAGCTGGAATCAAGATTGCTGGGAGAAATATCAATAACCTCAGATATGCTGATGACACCACCCTTATGGCAGAAAACTAACTTAAGCAAGTGATCAAACTTGCCATTGCTAATATTGGGACAGGCTGCCGTTCTGTGTCATTTTCCTGCCAACAATTTTAATTAATCACAAGGAAATAATCAATTGTGAGACGTTCGATGATAAAACTGGCCTGGATCTGGACACTTGACTAGTGTTAGTTCCATGAAAGAATGCTATAGTTTGAAATGGGTTAGTTGCTACATTACCCCAAACTCAACAAATAATACCTGATTGGATCCAAGATGGAGAACATATTTTGGACAACAGAGAAATTTAAATGTGAGCTATGTATCAGATAATATTTAATCAGTTTCAATGTCTCAGTTATGATAATGTCGCTGTGATTTTGTGAAAGTTTCCCTTTTATAGGAAATAAATGTAGATCATTTGGGGATGATGAGTCATGGTTTCTCCAGTTTCCTTTCTGATTGTTCATTAAATGTGTACATGATAAAATACGGATTATTTGCAAATATGGGTGGAGACTGTGAGTTTACACTGTACTAATTTTTTTTCAGTTTTTCTGTAATTTTAGAAAAATATGAAATGAAAGGCTTAGAAAGAGTGAGAAAACTGGTAGAAATCAAAAACATAACCTTGCTGAGGAAAATGATAAAACTTACTGGAAGGCATGAAAATACGATAAAATATTATGTGTCATAGATGGAAAAACCCCATATCTCAAAGGTAGCAAGTCTTCCCAAAATAATTGTGAGAAAATGTTAGTATGGCCGATTGTGGAATCCGATAAGCTGAAAAATTAGTAAGTGACTTGCACATAACGGAGCTGTGTCAACTGATTATTTCCAGGGGAAACAAAAATGAAATTAGACTCCTACCTTAGACACATAGAAAAATAAATTCTACCAGAATTAAAGACTCAGATATAAAAATCAAAACTTTGTTCTTTTTAGAAACACTTGGAATATATTGTCATTACTTTGGAGTACGGAAGTGTTTCTTAAACGAGGTATGAAAACTAGGCCATAAAGACAACAATGGCCAATGCATTTGACTGATTTTTTTGAAGGGATAGGGTGCTGTACAATGAAGGAAATAAAAGCTAAGCTAGGAGGAGGCACTTGCAATATACGTTAGAAATTTTAGAGAATTTTTAGATATTCTATATATATTAGAATTCTATATATACAGAATTTTTAGAGAATTAAGAAATTAATTACAAAATGCAAACAATTCAATAGTGAAATGGGCAAGTGGTCTCAAGAGATAATTCAGAGCAAGGAAATATAAATCATGAATACAGAGCCTGTGAGAAGGGTTTGACCAGAACGTGGGGTATGCAGATGGAAACAGTGAGGTAATAGGCTTCCCACCCATCAGCCCATCAACACCAAGTCCTGGTGCCAGGTGCTGGGGAGTGGAATGAAGGATGCTTTCACACATTGCTTGGGATGGTGTAGACAACTGCAACCACATTGAAGAGACATGTGGCCACAAGAAGCATGGGGAGTACACACACGAATGGCCAGGAAGACCCACTTCTCTGGAGGGCCCTAGAGGAGCTCTTCCCGTGGCCTGTGATGTGCTCAGTTGCTTCAGTCGTGTCCGACGCTTTGTGACGCTATGGACTGTAGCCCGCCTGGCTCCTCTGTCCGAGGAATTCTCCAGGCAGGAACACTGGAGTCGGTTGCCGGGCCCTCCTCCAGGGGATCTCTCTGACCCAGGGATCAAACCTGCATTTCTTACATCTCCTGCATGGGCAGGTAGGTTCTTTACCACTAGCGCCACCTGGGAAGCCTTCGGTGGTAGTGGTGGTCTAGTTGCCAAGTCCTGGCCCACTTTTTTGTAACTCCATGGACTATAGCCAGACTCCAGGCTCCTCTGTCCATGGGATTTCCCAGGCAAGTGTATAGGAGTGGGTTGCCATTTCCTTCTCCAGGGGATCTTCCTGACCCAGGGATTGAACCTGCAGCTCCTGCATTATAGATGGTCTCCTGCATTGTAGGCAGAAGCTTTACCATAGAGCCAGCAGGGAAGCTCTGGCCTGTGATGGGAACCATACAAATTTGAAAACCAGGATTCAGCTCATGGAAAACAAAAACACCATTAATGGTTACAGTACAGTTTATAAAATTTGCCCATTATTCATCAAGACAGAGTGATAAGTAATGGGCCCGTGCAGTTACAGAGATGGAAAAAGTTGCAGGACCTGCGGTTGGAAAGCTGAAGACCCAGGGGAGAGACAGTGTGAGGGCCTGAGTGCCAGCAGAGACTCGGATGTTCAAGTTCCAGGTTGAGTCCAGGGCCAAAGGCAGGAGGGGACCAGTGTCCCAGCTGTAAGCCCATCAGGCAGAGAATGGGTTTGCTCTTACTCTGCCTTTTTGTTCTAATCAGAACAAAACCCATGGGTTGGGTAGGGCTTCTCTGGAGGCTCAGACGATAAAGAATCTGACTGCAATGCGGGAGAGTTAGGGGATGTGGGTTTGATCCCTGGGTCAGGAAGATCCCCTGGAGGAGGATCCATGGGATCGCAAAGTGTCAGACATGACTGAGCAGCTAACACTTTCACTTTTCTTTCATGGGTTGGATGAGTCCCATCCAGAATAGCAAAGACTTTACTAGATCTACCAGTTTAAATGTTAATCTCATCCAGAAACATCCTCATAGACAAACTCAGAGTAATGTTTGACTAAGTGTCTGGACAACGCAACAGTCACTCTCGTATGTGTGTGTGTGTTTACTGATTTCTGTTTATACCTATCAATCTATCAGCACTAAGATGAGCACTGTATAACCAGATAATGCCTTTAAGCATAATGGAGGTCTCTGGCCTGATCTGGCTCAGGAAAAGACTCCCTAGGGAAGGACATCTCTGGAGAGGGCTAAGAGAGGAGGCAGCAAGCATCCATGTGAAAGGAAAGCAAGCACAGGGAGAAACGTCCTGGTGCCTTGGGTAACACAAAACTTAGGGCGGCCTTGACTGCATTCTTGAGCATTTAAGTTGAGCTTCTGACAACATCTGCTCTTCTCCTGGGATCCCTGGGTTGCCTGGTGGAATAGCCGCCTTGTGAGGCTGGAGCAGGGCAGTGGTTGAATTCACTGTGCTGAGCAGTCCCTGGGCTTCAGGACATCATGGCAAGGTCGAAAGGGTCTTTTTAAAATATGTGGTGTGGCGTGGTGCCCCCTCCTTGCCTGGGGAACAGTCTTGGCTCTGTAGCAGGCTTACTATACCTTCTATACAAGAATAGCCCTGTCATAGCCCCAAACAAAAGAAGCAGGGTGATGAGGCTGGATCTTGTCTGCTTCCCACATGCAGCCAGAAGCATAGCAAGCTGCTCTTTGGCACCACCTGTTAATGTTTGCTTAGACAGGGAATGAAGACACCCCAAGCCAGGAACCCCTGGAGGCAGCCCCTGCACTGAGCGCCCAGCGTCTCTAGGTCAGCACTGACCCAGCCCTGATCTGCTCTGGGTTCAGGGCAGACTCTGAACAGTGGCCTGTAGGGAATCATTCAGAGCTGATTTGAGTTCCTTGATGTGACCCAGGTTTCCTTTCACTGTTATTCCACCAAAGATCCCTTCTTTGTCCAGCTACAAGTAGGAGGCACCCGTGCAGGGCCTGTCGTGGTTCAATTGCTCAGTTGTGTCCGACTCTTTGCTGCCCCATAGACTGCAGCACGCCAGGCTTCCCGGTCCTTCACTATCTCCAGAATTTGCTCTTGTCCATTGAGTCAGTGATGCCATCCAACCATCTCTTTCTCTGCCTCCCTTCTCCTCCTGCCTTCAATTTTTCCCAGTATCAGGGTATTTTCCAATGAGCTGCCCTTCACTGACTCATTGGAAAATATTGTGGTTAAAATATTGAAGCTTCAGCATCAGTCCTTCCAATGATTATTCAGGGTTGATTTCCTTTAGAATCGATTGGTTTGCTCTCCTTGCTGTCCAAGAGACTCAAGCGTCTCCTCCAGCACCACAGTTTGAAAGCATCTCAGCCTTCTTTATGGTCCAACTCTCACATTTGTACATGACTACTGCAAACTCTAGCTTTGACTATATGGACCTTTGTCAGCCATGTGATGTCTCTGCTTTTTAATACACTGCCTAGGTTTGTCATAGCTTTTCTTCAAGGAGCAAGCATCTTTTAATTTCATGGCTGCAGCCACTGCAGTGATAAAATGAGGCTTTCTCTCAGAGCAGTCTCCGTGACTGGTCTGCACATAAGCGCAGGAAGGGCAAGAAAGCCAGCACATGGCCAATGACTCAAAGTGACAGGGCTGTGGTCCCAGCATCGAAGACTCTTGAGAGTCCCTTGGACTGCAAGGAGGTCCAACCAGTCAGTCCTAAAGGAAATCAACTGAATAGTCATTGGAAGGACTGATGCTTAAGCTGAAGCTCCAATATTTTGGCCGTCTGATGCAAAGCACCGACTCACTGGAAAAGACCTTGATGCTGGGAAAGATTGAAAGCAGGAGGAGAAGGGGACGACAGAGGATGAGATGGTTAGATAGCATCACCAGCTCAGTGGACATGAGTTTGAGCAAACTTTGGGAGGTAGTGGAGGACAGATGAGCCTAGTGTGCTGCAAAGAGCAGGCCAGGACTTAGCAACTGAACAACAGCAGCAAACTCTTGGACTGACAGAGATAGTTTGCCAGGATATCAGCAGGTGAGAGCTCAGGAAACCCAAATTCTTTAAATGGCTGTGTGTTTGGAGAGCCCCGACTCACCTGATTTTCCTCCCAGAACACACCAAGGAGAGCTTATGCCCTCAAGGACCCACATGGCTTTTATGGATAATGTGAGGCATTTTTCGCCGTGACATTCAGGGAGGCGCTGCTAGGTGTCCTTTTTTCTGTTTTTAAAGAAGATTTGCTTGCAGTGGCTACTATGAGTCACATTTGTCACCTTGTCTGGCATCCCAAGTGGAGGGAATGGGAAATCTTTTAAAAAGCTGGTGCTAAAATCCTCTGACAGCCCCCACCACCCTGGTCTAGCACCAGCTCCCACAGGTTTCTCTCATCACTGGTCCCCCTGAAGGCTTTGAAATCAACCACTAAACCACAGGCTGCAGCGGAAATAAAATATAGTTCTAATTTTCATATTTATTTGTAAAGATTTAAACATGTTTTCCTGCAGCCCTGCAGCAAGCTCAACTCTGTTTTCTAAAAACTATTGGAAAGTGACATTTTAATTTTTTTGTGAAAAACTAGATTATGTATAACCAAACATGCAGCGAAAGGAGTCATTAAGATGCATATTGTAAAATTGAAACTTAAGTGTCAAGTTTTTATAGCAGTCTGTCAAATGCTTGACAATTAAAATAGCTATTTTTAAAATTTTAATGAGACACAATAAGGGTGAAATGTGCATGGAGATTGCATATTTTCAAGACTGCACATTTTTAGCATAACAAGTCCATTCTATATCATTACGGTAATGCCCCATTTGTAAAGCTCACCATCTATTTTTAATTAAATTAGTGTATGTCATTTATTATGGGCATTATATTTATTAATCTTTAATATTTAATTGAAGATGACTTATCTGCATGAAAGACAACTTAGCACAACCAAGTAGACGCCCAAGAAGTAATGGGCTTGCGGTTCTGAAGGCAGTAAATATGTTTCATCCCTTAGACTTCATGAGCTAAAGGTTGAATAGGTTTTCATGTGTTTTTCCTCTTCTATCACAGCTGCTCTAAAGAAGAGGAAAGACACACCTTACGTTACAGAGAAGCTGGTTCGTGACTCTTCAGCTACTGTTGTTCTGAGCTCTGCTGTCTGCATCGAAATAATCAGAATCTCTCACTTTCAAACCATTTACTAATTTTTTCAATTCTCCCATGAACAATGGCAAATGTTAGCAAATACACCTTGTCTGTTCCCTTCTATAAAAGATGACAGTTTAGGTTTGGATGGTCAGAGGTGGTTTCCTGAAGACATCACGTGACAGCCTGTTAACCCAGCAGTTTGGCTGTGCCCTGACTCCGGGGATTCTTGTCTGAGCCGCTCATGGATGGAGGCCGGTTAGCCAGCCCTTCCTGCACGCAGGGGATGGGTGGGAGCCCCCTTCATCACCAGTGACATTCCTCCTCTTCAGAGAGCTCAGTCCCTGTCCTATTACTTAGAATTGCATTTAGAATCCTGACTTAGTCTCACTGAGGTGAGAACGATGAGAAAAACCCAGGGGTGGCTGGTAGGGTGATGTGAGGGGGTGTCTGGTGAGTGAAGATTGGCCTTTTCTTCCTCGTTTGGAAAGCTGAGGAAGACCCGTGTGTGCGTGCATGGGCGTGCGCGTGCGTGCACAGTGTGCCTATGGGAGTGCGTGTGCATACACGCCTGTGCATGTGCCTATATGATCTAAAAGACGTGCCGATGGTGGGAACCTCATAGGGGCGTCTGGACTGTTCTCCAGTCCCCTCTTGGTGGGAATGTAATTTGGTGTAGCCACTAAGGGGAAGAGCATGGAGGGTCCTTAAAAAGCTAAAAATAGAGCTACCCCAAGATCCTGCAATCCTCCAACTGGGCATATACCCAGAGAAAACCATGGTTCAAAAGGATGCATCCATCCCTACGTTCACTGCAGTGATGGTTACATTAGCCAAGACGTGGACACAATATAAAAGGAATGAATAAAGAAGATGGGTATATATATACTATATACATTAAGTATATAATATGTATACATAATTAAAGATATCATAGAATATTATATAATGGAATATTATACATGAAACATTACTCAGCCATAAAAAAGAATGAAGTCGTCACAATTTGCAGCAACACGGATGGACTTGGAGATCACCATGCTAAGTGAATTGTCAGGCAGAGAAAGACAAATGTATGATATTGCTTATATGCAGAATCTTAAAATGTAATACAAATGAACTTATTTACAAAACAGAAAGAGACCCACAGACATCGAAAACTAGTTGTGGTTAGCAGGTGGAAAGGGCAGAGGGGGAGGTAGATTGAGAGCTTGGGATGGACGTGTACACACCGCTACATTTAAACAGATAACCAGCAAGGACCTACTGTATAGCATGAGGAACTCTGCTCAATTCTCGGTAATAACCTAAATGGGAAAAGAATTTGAAAAGAATAGATAGATGTATATCACTTTGTCACACACCTGAAATTAACATATCGTTAATCAACTGTATTCCAATACAAAATAAAAATAAATCAATTATCATATTTTAAAAAATGATAAAGACCTCAGCAGAGATATCACTTTACCAACAAATATCCATATAGTCATGAAGGCTTCCTTCATAGCTCAGTAAGTAAAGAATCTGTCTGCAACACAGGAGACCAGGGTTCAATTCTTGGGTCAGGAAGATCCTCTGGAGAAGGAAGTGGCAATCCACTCCAGTATTCTTGCCTGGAGAATCCCATGACAGAGGAGCCTAGCAGGCTACCGTCCATGGGGTCACAAGAGTCAGACACGACTTAGCGACTAAACCACATGGTTTCCCTGGTGGTCATGTATGGATGTGAGAGTTGGACCATAAAGAAGGTTGAGCACTGAAGAACTGAGGCTTTCAAACTGTGGTGCTGGAGAAGACTCTTGAGTCCCTTGGACAGCAAGGAGATCAAACAAATCAGTCTTAAAAGGAAATCAACTCTGAAGATTCATTGGAAAGACTGATGCTAAAGCTGAAGCTCCAATACTTTGTCCACCTGATGCCAAGAGCCAGCTCATTGGAAAAGCCCCTGATGCTGGGAAAGACTGAAGGCAGGAGGAGGAGGGGGCGACAGAGGATGGGATGGTTGGATGACATCATTGACACAATGGACATGAGTTTGAGCAAACTCTGGGAGATAGTGGAGGACAGGGAAGCTTGGCTTGCTGCAGTTCATGAGGTCGCAAAGAGTTGGACACAACTTAGCAAGTGAACGAAAGCAACAGCAATCTTCTCCTCAGCATCAAATGGACGTTCAGAACAGCTTCCGCTCCTGAAAGCGATGCCTCCCCATGTAGGCATCTTGCTGAAGAAGCAACACAAGCCGAGGAACCTAAAGAAGCAAGGACCTCATCTTCCTGTCGATTTTCAGCAGGATCCCGAAATGAAAGGGGCGGGCAAATCAGGAGCACCCACAGATCCGTATCCATTTCCCACCTTCTGTTTCCATTGTCAGATCAAAAGTGAGCCTCAAACTCAGCTGATTTCATTTGGAGAGCTAAGAGCATGTTGTAATTATTTTCATATAAAGGTGACTTATTTTGTAAATATGATCATTAGCATGATTTGCGTTTGCTGTATTTAATTGCACATTAATGGATAGTTACATATTCATTTGCTTCAAGGGAAAAGTTGTGCAGTTGCAAATGGCTATTGTTTTATGAAGCTATGAATTGCTCAGAAGTCACCAAAGCCTAGATTTCACATTTGTCTTCATCTTTGCTCCCTCACAGATAATAAGAATTCATACTGAAGAGTAAAGGTGGAAACCACTTACAGTTTGTAAGCTCTCTTTGCTGAAAACTAATGACCTTCCATAGCCTAAATGAGACAGTCCAGACATTTTCACGGGGACAAGTAGTCAATGCTAATACATAACTGCTAGGCTGCTACCCTGGCCTCATCTCTTCGTTTCTGGCTTGGATTACTGTTGGACCAAATCCATGGAGGGGCAGCTCGTGTTGGCAGCAGCCACAGCACCAAGTGGGACCAGTCTCCAAGACCTGCTATCACCCCCCGCATGCACAGACCTGAATCTCAGACCAGTCTCAGACACCTGCAACACAACTTTGACCGTGGGGAGGAGCCCACAGGGCCTCAGCACAGGACTTTGGCCTGGATTCCAAGCATTTTTCCTCGATGAAGAGATCTGGAGGCGCTGGGCTAAGCAGCTTACTTACAAAATGCTGAAATAAGAGCGGTCAGGACCCAGTGATGGCATCAAGGAGTTTTAACCATGTGTGGAGGAGGGAGGCGCCAGACAAATTAATAATAATAATGATAAATAGCCAGAGGAATTAGGAAAACAAAACAAAGGGGGCCATTTTGTGCGGGGACGGATGGCCCTCCACACACGAGCACCTCCTGAGGGCCCCCCGTAAACCGGGGCTCAGTCCCGTAACTGATGGAGCCAATTATGGCCTCGTCATTAGGGGAAGTTAAATGACGTTCGTACGCCGCTTAATTATGCTGTTCTTTGTAGGGGCGCATATGCTACCTTTTCTAAAGTTTTCCAAACAAATGGCTATGATTTTTTTAAGTTCCCGATGTTATCCAGAAACCTCAGTTACCCAGAAAACCAATTTCTCTGTTCTGCCTCAGTCCCCAAGGAAGACACACAAGGAAACATCTTTGGAGCTCAATTCATCAGCTCAACAGATGAATGAGAAGAATCCAGCAAAGGGTAGAGACGGCTTCTAGAAAAGCCCTCACTCATGTGGGCAGGCTAGGGAGCAGAGGACAGACCACCCAAGTCTCCGGTCGGTTTCAGGGCAGCCGGACCTTGGAGATTCACTGGCAGACTCACCCTCCGCCCTGGAAAGATGGAGGTTTTCCAGAAAGCAGAATGGTGAAGCAGGAAGAAGCTGGTTGTCAGGAACAGAACTGGAGCGCTCCGGGTCTTCTTACTCCAGGGTCTAGAAGCGACTTAAACTCCTGGGCTCAGTTTTCTCCTGCACAAAAGGGAGCATTGACTCTGCCCTGAGGGTTAAAGTGTTGTCTGGAAGCCTCTTGTGATAACAAGTGTGAAATGAAATATCTTCTGCTCTATGCTCTACCATTAAACAAGTCTTTTCCAAATGCCAATTTCTGAGCCCAGGTGAAACAAAGCCAGCTATTTGGATGCCATCAGTTACTTCCTGCAGGGTAGCACAGAGGAGCTGGACGGGGGGTTGGGAGAAGTGGCCGTCACATCCACCATCTCTTATGGGAAACAAAGAATTAGTACGTGAACAATAAAGAAAGCAGGATTGGCCCCAGATAGATTCATAAGAAATAAATGCTTTCAGCAAGCCCAGACACTTGCATCTTCTCACACATAGAAGACTGCTAAATCTCTTCATGTGAGAGATTTAGTTTTCTCTTAATTAGCAGTAATCCTTCAATAGATTACCTGCCCCTGGCTGCAAACTTGTATACAGCCTGGCTCCTCCCCTGCCTCCTTGGCGTCCTCTAACCTCTTGGGGTCACCTGAGATACTGTCTCCCGGGCTTCCAGTCCTAACATTTCCACGCAACAGTCCTAACATTTCCACCCAACAAAACCGAACTCTCAAATTTTAGGTTGCATGTATTTTTTCAGCAGACACAAGTGAAAGGTCTTGGTTTGTGCTGGCCTTTGTGGGGCTCAAGACAAGCCAGGGGACTTCCTTCCTCCTCTCCTGGGGGCACCGGCTGTCGGGGAGGGGTGCTTGCAGCTGGACAGTCACGCCGTGGGCTGTACTAGCAGAGCTGGTATGGTGTCTCCATGGAACACGGAGGTGTGGGCCCTGAGGACCTGTCATGCAGAAGGCACCAGCTTAGGCTTTGGGGCCAGAGGAACTCAGGTTGACAGTATTACTCTATATTCACTTATTATATCCACTTACTTGGTGTGATCTTGGGAAAATGTTTCAGAGGATGCTAAATGCCACCCAATATCAATTTTCCCTTCTTTCTTAGCAATAGAACCCAGATTTCATTTAGGGTAGCAACATGCCCAGGGAAAAGGATATTTTCTCAAAAAGATTTGTTTTTGTTGTTCTAGTTAATGAAATGCAAGCAAAAGTATTAGTACTGGGAAAGAAGATTATTGACCTGGAAAAAAAAAGGGGGGGATTGTTGACCTAATTGGGAAAGGGATCTGTGTCTTCCTTTTCTCCTTTTCCTCTTGCTGCTCACTGGAATGTAGACATAAAGGGTAACACTCTGGCAGCCATTTTGGGGCCATGAGGTGAATTTGAAGATGGAAGCCAGATGCTGAGGATGACAACTGAAAGGTAAAGAACTTAGGGCCCTGATGGCTTTAGGAAGCTGTCAGATCAGCCTTGGATTGCTTTCCTTTGAACTTAAATAAGATTAAAATTTCGTGTGTTTCAGCCACCAATACTATGGGTTTTCACTGACGTTGAATCCAGTCCTAGCTAATACAGTAAGTCACTGAATTTGTTGGCCTCTCTGCTTCTGGGAGCAGGTAGAGGGGGCCACAGGGAGCACTACTGGAGGCTGGTGGCCTCTGCAGGTTGCCCAGCCAGTGGCAGGAATGACAGCCTCACAGTTGTGCAAAGAGATCAGGAGCCCAGATCAAGAGGCCGGAGATCAGAAGCCTGGACAGAGGAAGGTGGACGGTGGGACCAGAAAAACACAAAGTGAAGCAGGGATGGGAAGGGGTACGCAGTGTCCTCCCTGAGTGGGTTAGTGGCTCCCTGGGGACACAAGTCCAGGGCTCCGGGGTGTCCGCTCATGGGAGGAGCAGACCCGAAGCAGGATGCCAGCCCAATATTTGCATTCATGTCCAATAGGAAGGCATTTTTCTTTCCTTTCTCATTTATTCAAAGCAGCCACACACACATGAGTTCACTTGAGCTCATATCCACCCCGTTAGAGTGAAGTGGGACTCAGAGGGTCAAGTGTTTAGTTAAAGGTCATGGGGTTAGTGAGCAGAGACACGCATCTCCTGCCCTTTCCTCTCTATCGTCACTGCCTCATTAATCCACGAGGGCTCAGCTCTGCAGGGACTTCTCACCAGGAAACCCAGGCAGAGCTCATGAGAAATGATCTCTCTACGAAGCAAAAGGGGTGGGCTGGGCTCACGGGACTTCAGACCCGGAGAAAGCACAGGCTTCTGGAGTCTGCAAGAACTTCCACCCAGAAATGAAAGTGTTGCTGTGCTTGGGGAACGCCCAGTAAGGAGGAGGGATGATTCCCCTCCCTCTGCTCTTCTGCTATTCCGGGGTGAGATCCTGGTGACCTGCAGGCGTAACCAGTGATAAGGCCAGGGTAAGGTGGTGAGAGGGCCTGGGACCTTGGCACTGCCCTCTCCACAGCTGGGAAGCCTGGTGGCAGGGAGGGAGGGAGAAGAGACAGCCCTGGGAACAGAAGGGCCCTGTATTAGTGACCCTGGGTTCAGGAAGATGACCTAGTGTCCATGGGTGGAGTTGCAGGGCATGAGTCTGGAGTTCAGTATGCAGCTGGGTCTCTCCTGGGAGGAGGATGTGGGGAAAGAAGTGTTTGCTAACTAACTGATATGTGAGTTTATTCATGTGTTCATCACCTCACTTACTGAGCACCCGTCATCATCGAGGTGCGGGGGACCCAGGGAAGAGAATTCTGGCCTGTCACCTCCCCGCCAGGCAGCCTGGATGTCCCTCCTCTGGAATCCTCAGCCTGCCATTCTTCCAGCCTTAATTTCCTGCAAATGCATGGCATAAGCACCCTCCTTCCAAATACAGGTGAGTGCTTGGCCACTGGCACTGGGCTCTGTAACTGGCCACAGGGACACTGGGCCTCAGCTCAGCTTCCCTGGGGAGCCCCTGCCGCTACACCACCCTGAGAAGGTAGAGGAGCTGTTGCAAGCACGTGCTACCCTCTGCTCTCCCTGGCCTGGCCCAGAGAGGTCCCAGAGAGGAGGAGGCCTTGGAGAGGGACCGTGATGCTGGGAGGTGGCCACGGGGCACGGCCACCTGCACGGTGGCGCCAGTAGAACCTCTGAGCTCAGGGTAACTCAGGGTAACTAACACTTTTAATGGATTAAGGAACGGAAACCAGACCTGTCTTAGAGACAGCCTAGATGCAACAGAAAGCGTGTGTGAGTGTGAGTGGAGGCTGAGAGCAGAGCTGGGAGGGGGAATTCCACTTGCTTATCTTCCCTGGGCCTGCCTGTGAACCTAGGATGACGGTATTGCTGTAATAAGAATAATAGCTGTTTTTTAGTCACTAGGTCACGTCTGACCCTTCGTGATCTAACAGACTGCAGCACGCCAGGCTCCCCTGTCCTTCACTAACTTTCAGAGTCTGCTCAGCCTCACGTCCACTGAGTCGGTGATCCTGTCCAAAGATTTCATCCTCTGCTTTCTCCTTTGCCCTCAGTTTTTCCCGGCATCAGGGTCTTTTCCAAGGAGTTGGCTCTTTGCACCAGGTGGCCAAAGTATTGGAGCTTCAGCATCAGTTCCTTCCAATGAACATGCAGGATAGAGATTCTTTAGGAATGACTGGTTTGAGAGCTCAAAGGACTCTCAAGAGTCTTCTCCAATACCATGATTCGAACACTTCAATTCTTTGGTGCTCGGCCTTCTTGATGGTCCAGCCCT
The DNA here is from genome assembly GCA_006410675.1 of Oreotragus oreotragus. Classification (NCBI taxonomy): domain Eukaryota; kingdom Metazoa; phylum Chordata; class Mammalia; order Artiodactyla; family Bovidae; genus Oreotragus; species Oreotragus oreotragus. The sequence continues at coordinate 215,723 of SJYX01015448.1, read as the reverse complement.
CACATTTGTACATGACTACTGGAAAGACCACAGCTTGACAACGCAGACAGCCTTGTTTAGAAAGATCAGAAGGGAAATGAAGGCAAAGCGTTTAGGACAGTTCCAGCGCGGGAGCCAGTGTATATAAGTCACCGTCAGCCTCCGCCTCTTCTTCCTCCTCATCACGCTCCTACTCTTTGGTGAGGCGGCTCTGAGGAGAGGTGGGTCTTTGAATTCGGAAGGAGGAGGCCTTTCCCTGGTGGCAGACTTTAGACTCACGTCCTGGCTTTGGTCCCGGGTGCTTCGGGAACTCCTGAGCTGGCATCCGGGCGCGGGGCTGTGTGGGGCCCAGGCTGAGCTGCTCTTCTCCCCGAGGTCTCCTGCTCCTGGTCTCTCCCTCTGGGATTGTGTCCTCTTCTGCCACTCACCCCCCCGTGTCCAGCTTGCCTGGCACCCTGACACTGTGCTGTACCTGGGGGCACTGGGGTGGGGCTGGTCATGCACAAACAGCTGGAACCGGGAGTTTCCAGGTACCCACCGAGGCGCTGCCCACGCTCCCTGCCCTGGCCAGAAGATGCTGCCCCAGGACCACTCTGCAGCCAGGGAGGTGGCTGGGGCGAAGCGGGGACAATTAGGCTCCAGACCGCTGGGCTCAGACTAGCTCTGAGGACCAGGTATGCCATGGAATCACGTCACGGGGACAGCAAACGTCACGAAGATGGGGATGCGTCCGAGGCCGCTGTTGGGTGCTACCAAGAGACAGGGATCAAGCGTTCCAGGCCCGGGCGGCCCTCGCAGCTGGCTCCCGTTGCTGCAGGCCGGGAAGCCCTCCTCTGTGCGCTGCCACCCTCCCAACCAGTCCCTGGGGGGCTCAGGAGCCTACCGCAGGCCTAAAGGCTTGCTGTTTCCTTTTCTACAAAGTCTGTGATCTCAGGGCCTCTTTGTGTCTATTATGCAGAAAGGCATTCCTGCCAGCCTCAGAGGCCTGGGACTGTGGGCTTAGAAATGGAAATTCCCGCTTCTCCTTGGGCTCCACCAGGCCACTGCATCCCTGAGGGGGTGTGGGAACAGGAGGGCCCCAAGACGGGAAGTCTTGCAAAGCGCAGAGCAGCATATTCTCGGAGGGGTGATGATGTAGCAGGAACAGAAATGCTGGTGGCACGGTTTTGAGGGTGCTGACGGCTGTGGGGAGAGGGGCCCCCAGCCCCTCGGCCGGAGCACCGCGGGGCGGAAGACCCACGGCGGGTCCCTGCTCCCCCCGGCACCCAGCCTGACCCCCCAGAGGAGCGGATGCAGTGGTGGCGCCGTCCCCTCCCAGGGAGCAACTGGGGGGCGGGCTGCCAGCCGGCCCGGGGGTTCTGGCCTTCGTTCTCTGGGCACGCTGCCCTTCCTCCCCTTCCTGGGTCCTGTCAATCTTCTAGGTCGATGATGTTACAAACGTGGGGCTTCCCTGGTGACTCAGAGGGTAAGGAGTCTGCCTGCAGTGCAGGAGACCCGGGTTCGATGCCTGGGTCAGGAAGGTCCCCTGGAGAAGGAAATGGCAACCCACTCCAGTATTCTTGCCAGGAAAATCTCCTGGACAGACCATGGGGTCGCAAAGAGCTGGACACGACTGAGTGACTAACACACACACCACGTTGCAAAAGTGGTGTGTGTGTGTGTCTGTGTGCGTGTATGTGTGTGCATGCGTGTGCGTGTGTGTGCATGTGTGTGTGTCTGTGTGTGCGTGTGTGTGTGTACGTGTGTGTGTGTGTGTAAGACAGACATCCACCAGGAGGAAAAAGAACCCGATGCTGGGCCTGCTGTTCAGACTGTGGCTCAGATTTCGCATTTGGTGGCTGCGTCTTTCTCAACTGGGCTCCTGCCCTTGTGAGTCTGAGTCAGACCTTCCCGGCAATTTGGCGGAGCTATTGCAGCGTTAATTGAGATGAACACCCTGTCGCACTGCCGCTTTTGGGAGGCTTATTAAGAACTGGAAAGTGTGTGGCCGCCTGAGTCTTCCCAAAGTGAGCAGGATCCTCCTTCCCTGATGGAGAGGATGCCGGAAACTTGATTAAATTATCCAAAACCCTCATCAAAGAACCAGAAGCTTTCAGTCGGAGGCGGGATGCTGGGGAGGCAGGTGCTTAAAAGCGATGTGGAACAGGAGGTCGTCAGCTGATTCAAAGTGGTGCAGACCCTGGCAGGCTTTAATGACTGAAATGGCCCGGCACCCCCTTGGCTCAGCTGGACAAAGTGATCAATTAAATCTGGAAAGCCTGGCGAAGGGGCCGTCCCACTCAGCCGCCTCGACTGTCAGCTCAGGGCTCAGCCCCGCACTCACGTATCCAAATATTGTGATATATGGATCCATTTGAGGTTTGCTGTGGGATAAAACAATGTTTGATGCTTTCGGAGGCTGGGAAAATATTAACAGCGGGAGCCCTCTGATTTTAAAATTTCATTATAGAGGTTTCAGCTCTCTTTTCTTTTCCCCTAATCTTTTCTCTCCTTCTGCTGTGAAAAGCTGCACAAAATAATAATTAGGCAGGATGTGGGAGCAGGGCTCCTTGGGAGGGTTGGGGGGGCGCCTGGAAATGGGTGAGCAGAGGTGCAGGGGAACCGGGCCTCATCAGATGCAGATGGCAGGGTCTTGGCTGGACTCAGCGACCCAGCCTGCCTCCTGACCCCGTTCTAGGTCCAGGGCGAGCTGGGCAGAAAGGGCCAGCCATCGTGGAAGCTCAGCCTGTCCAGTCGGGGCAGGGACCAGGCATCTGGGCAGTGGAGGGTCCCTGTGCTCCAGCTGCGCTCGCCACCAGAACCAAGGAACCAACGCCTAGTCTCTGTTCTCATGAAGTCAGGACCTGGGAACGCTGGAGCCAGGACATCAAGGTCTCATCAAGTGAACTCACAGGGGCCAAGGTCTGTGCTGTCCTCTGTCCAGCCCTCCAGAGCCCACGGGAGACCGTGGTGACAATTCAGTTTCTAATTCATTCTCTGAGGCCGTCCTCAGCTGTGCACAGCAGCTCGGCCTTGGGTTGTTTGGAGTGGGAGCGGAGGGAAGCTGTCTTCCATCCAGCAGACATGCCCCCTGCCCGTCCCTCAGTGACCCTCCTGCCTCTTCTGGCCTCCTGTGCCCTCGTCTGCTCCTCTTCCTCCCCTTCCTCTTCTCCTCCCTCCTCATTAGAACCTGCGTCCTGACTTGGCATCACCTAATTGGTACCTCCTGGAAGACTCCACTCAGAGTGGGATGAGAGCAAACCTTCTCCTGCCGTGAGGCGTTGGTGATGTGAAATGAGCGCTTTCCTATTAATTAACAAAGAACACGGAGTTATGCGGCCATGGAGAAGGGTGGAGAGGTATTGGCGGGTGTGTGTGGTGGGAACAGCAATTAGGATCAAGCAACTGTAGTGGTTTCTGGGGTCAAGGATCCTGCCTGGGAGGGCCCTGCCCATTCTGAGTGATGAATCTCATTAACGGGAGTGGGGGTGTCTCCTTCCTTCTCTGGGGGCACTTGCCGTTAAGTGGGCGACACTCCAGTATACTGATGTCAGCAACTGTGTTGATATGGCAGACCCTTCTGAGGCTGCGACCCGGGGAGGCTGCGGATGTGTTATCTGAGGTCCAAGCTCAGCCCGGGGTTCATGGACGGAGGATCTGCCTGGCCCTGGTCCTTGGCCTGTGGAAGATGCTCCAGGCTCACTTGGCTTGTCCGAGAGCATAGATTCTTCTCAATCCCTGATGAACAAAGCCCACTTTCCCCACACAGAGAGAGTAGGGTTGGAAAAGAACTTGTATAACCGAGAGATGGAGAGAAGTATTCAAGTGGGGCTTACCTGGCTCATGGGCCTGTTCCTCTCAGACGGGGCGGTGGAGGGACCAAGATCAGGCTTCCCGTGAAACCAAGCCTGATGGAAATGTTCTCCTTGAGCAACTTAGCTTGGTCCGGACACGTGCTCTCTGCTCCTGGGGCTGCTCTTTGCAGGGCTTTTCGAGAGTGTAAGGACCAGAGGGCCAGGGCTATCAGTCTTCTCCACATACACCGGTGCCAAAGACAGTGCCGTCCACGTGGTCAGCAGCTGATGAGCAAACGCAGACCAGCAGGTAGTGAGTGGACTGAATTCTCGGTGCTCTTCATGCATCAGACAGCTGTGTCCTAAAGAAAAGTGAAAGTGGAGTTGCTCAGTACTGTCCCACTCTTCGCGACCCCATGAATTGTAGCCTGCTAGGCTCCTCCGTCCATGGGATTCTCTAGGCAAGAATACTGGAGTGGGTGGCCAGTTCCTTTTCCAGGGGAATCTTCCCAACTCAGGGATTGAACCCAGGTCTCCCACGCTGCAGGCAGACACTCTACTGTCTGAGCCACCAGGGTCTCCCAAGAGGAAATCAAAGTCCAGTCAAGAGTTTGAATGAAAATGACACACATGTTTATCTTAATCAGAAAGAAAAATGACTATCTACAGGTGAGCAAAGCACATTTGGACCAAGTCACTGTGGATTATACAGACAGTGGCACTCACACTGATGGGCGTCTCTGGGACCCTCTCGTGCCAGTGGCCTTTTCCACAGTCCTGCAAAGTCACGTATGGCACAGGACCTGTTTTTCAGCTGAGGACATGTAAGAGATGAAGGGACTTGCCCAAGGCCACAAAGCCGGCGTGCGGTGGGGCTGGTCCTTCAAATAACCTGCCTTTCTTCCACGTTCATTTCTCCACAAGGCACCGGGTTGAGGACCGAGCAACAAGGAAGCAGAGATGACGTCTCTTTGCTGCCTTTCTGCTCCCTTCTCATCATGAATTCTATAGCCCCCAGGAATGGACAAGTGCTCCCTGACCTGGCAGGTCACCCCCCACAAGGCGTAGGTTTCTTCCTGGGCTCCTCTGATCCCTGGGGCACCTCACTGGGCACTGGACTTCTGGTCCATTGGCTGCGTCCAACCTCGGGGAGTCCATGCTGTGAGCACGGCAGCATGCTGATTCCTCTCCTTCTCCAGGGAGGCTTCCCGGGGCTTGGGGCGCCCAGGTCCAAGTCCAGCTCTGGCGGCATCGCTGATGTGAGTGTGACACACAACCTATACCGCAAACTCTGTTTTATGAGAAATCTTTTTTGTTCTTCAGGATGTTTATTATTTAGTCATCTGCATGGACGATGGGGGCTCTCAGCTCTAATTTATTTTATCTCCACTTCTTTAGAGACAGCAAGCTACCTAGAGAACTGCCCTCCTGTCCATCAAGCTAACAAAACTGTCATTTTCAGTTTGCAATTACTTAATTTCTCCGCTCATGTACTAGACTCCCAGCTTCTCAAGGGGAAGGTCCCGTTCGTCATCTTTGTCCCTGCTTCCCGTGTGGCAGGGACACTCTGTGGGTGAGCTTGGCGCCCTCCACGCCTAACTGAACAGCCAGGGCCGCCCCGCTATCTTCAGAGGCGACTGCAGGCAGACGGAGGGGCTTCCCTGGCCGTGTTGGGGTCCAGGCGGCTCCTGCACTAGGGGAGGACTCCAGGGCTGGAGTCCACAGTTGGAACAGTCTTGTCACCACTGGCTGATCACTTGGCCTGGCTCCAGGGTGGCTGTTGAGGGTGCAGACTGAACTTGACCAGAAAGAATGAAGACCCAACTCTGCCATGAAGTCCCCCGACCCTGGCAAACTCACCTGCCTCTGAACTCAGCCCCCTCCTCCGTAAAATGGGGTGATGATGGTGGCCCCACAAGGTGCTTGTGAAGGTGAGTGGGCAGTGCCCAGGGTCCCCATGGCTGTGGTGACAGTTATTGCCACTCACTGTGCAGGGCAGGAGGCGGGTGGGGGTGGGGGATGCCCTCCAAAGAGGGGCCCGTGTTCAGCCAGCTGCCATCCCTGGCAGAGAGGAGGCGGGAGCAGGCATGGACCATGGGCACCTTTCCCTCTGCTTGCACGCTCGTGTCACTTCTATCCCCTGAATATAAAGATGGATGTGCCTGAGCTGAGAATTAAAGGCCGACCAACCCTTGCTCCAGGGGTGATCCCATTTCTAGGCTGAGCACTGGATCTGGAAGGGGTCGCACACTCAGGCTCAGGCCAGCGGCATCCCAGCAGAGACCTCTTTTGCAGCCCCCTTACCCTTGGACTGGAGGACCCCGATCGATGGAGAGTCAAGGATGACACCCGCCCAGGTGGAGCCAGACTCCCCAGGATCTGACAGTTGGCTCCAGGAAGAGCTTGGCGAGTGTTGGTGGTTGAGTCTACGTACGTGCTCATGTGCGCGCTCAGTCACTTTAGTCATGTCCAATCTGCAGTCCTAGGGACTGTAGCCCACCAGGCTCCTCTGTCCGTGGGATTCTCCAGGCAAGAATACTGGAGTGGGTTGCCATTTCCTTCTCCAGGGGATCTTCTCCACCCGGGAATCAAACCCATGTCTCTTGTGTCTCCGGCCTTGGCAGGCGGGTTCTTTATCACCTGGGAAGCCCTATATACAGTTTTAAGGGCTTCACTGGCCCTCAGATGGTAAAGAACCCACCTGCCACGCAGATACCTGGGTTCAATCCCTGGGTTGGGAAGGTCCCCTGGAAAAGGGAATGGCGACCCACTCCATGCTTGCGTGGAGAATCCCATGGACAGAGGAATCTGGCGGGCTATCATCGATGGGGTTGCAACGAGTCAGACTCGATTGAGCAGCTAAGCACAGCACACATTTAATCACANATTTCTAGGCTGAGCACTGGATCTGGAAGGGGTCGCACACTCAGGCTCAGGCCAGCGGCATCCCAGCAGAGACCTCTTTTGCAGCCCCCTTACCCTTGGACTGGAGGACCCCGATCGATGGAGAGTCAAGGATGACACCCGCCCAGGTGGAGCCAGACTCCCCAGGATCTGACAGTTGGCTCCAGGAAGAGCTTGGCGAGTGTTGGTGGTTGAGTCTACGTACGTGCTCATGTGCGCGCTCAGTCACTTTAGTCATGTCCAATCTGCAGTCCTAGGGACTGTAGCCCACCAGGCTCCTCTGTCCGTGGGATTCTCCAGGCAAGAATACTGGAGTGGGTTGCCATTTCCTTCTCCAGGGGATCTTCTCCACCCGGGAATCAAACCCATGTCTCTTGTGTCTCCGGCCTTGGCAGGCGGGTTCTTTATCACCTGGGAAGCCCTATGTACAGTTTTAAGGGCTTCACTGGCCCTCAGATGGTAAAGAACCCACCTGCCACGCAGAGACCTGGGTTCAATCCCTGGGTTGGGAAGGTCCCCTGGAAAAGGGAATGGCGACCCACTCCATGCTTGCGTGGAGAATCCCATGGACAGAGGAATCTGGCGGGCTATCATCGATGGGGTTGCAACGAGTCAGACTCGATTGAGCAGCTAAGCACAGCACACATTTAATCACACTATCGCTTTGAGTCACCAGAATGCTGTATTTTTATATAAAAAGGCAGTAAAACAACCACAGCAATAATAACTCTGCTTGTTTGACAGAAAGAGGAGGACAGCTGTACTTTTCTGTTTGGAGTTTTGTGCTTTAAACACCGCCATCTTTATGTCACCTAACTTCTGCTGTAATAACGCAGTTCCCTTGGAGACGCTCCATAAACCACCCTTCCCCGCTCCCCACGACAGTCACAGAGCTCCCAGCACGGAACACCCAGACCCCAGCTTAGAGGAGGAGGGGCATATTTTACAGCCAGTTTGAAAATGTGGTTGCCGCAGCTATAAATTAAGAAGTGAAATTGCTCCCATATCGAGTATTGATATACTATGCACGGCAGAAGCCTTCATCTGAAATGCATTTCTCGGCAGGTGGAGTGGTCTCAGGACTGGGGGCCACAGTGGAGGGATGGTTAAGGGGAGAGAGCTGGCCAGGGCAGCCCTGGACGTGGAGCCTGGAGAAGACAGGAGTTGACAGGATGCGGGTGTGGTCTTCAAAGAGAATGGGGCTTCCAGTCACCCGGCTTCTCAGCGCCTTTGTGGATGCACCAGGGTGGGAAGCATGACTCTGCCTGGGGTTCCCTGGGCACCCGGCTCTGGACACCAGCTTGGCTCCAAGGAGGAGGGTTGGGCCACGGTAGCTCTGGACCCGTGAGCCCATTTCCAGCCCACTGTCCACTTCCGAGCTGTCTGATTGGTTTTCTGGCTAAAGTCAACACGCTTTAAACCTCCCTTTTCCTAAGGTTCCAACCTCTCCATCAATGTATCTGTGGTTGAGAAGCAGGAACTTGTATATAAGAGGAAGCTGCTTTCCTGAAGAATCTAGAAAGTGAATCCTTTCAAAAAATCAACTATCCTTTCCCAAGGCACGTGACTAGTCAGCAGCCTAGTGAGGGCTTCCACCACGGAGACTGGTTTCTAAGGTAGGTCAAATTCCCCTGCACCCGGTCGAAGGGCTGATACTCATGTGACTCATCCGACACTCAGGAAACCAGAATCTGGTCTGGTGGAAAGGCTGGATTGCAGCTCTCTGCTCCCTCTCAAGGCAGCTTCAGATAAAATAGTAATGAACTTGGGGTGCTCGGAACGCCCTTGCTCAGCCTCCTGGGCTGGGGAGCCCAATGGCGCTGAGCGTCGGAAGGGACTTGTTTGCTGGGGGCTGGGGTGAGAGGCCCTTCGCCTGCCTAGTCAGCGCGTGGAAGCCCTGGTGAGCTGAGCATTCCAGGCTTGACTGTAGTCTCTGTGAGGCCGGGTCCCTGCTGCCGCTCAGAGGGAGCCCGGCTGGTCCCCACCCATACTTTTGCGGAGACCCTCCTTCGGGAAGCCTGTGGCCCTCTCGAGGCTGTCTGCTGCTCCTGCCGCTGCTTGCCTCCTTCGGGGCCCTGAGCACCCGAGGGGCCACGTGACCTCCTCCATCCTTGACAAGGTATTTCTCTATTGTATCTGCATGGCCCGACTCCCAGCAGCACGAGTGATTACAATGGTTTTTTACGTTGGTACCGTACTGACATGTATCAACCAATGTTCCCTCGTAGCTCAGTCAACAAAGAATCTGCCTGCAAGGCAGGCGACCTGGGTTCGATTCCTGGGTTGGGAAGATCCCATGGAGAAGGAAATGGCAACCCACTCTTGCCTGGAGGATCCCTTGGCCAGAGGAGCTTGGCAGGCTAGAGTCTATGGGGTCGCAAGAGCTGGACACGACTGACTGAACCACCACCGATCACAGACGTGCCAGGCACTGTGCTAAGAACTTCATACCCGACACTTCATTTGTTCCCACCCCCCAACGATAACGTCAGCATCTTGACGCCCCCACAGCGCTTCCTGTTATTGTGAGGAAGCAGAGGCCCGTAGCGCTCCAGAACCACACGGAAGAGGTGGAGCGAGGGAGGGGTGGAAGCGGGATTTTGATCCCGGAATTCGGCTGCCAGCCAGGTGCTCTCTAGATCAGTGGGAGGGCCCAGTAGGTGTGGAGGACCCGTAGCACAGGAAGGAGTGGACAGAGGGTGCTGACCTCCGGGGATGCAGCAAGAGGAGCACCCTCTTTGAGACAGAGGACTGCCCTGCCCAGTGGGGCTTCCTGAGGGCCCGAGTGGGCAGCTGGCCATGTATCCTTCTACGTTATTAAATCTGTAGCCCTGGTGAGTTTGGAAGAGACTTGGAGACCGGCACCCTGCTTCCTCTGTGAGCCCGGGGAATGGGGACTGCAGGGACAGCCCGCCCAGACCCTGGAGTACCCTGGCATCCCAGCTGCCCGTGTGCTCCCAGCCGGACCACCGTGTGCCACGCCAAATGGGCTGGCTAAGCGGCCCACATCCATTATCATTAGCGCCCCTCTGCTCGCAGGTACGCGCGGCGTGGCCAGGCGCCGGGGCAGCCGGCCGAGTGGGGCCCATGCTCCATTGCGGACGAGGATGAGGGACACCTGCTTGGGGGCTGGTGGCCGCCGCTGTCATCCCTCACATCTCATGCACCGCTTGCTCTGCCGGGGCGCGGAGCTGGCGCAGGCGGGAGCCGCCTGCTGCCAGCTTGGCCGGCGCCCCTGCCTGCCTGTGGTCCTCTGTTCAAGCTCAGCTTTGAATAGCTTTTCAAAGACGCCTTTTAAAAATGTGTCCGTTGCTAATTAACCATTCAGTCACTAGGTTAAGGGCTTGGAAAGGAAGTCTAGAACAGAAACTTTGCCTCGGAAGTAAACATTTTGGCAGTGAAGACGGAATCATGAAATATTCATTGCCCACAAAGGGCATCCAGCCTTCTTGCGGATACGAGTTTGCTCGGGATCGGAGGACAGGTCATGTATGCACAGGAATCTTTTCTCTTCTGGGACACACACGTGTCCCTAGATCTGGGAGGAGGCTCCCATTTTCAAGGCCAAGGCCAGCAAGCTGAGATGGTCGCTGGACCTACCCCAGCCTTGGCCCTGACTCCCGGGAAAGGAGGTGGTCTTGGCAAGTGGTCGTTGGCTTCACACACCATCAGTACCATCGCCAGGGAGGCTTCTTAGGCATTTCTTCCCATTTGTGGAAACTTCAAAACCACACACCCACACACACACACACACATACACACACGTTTACTTTTTTTCGAGTCTTTGTGTCTTTGTACCTGTGAGCTGGAAAACCCCAGACTACTGTGAAGTTATTGTCGCTCCCTGGATTCTTATCTTGGCCTTGACTGGCATCTGGGGACTGGGGCCTTTCTGATTGCTCTGAAAAAGTCGCTTAGTTTCCCCCAAAAGGCCTGAGAAGGGAAAGAGGCCTGCTTCCCTCTGGGATTGGGTTGTGATAAGATCTTGGAATCCAGAAAAAATGTTCAGGTCAAGGGCAACTGAGCTCCCTGAGGCTGAAGCCACTGTTTGCCCTTCCTGCCTCCAGCCAACACCTCTGGGGAGGGTCACCCATCCCCGCCTCCACAGCCGGCCCTGGATGTCCCCTCCCTGCCTGGCTGTCTCCCAGCAGAGCCACCTGGGGATCTGGACCGTGTCTGGCAGCCTGGGACTCCCAGCCCCTTCAGACACATTCAGGGGCTTGGTGGTGGTAAATGCAATTTGCCCTGGGGGCTTTGGACCGGGCAGAGGACCGAGCCCAGGTTCGGCTGTCCGCAGGCCTCAGCTGACTTGCAGTTCTGACTGTGTCTTCTTGGCTCTCTGCCCGAGGGAATGCTGGGAGGAGGCAGCAAAGTTTCCAGGGACACTCTCATCCTAAGACAAAGAATGTGATGTCTGTGGGTTTTCCATGAGATGGAGTCTCACCTTCAGCATGAAGCTCAGTGTGGAGACAAGGAAGGTAATGGGCCAAAGAAAACCTGATTCACCATAAACTTTTGGATGTTTAGATGTGTGGCTGCTTCTTGAAAGACTTGACCTTGTAAGGAAGGTCCCAGCTCCCCCTGATGTGCGGTGTGATCATACACAAACATGTATCATACACAGGCCTTGGCCTGGCTTGTGCATCTCAGGAGCATCTCCGTATCCACGCCTTGTGCCTCGAGCAACAGCTGGGCGCTCCACCCTGCCCTGAGCACCGTGTGCAGTTTCTAGAGGAGGTCAAGGAAGGTGGAAAGACACAGCACAGGAGGGAGCAGAACCGGCTGGCTTAAGCTTTTCAAGGCCAAACTTGAAGGTATCTGATGTGAGTAACGGTCCCTTAGACCTCAGTGCAAGACACACCTGTGTGTGGGGATTAGTCCGGTTTTCCTGGGCTGTGTCCACAGGAGATGTCCCCTTGCGTCGCCGGGTCTCACTAATAGCTCTGAGACGATGCCAATGCTGACACCGCCGGCTTTCACGTATTGGATGATGAAGGCAGTGAATTTTCGTTTAAACTCAAGATTTTGTCTTTTAGCATTTCCTCTGTTATTAGCTGTTTTCCTGCTGTACCATCCTGTTGTGTGTGTGTGTGTGTGTGTGTGTGAGCCTGTTCATGTGTGCAGCAGAGATTCCTAAAGTGGTACTAAGAAATGCACACTTTGCTGTTATTGTTTACACTAAGTCATGTCTGACTCTTTGCTTCCCGTGGACTGTACCCCCGCCACGCTCCTCTGTCTTTGGGATTTCCCAGGCAAGAATACTGGACTGGGTAGCCATTCCATTCTCTGAGAGATCTTCCCAACCCAGGGATTGAACCTGTGTCTCCTGCATTGTAGGCAGATTCTTTACTACTAAGACATTTGAGAAGCCCAAGATATACTTAAAATAGGTAATCCACAATGACCTACTGTATAGCACGGGGGGAAATTCTGCTCACCATTCTGTATTAACCTGAACAGGAAAAGAATTTGCAAAAGATAGATATGTGTGTATGTTCAACTGAATCACATTATTGTATACCTGAAACCAACATGACATTACAAATCAGTTATACTCCAATATAAAATTAAAATTTAAACATTTCGTGTAGAAGCATAAATAAAAGACTGCGATAAGAAAAAAAGAAAGAAAATGCTGCCCCTTGGTGAGAGAAGGCAGGGAAGCAAGCAGCCCCGGGGCCACAGGAGGCCTCCCCTCTGGCGTCTGCCCTCTGCGTGTCCAGCAGGTATGCTGTCCTCTGCAGGGCCCTGCGTGTGCTCCACTCCAGGACGCCGGTGGGGAGGGGTTCTGCTGAGACCAGAGCCTCAGAGGCAGGGTCAAGACCCTGGCCCAGGTCCCCTACTTTTCATCAAGCTTCCTGTTGGACAGTATTGCAGCCGGTTTACTACCAGCAACAGTGGGCCCAGGGGCTTCTCACTGGCGCTGCCCAGGCTGGAGCCTAGCTGGTGATGAGCTGCAGGACCTGCCTGGTCGTGGAGCCCCTTCCTCTTGCCCAGTCAGACCGCCCCCCACCCCAACCCGGGGTATGTCTCTGAGGGAAGTCCAGTCACTTCCAGCAGGAACTTGTTGCACCAGTGACAACAGCCGCTGACTCACTGCACACCACTCTGCACACCAGCCTCCCCTGTGATCCACACCACAATCATGGAAGCTGGCTCCGCATTCTGAGGAGCAGGAGCTGCTCTGAGGCGGCACAGCTGGGTGACCCTGGGGGATGGGCTCTGGGCCCCCCATCACCATTCGGGGGGCTGTCACAGAAGGAGGGAGCCCAGGGTCTCAGCAATTACCTCCCAGGCTGCACTGTTTTAGACACATTTTCATTTAACTGGGCATCTGCCTTCTTTTATAGATGCATTTCTAAAGCCACGGTTTGGGAACCGTGAGAAACTCTCTGCTCTTTGGAAGCCAAATCCGCTGAGCAAACTGCCTCACGAGTCGTTCCGCCTCCCAGAGAAGGGCCATCAGTCAGGTGGTCTGAGCGCAGGTGGGGCCAGGGCGCCATTGTCACATGGCCCACGTGGTGCCATGCCCGTCTGCACGCTCACCCTGGAAACCTGCCTTCCTGCCCCCGCCACCGCTGGCCCGCTTTCTCTGCCTGGCTTCTTACAACGAAGACGAGAAGGAAGACGATGCAGAAGCAGGAAATAGACTCACTCCTCACTCCCCTGAGTGTTTCCACAGGCGGGACCTGGAGGGCCATCTGGTAGACCAGTCCACAGTAGGGGACTGAACTTTCTGGGAATTTATTTAAGGGTGGGGGGTGGGGATAGGCATGATGGATAAAAACTGGGCTTGTTCTGACACGTTCCTAAGGAAAGGGGGGCTCAGGTGGAAAATCACCCGACTGCCTTTGAACTCAGGCGTTCCTCCTCTTGTCTGGGAGCTGAGGGCACGTGGTCCCTTTGTGCAGCCAGCCAGTTGCTTCCAGAATTCCTTGTGAGCCTGCTGGCCAGCTCAGGGGAAGTAGGCAGCTCATTTCTCAGTCCCAGACGCTCAGCATCGCCTCCCTGGAGAAGCTGAGTCAACCGTAAGCCTTCTCTGCGGCGAATGGGGGGATTAGTGTCCCCGGTGTAAGGGGTCAGTGCAGCGGGCAAAGGGCAATATTAATCGACAAATTAAAGCCAGTGCCAACCTGGGCAGGTGAGAGGAAGTCCCTGAGCCTGATCAGAAGCATGTTTCTGTTTCAGGTCTAAGTAACGGGCTACAGGGAGGCACGTCTGTAAATTATACAGGAAGCCTTCCTCAACAACTGATTCACCCTGACAGTTTTACTGGAGTCTATGAAAATGAGTATTAAAGATGTGATCTGTAGGCTTCCTTCCAGGAATTCCAATCTGGTTTCAATAAAATGGGGACACTGATTGGAAGTGAAGTTGCCTTCCGGTTTTGCCTTTGGCTATTACGTGCTCATTCGTGAAATGACTGAATTCCACAACTACTTTTAATATTCACCTTTTGAGTTCATCTCCAGCACTGGACACATTGGAATGATTAAAATAGCACTGGCTTCCCATGCTGGGTGCTTTCTAATTTAAAACAGCCCAGGTGCTGAAGACAAATGAGTCCTCCTGGTAAGTCCATTCTTTTCTTTGCATGAAGTTGCTTGGTGCAAACACCGAGGGTGGAATATTAATAGTAAAAAAAAAAATTAAATAAAATAATGCTCCTTGAGTAGATGCCTGGGGGAAGAGATTAAAGTTTGGTGCAAGGCAGGACGTGTACTTGGTGTGAAATTGTTCTGGTGTCATTGGCTTCTGAGCTTTTCACTCTCATCCTGTGTTTATAATCCCCGTGGGGCTCCAGGCTCTGCTTCCTTCCTCCCCAGGGAGGCCCCCTCTAGGTCAACCGTGTGTTGTGAGCTGACCTTGGGCTGCGCTCCCCCACAGTGGATGGGATTGCACCCAGCCAGCTGTGGCTCCTTCTCCCCTGCCCCCCAGATTCCCAGGGTATGGTCTTGAGTGCTCCCGGAGATTAAGGAGCTCCAAGTGCCACCAAGAGGAACGTTAATGGGCTGATTCTTCCAACACACCCTCAACAAAACTCCCTTACCCTCTTGTTCTAACCACTGGGCTGATATGCCACAGGTGCTGTTTGTGTCTGGCCTCACTGAGGTTACTGCCCCAGGTGGATGAGTACTTTCCTTTTCATTTCTGCTCCAGAATTCTCTCAGCCTTTGATGACAGGGAGAAAAAGTTGGGAGGGGGGGTTCTCACCCTACCCCCATCCAACATTTTTTCATGCAAAACTATTATGGGATATTCAGTGGGAGAAAATGGACCTAAACCCTTGGGAGACTGGATTGGCACACATTCATTTGGAAATGTTGTTGTAGGACTGCAAATGTTGCCTTTTTTATATGCAAAATTCACATTTAATTTCCCGTGGTCTTATTGAAAATCATGAAAATAGGTTTCATGCATTTAATCCAGGATGAAATTTTGTTGTGTTTGCTGCTTTTCCTCTGAGGAAAGCTCAGTGGCCTGTGTTTTGGTGTCAGATGTCTGAGGATATGGAATGTACATTGCTGAATGTGTCTAAGAGAAATGTCATTTCCTCACGTGATGGACAAGAGACGCTCATGGGCTGAAATTAAAGATGTTTTCCTGCTCATCAGCTGTCCCCTCTTGGGCCAACCAAAAAGAAGTCATGTCTGTGGACAGTAGCAGCAATGTCTGCCCTTGCAGGAAGCGACCTATGATGGTGACCACCTGGCCAGAGGGACACTGTGACTTCACCGACAACCTTGACTCATCACGTGTTCTTTCGCATTTAATTTGGTCACCATTCCTAATGTGGACTATGGTGATATTAGTGCAATACTACAGCCACATGCAGCTCTTTAAATTTAAATTCATAACAGGCAAATTAACAATGCAATTTCTCAGTCACCTGGCCACATTTCAAGCGTTCAGTGGACGGCAAGTGACAACCATGTTGAGGAGCTCAGCTACAACCTGTTTCCATCACTGCAGAAGGTTCTGTTAGGGATAGAGTTTACCACGATCCTAAGAACATCTCGAGGAAGACGGGCTCTCCTCCCAGGCCACATTTAATTGAAGACCTGCCGTGTGAGTGGGGACCTATGAGCTGTGGACAAACTTTGATGAAAGTGGAAATTTCCCATGTGGCACCAAAGACTAAATCCGACCCAGAGTATTTTGAAGACGAGCTGGGTTAACGATGGTTCTGCCAAAATACTAGTGACGGATAGTAACAGGATGGAATTCTGAGCAGTTGCAATATTCCAGGTCCTCAAGCACTCAGGTCGCTGACACTAATGACAGGGAGAAATGCTTCTCATTTTCTGCAACATTATATTTATTTAGTAACTCTTAGACATCTGGGGAACCGTCCCACTGCAGGTTCTGAGCGCCCTGGCAAGGAGGCTGGGAGAAGGCCCCCCACCCCCCATACTCACCCCCCTGATAGCACTCCATCCTTGTTCCTAGCCAGAGGATGCTTTATTTCCAGTGGTTGACACTTTCAAGACACGGGCTCATGCTGAGAGATTGCCTTTTTTATACACTGCAAATGACACAGAGAGGCAATGCCAGCCTCCCTGCATTTCATTCAAAGGCCAACAAGCCTCATGAAGGTCTATTATAAGCCAGATGCGGTGTCTAAATTGTCTCTGGGTAATTTTGTGGCTCAGACATCTGGGGACCTCTCTTCTGTGGTCTCCTCCTGGAGCAGATCACACTGTCTATGCCCTTCCAGCCCAGCTGAGACAAGTGACCGTGGCCTGGGATGCGCCAGCTGCGTGGTCCACAGTAGCATCCAGGAGAATGAGCTTCTGAAGATGCTGATTCAGGATGGGAGGGAAACGATAGGAAAGACCTGGGTTTAGCCTTGGCCAACTGTTGTCTTGTTAGCTAATAGTGAGCACTTGTCAGGTTCCTGGAATTGTCCTAGGAACCTCCTGACACTTGTTTCTTCCAGCTGTTGCCAAAAACCTTGGCATCAGTACTGCCATCTCCAACATGTGGCTGAGGGTGAAATAACTAGTCCTGGGTCTTGGAGTTCAAGACCTGCTAAACTTGGCTGCAAAGCCAAGACTCCTTAACCCCAAAGCCAAGTTTGCACAGTGGTGACATGCCATCTCTGATGATGCATGTGATTGCCAAGGTAACCCCGAAAGGACCAAACATGTGGCTGAGGGTGAAATAACTAGTCCTGGGTCTTGGAGTTCAAGACCTGCTAAACTTGGCTGCAAAGCCAAGACTCCTTAACCCCAAAGCCAAGTTTGCACAGTGGTGACATGCCATCTCTGATGATGCATGTGATTGCCAAGGTAACCCCGAAAGGACCAGGCTCTCTCAAACCTGAGATAAGTGAGGAGGACCATCCCACGTACGAGCTGGGGGCCCCATGGCAACAGCAGGATGAAAACAGCCAGCAATCCTGGGCCCACCTCAGCGCTAAAGAGGCGGGGCCCACCTCAGCGCTAAAGAGGCGCTGCTTCTCCCTGGGTGGGATGGCCAGTCTTCATAGCCAAGGCTGGCGAGCCCTCAGACAGCCTCTGTGAACCTCCGATCTAATTCCCTGGCCCAAGACCAGCCAGGGCACATAAGGCTAGATTCACACAAGAGCTACAGGTAAACTCCAGGCTTCCTTTGGCCTTCCCTGGTGGTCCAAGGATTAAAACTTCATCTTCCAATGAAGAGAGTGAGCGTTCGACTCTTGGTCAGGGAAGAAAGATCCCACATGCCTCGTAACCAAAGAGCCAAAATATAAAACAGAAACAGTATTATAAAATAAATTCTATAAAGACTTTAGAAATGATCCACCTCAAAAAAAAAAAAAATCTTAAAAATATCCAAGTTTCCTGCCATTGCTCCATCCAAGAACCCTCAGGAGGCTCCACTCCAGGTCGGAGACCCCGTGCCTCTCTGTCTACGGCCAGCACCTCAGGTCCTGGGAGCCACTGCCGGCCAGGAAGGTGGACTTGTCACGGGGAGCAGAAGTCTGAGTGCCTGCCTCACCCTGAGGGGGACCTTAGCGGGGAGGGAGTGGCCAGGACAGGCCTGCACCTGCACGTGTGAGGTTCCTCCAGAACCCGGTGAGATCTGAGGGCCCCGAGCCCCGCCTCACCTGCTGCGAGGCTCTGCACACGTGCTCGGGGGCTTTGCTCTTCCCCTCCAGAAAACCCAGAGAGAAGCCCCAGGGCAGCTTGGTCTGTGCTCTCCCTGCAGCTGGACTTGAAGTACAGATGGAAAGAAGGAGACCCCAGTCTGCTTAGGCCTCTGCAGAGGCCGCTCAGTGCCGTCAAGCAGCTGGTGTATTTAAGGCGCAGCACGGTGGACGATCTGCAAGAACTGCAGGTATTGCAAACTTTCGCTTCCTCCCCGAAAGTTTGCTGGAGACCTCGCACGCCCCTGCAGAATGAGTGTGGATCCGCGCACGTGCATCTACGTGGGCAGAACCTGCCCTGCCCTCAGTGCAGCCGGGGACGCGGCCTTGCAGCTAGTTAGCTGTCGGCTTCTGCAGGACTGCAGTGTCGTCAGGCCTGGGGTCTGGCTTGCTAGCCTCCACTTTCCATGGCTGGACAGAGTCCTCTGCACAGGGGGCTCCCAAGGGGCAAGTGAGGGTGGTGGTTTGGTCGCTCCATCGTGTCCGACTCTGTGCGACCCCATGGACTGTAGCCCACCAGGCTCCTCTGTCCATGGGGTTCTCCAGGCAAGAATGCTGGAGTGAGTTGCCATTTCCTTCTCCAGGGGATCCTCAAGGGCACCAGGCAAATGCAAGCTCTAGGCCCTCAGGCGTCCTGGGCTCGTCCCTCCTGTTGCTCAGACGTGGCTCTCAGGTTGGACGAGGGCACCCTGGCCCCTGTGCCCAGCTCCCCAGCCAACTCTTACCTCCTGCCCGAATCCTGTGCCCCGTCAGCCTCCGCACCATTTCCCAGGCTCTGAAAGGCTCCCAGGGGCCCAGTGCCCAGTCATGTGGAGTTGATGCAGGTGAAGGTGGCCAGAGAGGCCCCGGTTACTTCAAAAGAGCCTCCTCTCTTCTCTCCAAATCGCTCCTGGCCTCTCTGAGATGCCGGCGTGGGAGGAGGGCGAGAGAGGCCGGATGCGGCTGCCACCTGCCTCTGCACGGGGGCCCGCCACCTCCCAGCTGCTCAACTCTCCGGGTGCCGGAGGGGGGCTTTTGGGGAGGTGGAGTGACAGCATCTTCTCCAAAATCTTCATCCACAGTAAACACTGCTAACTACCAACTCATAAAACATATCAGCTGGGTTTATGACTTTTAACCATCTTTCCAATTGTGCTATAAAATAAAGGCAGATGCCTTTTTAAGATCTTATTATTGTCAAGGGCCGGCTTCTCCAGCAGCACCTGCTTAGCAGCCGTCTGCTTGTTTATGGCCCTTTTTTTTATAGGTGACAGTTTAAGGTGGCTCTTCTCCGGTTACAGAGTTCCTCCTGATGGCGCGGACGCAGCGTGCACCGTTGGGGGCCCCCGCTCCTGCCCAGACCTGAGGCCGGGTCGCAGTTTCACCTGGGTTTTCAGTTGACAGCCTCGCCACACACATCAGGCTCCGCCAAATGCTCCGCCATTAATTTATGATTTAAAGTAATTAACTTTTGCTGATTAAAGTAATTATTTCGAGTGCATTGCACTCGGGCCCAAATGATGCGCTCAGCCCCTCTCCAGTTTGAGCGAGCAGCATGCCAAGTGCTTAAAAGCTGCACCGGGGCCGGGAGAGAGACTCTAGCCTGGCTCTTGGATCTGCCACATTTATGACTGACTTGTACTAACTGCTCATTTTAATGCCGGGTTCTGGCAGCACGTTGACACAGCGTGAAACCTTCATCCGGTAAACAAGACAAGCTTCAAGCCTGGTGACACCCGTGACAGTGGAAGCAGTTTAAATGAATCTTGCCTCCAGCCTTCCAGAGGTATCATGTTTTCACGCTCTCTCACTTACCCAGATTGGCCCTTAAACAGCCTACAGCTTCATCTGGCCTCGGCCAAGAGGGCAGGATGCACATGCCCCAGGAATCCAGCCCCATGAGCCCCCAAAATCTGCAGCTGCCCAGCACCGACCCCCCGATGGCCCTCTGGGGCCCGGACAGGGCAGGGCTGGCTGGTCTCTGCAGGAAGTGCCTGCTTGGTCTGGGGAAGCTTCTAGGAGGGGATGGAGAAACAAAGAGAGGGATGAGGGCTTGCTCGCTATTTCACATCTGTATTGAGCACTTGCCCTCCCTCATCGTGGCATCGCCGGCCAGCGAGGCAGAGAGTCAATGGCCTGGTGTTTTCCTGGCTAGGAGGCTGCTGCAGCCAAGAGCAGAGGAGCCCTGAGCTGGAGTCTCAAGGCTGGAACACCCTCCCAAATCTCAACCTCCCTCTCATTTCACGGAAGGAGGTGTGAGCCAAAGTCCAGCTCCCACAGGTAGAGCAGGCAGGGGGTGTGCTGTCCATCGAGACACATGTGTGTGGCCTCCAGGCTGCAGGCAGGCCCAGGAGCCCTTCTCTCCCGGAAAATCCTACAAAAGCGGTCATCACCACTGTTCCCATTGCGTGTGCCCCTGCTGGGTGCCAGGAGCTGAGCCTCGGGCCACAGAGATGGTCCCTGGAAACTTCTCAGCGATGAGAGGAGGTGCGTCACATCGCTGATGAGTCACCCGGGAGCTGGTGGTTAAGTGCCACGCCCTGAGCCCCTCAGCCACTGGACCTCGGCAAGAGCCACGCCCTTCTATAGCCGAAGCTCCAGAAATACGGCCTCTGCTTAATCTCTGTTTTTGTTGTTCAGTCACTCAGTCGTGTCCGACTCTTTGTGACCCCACGGACTGCAGCACGCCAGGCTTCCCTCACCTTCACTGTCTCCCGGAGTTTGCTCAAACTCATGTCCATCCAGTCAGTGATACCATCTAATCATCTCCTCCTCTGTCATCCCCTTCTCCCCCTGCCCTCAGTCTTTCCCAGCCTCAGTGAGTCAGCTCTTCCCATCAGGTGGCCAAAGTATTGGGGTTTCAGCTTCATCATCAGTCTTTCCAGTGAGTATTTGGGGTCGATTTCCTTTAAGATGGACTGGTTTACCCATTCAAAAAATATTCAGGGAGGCACAATGGCCTCTTGGAGAGTCTTGCCCTCTTCTGCCCCAGCACGGAGCCACCAGGCTGGTTTTTGAGAAGAGTCACGACTCCTCAGGGCCCAGGAGCCTTCTCATCTGGAAGAGCCAAGGGAAGTGGCCAACTGAAGTACAATAAAAGCGTGGACTTTGGAAAAGACAGACATTGAGGAGGGGTCACTTCATGCTCCTGCTCATTGCTGTTTGTGGGGACGGTTTGAGGGGCTCCAACTTGCATTTTTATCTTTTCTCTTACTAATGATCCCAACACCCTGGGCTTTCAGTGAAACCACAAGGAAATCTAATTTCGTATGTAATTAAGTGCCTGATGGGCAGCGATCCCCCGGCAAACGATATTTCAGCTTAATGCTGTTGAACAAACATCACCGACAAAAGATGGTGCCAGGGCAGTCATCTGTGTGCTGGCACGCTCGCCGCCGCGTGACGGCCGAGATCGTAAATAACCCTCTTCACTTTTGGGGTGAATTAAGAGCTCTAAAAGGGGTTGATGAAAAGACCATCAAAGGGAAACATTCCTCCTCCATCCAGGAGTCAGGGCTGCGCCAGGCTGGTTGGGCAGATGCTCTGTCCTGCTTGGCACGCGCCTGCGAAGGCGACACTCCACTCACTGCCCTCATGAGTGTCGGCACAGGTGCCAACTGGCAGAGTCTGGAACGGGACCAGGCAGGGGTGGGCCAGGAGGATGGGGCCTCTGCAGGGGAAGAAGGAGGTCCCCACCGCCCAGCCTGTGCAGGGAGCAGATGCTGGTGCTGTCTTTGCCCACCCCCAGGGATTCTGAGAGTCCGGAGAAATGCTGGAACTGAGGAATCGGCAAGTCAGGAAGAAGCTTAAAGCCAGTTGAGAATCACTGGGGCTTCCCAGGTGACATGAGCGGTAAAGAACCCGCCTGCCAAGCAGGAGACGCAAGAGAGGTGGGTTCAGTCCCTGGGCCGGGAAGATCCCCTGGAGTAAGGCATGGCAACCCACTCCAGGATTCTTGCCTGGAGAATCCTGTGGACAGAGAATCCTGGCTGGCCACAGTCCACGTGGTCATGGACATGCCTGAGCAACTCAGCACGCACGCATGCAGAAGCATTTGAAGATGGGCAGCCCTGCCGTGGAGTGGGGAGGGGAGAGTGGCCGGCACGGCTAGAGCCCTGTCAGCTAAACGTCTGAAAAAGCCAGCATCCAGCAGAGTAAACGGTCTGGCCAGTGGGCTAGGGCTGTTCTGAACAGGTTTTCTTTCTTTTCTTTTTTTTCCCCTTCCTCTGGTGTGATTGTTTTAGATAAAAAGAATGAATATAAAACTTTGAGAAAATGTGACTCACAGCCCACTTCAGCCAGTCCTCTCAGGATATGCCTTGTGCCCCAACTTTTCTGGAAAACTTAGGTTTTGAAGTCGCACAGGCCCAGGTTCAGATCCCAGTGGGGCCACTTAGCAGCTGAGTGACCCAGGGCCAGTCACTGGGCTCTACAAGCCTCAGTTTCCTCCGCGGCACTGCAGAAGGGGTGCAAAAGCCGATGTGAGTGTTAGAAACCTGGGGGTACGAGCTGACTCATGGTCCACACGTAACAGGCGGCAGCTGCTGCTGTGCGTGTGGCTTCGCTGGGATCGTCACCATTCCCGCAGACACAGGGGCACCTGGGCGCCTGGGCTGTGGTGGCTGAGCTCTGGACCTGACTTGGTAGCAGCACCCACCCAAACGGTGCCCGGGGATAGGAACACGGGTGCAGAATGAAGTGGCGGCCCCCTAACCCACCAGGGGTGGCCGAGGGAGCTGAACACGTGGTCAGCACGCAGCCAGGAAGCCCAGGACCAAACCAGCAAGCCACAAACAGGTTTCGGCCATCGTATGCCACACGTCCTTCCCTCCCGATCGCCAGGGTGCGTTCAGTCGGCACTTGTGGGGGCACCTGCTCTGGGCCAGGCCTCGGTGTGGGTGCTGGACGCACAGAGAGCAGAGCACCGCGGACAGACAGACACCGACATGGCGCCCTCTCTGAGTGGACGTTTGGGAAATACGGGAGAGAACAAGCTGGAAAGTAAAGATGCCTATTATTCTAGCACCCAGAGGCGTTTCCAGTTCAGGCAGCACTAAGTTTATCTCGACACAGAGAGATATCTCCTGCTAGCTGCCCTGGATCTTAAGGACCAGGAAAACACACAAAACATAATCTTCAAACGCACCATCCCTGGTAGATGCATCCTATTCCGTTAGCTGTAGCACAATGAACTGACCCTGTAATACTGGGTGTCGAGTGGACAGAGTAATGGCCCCCAACGGCATCTTCATTTCTGGAACCCATCCTCTACCTCACATGGTAAAGACACTGTAGATGCAGCTAAACCAAGGGTCTCCTGCTGCTGCTGCTGAGTTGCTGCAGGCGTGTCCGACTCTGTGCGACCCCATAGACAGCCTCCCACCAGGCTCCCCCTTCCCTGGGATTCTCCAGGCAAGAACACTGCAGTGGGTTGCCATTTCCTCCTCCAACTCATGAAAGTGAAAAGTGAAAGTGAAGTCGCTCAGTCATGTCCAGCTCTTAGCGACCCCATGGACTGCAGACCACCAGGCTCCTCCATCCATGGGATTTTCCAGGCAAGAGTACTGGGGTGGGGTGCCACTGCCTTCTCCGGGAAGGGAGATTTTCTGGATTACCCAGGTGGGCCATAAAGGCTATCACAAGTGTCCTCGGAAGAGGGGCAGAGGAGGAGGAGGAGGCTCNTGCAGACCACCAGGCTCCTCCATCCATGGGATTTTCCAGGCAAGAGTACTGGGGTGGGGTGCCACTGCCTTCTCCGGGAAGGGAGATTTTCTGGATTACCCAGGTGGGCCATAAAGGCTATCACAAGTGTCCTCGGAAGAGGGGCAGAGGAGGAGGAGGAGGCTCTGTGGACATGCAGGCAGAGGCTGGAGTGATGCGGCCACAAGCCCAGGAATGCTGGCCACTCCAGAAGCTGGAAGGGGCGAGGAGCAGAGCTCTCCACCAGCCTCCCAGGAAGCAGGGTCCCGCCCACACCTTGACTTCAGCCCAGTGAAACCAATTTCAGACCCGAGTCCCCCAGACTGGGAAGAGATGTGTTTCGGTTGTGTGAAGCCAGCACAGCCACAGGAAATGAATCCACTCTGGACAGAGGTGCAGAATGGGACATCTGCCTGGTAGGCAACATGGGAGGTGAATGAGAGGATGAATGCACCATAATTAAATCAGAACTAAGGAAGGTTCCAATTTTTATTTTCATTTGCATGATACAAAAACAGTCACCCTTGGCAATTATATTACAAATCCTCAGTATTTTCCTTTTTTTTTTTAACATTGAAACTGGTGAACCTGAGCAGTCAGGTAAACACCCTTTTGGTCCGGTCCTCACCACCAATTCCAGTCCAGTCTGGGCTGGAGCTAAGTGATGGTCCAGGCTTCTTGCGGGTGTGGCCAGCTGCCCAGGGTCCTTCCGCCTCTACCGCACCCTCCCGCCGTACCTCCCCAGGCCTGCTTGCAAGCAAGTGCCTCCCACTCACCGTGGAGACAGGTCTAAGTGCCGTTGCTCACTGGACAATGTCAGGTGCTGAGCTGAACTTCCAACAGGGACATCTGAGCATCTTTTATGTGGACATGACTTCGTCCTGAACATTCTTTTCTGGAACAAGGAGAAGAGTCCGGGTAGGTAGTCCTTGGAACAAGTTTCCAAGAATGGCTTGGACACGCTGTCCGGATGGCACGATGGAGGTCAGGGTGACCGGCGGGAAGTCGCCTCTGCCTTTGGGCTCACTTCAGGTCCTGATCACTTGCTCCTTGAAAGGAAAGCTATGGCAAACCCAGACGGCATATTAAAGAGCAGAGGCATCACTTTGCCAACAAAGGTCCATCTAGTCCGAATTAATGGTTCTTCCAGTAGTCATGTGAGGATGTGAGAGCTGGATCATAAAGGAGGCATAAAGGGGGCCAAAGAACTGATGGCTTTGAACAGTGATTCTGGGGAAGACCCTTAGTCCCTTGGAAACAGTCAGTCCTAAAGGAAAGCAACCCTGAATGTTTGTTGGAAGGACTGATGCTGCAGTTGAAGTTCCAATGCTTTGGCCATCTGATGAGAAAAGCCAACTCGCTGGGAAAGACTGAGGACAGGAAGAGAAGGGGGTGATAGAGGAGAAGATGGTTGGACGGCATCACCGACTCAAAGGACATGAATCTGAGAAAGCTCCAGGAGATGGCGGAAGACAGAGGAGCCTGGTGTGCTGCGGCCCATGGGGTCAAAGAGCCGGATGTAACTTAGTCACTGAACTACAAGTCCCATTGACCTCCTCACTGTTTCCCCTGAATGTGACTTTTGGTTTGCAGTCCACCATTCTTCTATGTGGCCCTCTGCCCAGTTTCTGAACTCATCAGCTGGGGGAGGCGAAACACAGTCCAGGAGCCCCCTCCATCACCAGGACGGAGCTGCACAGCAATGAAAGGCTTGGGGATCGGTGCTGGACGATCTGAGTTCAGATCTGGGCTCTGCTGTGCTCTCCTTAGATGTGACCCTGAGAACACTGGGACTTTCTGAATCCAATTCTTTACA
This sequence comes from Oreotragus oreotragus, assembly GCA_006410675.1. NCBI lineage: Eukaryota > Metazoa > Chordata > Mammalia > Artiodactyla > Bovidae > Oreotragus > Oreotragus oreotragus. The sequence goes on along the minus strand of SJYX01015448.1, from coordinate 190,441 downwards.
GCCAAAATGGAATTTTAAAAAGTACCACCTGCCCCCCAGGTGCACAGCCTAATAGGCCTTCCCACACGCCCCGGCATGGCTGATGTCCGGGACCTGATACCTGGCTAGAGCTGTTAGAAGTGTGAAGACTTGCCCAGTGCTGGGTCCCTCGAGGGCCACACAAAGGCCGGCCCTGGGCACCAGCAGGGAGCAGGCGGGGGCTCCTCTGCTTAGGCTTTGCTGCTGCCCTTGGACCAGCCTGACAGCTTGCCCTCTGGCTGGGGCCTGTGGGCGGCAAAAGCCATCAGGAGCAATTTGTTGTCACCAGGCAGGCCTGCTCGCCCTAAACTGTTATCAGTGAGCTTGTCAACCCAAGGCCTCACCTCCTTTGTTCTTCTCATCTGTTCTCCCCTCGGAGGCCTCTCCGAGCCCCCAGCTCCTCCGAGGGCTGTTGACAGGCTGCGTGCACCTGTTTGGCTGGAGGCTGGGCCCGGGGGTCCGGGCGTGGTGGGAAGACAGTAGGGGCATCCACCGCTGCCTGGCTCCCAGCGCTGGCCCGCGACAGGATGCCAGATGACAGTTGTCATGGCTGCAGCGGGTACGGCAGCCTGTGCCAGGGGCAGGGCGCACGGCCACGTGCCTGGGTGCACCAGGTACTCCCCGGGGCCAGGAGACTCACCTCCACGTGGCTGCAGGTGGGGCAAGCCGGCCCGGCTGGCTGTGTTGAGGGCCCACAGCAGGAAGCAGGGTCACAGAGCCATCGCCCCGCGGTGGTGCCTCCTGCAGACCCAGGATGGAGCGGGTGCCTGCGTGGGCCTGGTGCGGGCAGACCCACCAGCACTGCCCAGGCTCGAATAAGCCACAACTGCTAAAGAGCTCGGGGTCAGACAGGCTCTGCCTGCTCTCAGGACCAGGCTGACCAGCTAACAGACAAGAAGGGAGATGCTGTGGCCTGAGAAGCCGTAGAGCAGGTGTCCAAGCCACAGCCCGGCCTCAGCGCAGGCACCACAGCCCAGTACGGTGGACTAGGGGGCTTTACCGGTGGGCTGCGTGTCCCACTGTGCTGGGGGCTGGATACCCAAGATCAGGGTTCTGGCAAGGCAGCTCTCACTCTGAGGCCCCTTCTCGTGGCTTGTAGTAGCCACACTTCTCTGTGTCCTTATGTGGGTGAAGTGGGGGAGAGAGAGATGAATAGAGGGTTGGTGTCTCTCACAAGGTTGCCAGTCCTGCCATACCAGGGCCCCACCCTCATGACATCATCTAATCGCGTTGCTACTGTCCAGTGACTAAGTCGTGTCTGACTCTGTGACCCCATGCACTGCAGCGCGCCAGGCTCCCCTGTCCTTCACTGTCTCCTGGAGCTTGCTCAGACTCAAGTCCATTGAGTTGGTGATGCCATCCAACCATCTCATCTTCTGTTGCCCCCTTCTCCTCTTGGCCAGGGTCTTTTCCAATGAGTCAGCTCTTCACGTCAGGTGGCCAAAGTATTGGAGTTTCAGCTGTGATAGCACCGTCCTGCTCTGAACTGCGGCCTCTGTGTGCACAGGCTGGTCCTGGGAGGTTGGCGCCTCTGGCAGCTGGAGCAGGAGCTGGCACGTGGTTCCCAGAGGAGGCTGGCCCCATAGGGAGTTTGGGTTCCAGGCTGGGACTTTCCTCCCAGTTCAGAGGATGTCACTGTCCCCCACCAAAGAGGGAAAGGCAGCCAGTCCTGTTCAGGGGGGCTCCACCCTCTCGACCTAAGCCCCTACCTTCAACAATTTGACCACCTCATGGAAAGAGCTAACTCACTGGGAAAAACCCTGATGCTGGGAAAGGTTGAGGGCAGGAGAAACGGATGACAGATGGTGAGATGATTGGAGGGCATCACTGACTCATTGGGCAGGAGTGTCATAAAAATCCAGGAGATCGTGAAGGACAGGTGAAGCCCAACCTCATGACGGTCCTGCCACTCTGCTTGAATCCTCTCCAGCTTCCCTGGATATGGTCTAGAAAAATCAACAGCAGGCTTCCAATGGGAGGCAGACAAGAGGAGGATGGAGGATGCCAAAGGGCTGGGGATGGCAAAGGGGAGAGAGCGACTCCTGCACCAAAGACGTTGGGGAGGATGCATCCACAGCCTCCCCGACCCGAAACACTGCGCATGGTGCTCCAAGTGCAGAAGCCGCCTGACCAGTGTCACCTGGCCTGGTGTCTGTTCAGGTGACTTAAGTTGAACTTTAAAGGCCTGCTTCCTCCTCTGTGGTGACTTTCCCAGCGGAGGGGCCCAGGTTTCCACCAGCCAAGTCGCTCCTAGCCTTAGGATGATGGCTGCAAGATCAGAGCTAGAAGCTCTTCGTCCTGAAAATGGCCATTCACTCATCCCGCTGGGCCAAACCTCACTGCGGGAGCCCACCCTCCCAGAGCTATGCCTGGCCAGCACGCCGCTGGCCCAGCAGGCAGGTGACCAGGGGCGCTCAAGCCTGAAGCTCTGGGGCTCCATCCACCAGCATCTCCCAGCCTAGAGCTGGGTCTTTGAAATGATGCTCCACCAAGAACTGGGGCCTCGTGGGTGGTCTCAGCCATCACTGGGTCTCACCCTCATGGGTGGCCTGGGGCCATCATTGACAGGGGTCTGACCCCATGCAGAGGGAAGTGGGCTGGTGCCGGCTCTCTGGAGGGCAGTCCTGGACCGAGGAGCCCTGCTCAGTCTGGCCACTGCTCCTCGCCCCAGTGTCCCCATCCACACATAGGGACCTTAGCTGTTCAGTGTCCCATTGATGACCCAGAGGGGCACGCCAAGACAGAGCTTCAGAACTTTGGAGCTATGGCAAGGCCAGTGGGCAGGCAGCTGCGATGCACACAGACCCACAGGGGCTGCAGCGTGACAGAGCTGCTTCCTGGGGAAACACACCCAGCACGTGTCCTAGACACAGCTGCTGTGGCCGCCGGAGGGACCCAGCGCCACCACGTGTGCGAGGGAGCCTTTTAGCAGGTGTCGTTCACACGAGGGCAGCACGGGGCGGCCGCCCACTCCCTCCCGGCTTCGGTGGGAGCCGGGCAGCCCGAGGGCCAGGAGGCCTGCCCGGGGCCCCTGCAGATGCGGGGGCAGCCTGCTGGGGCCGGCCCGTCAAGGGCACGGTGGCGAGCGACTTCGAAAGCCCTGACATTTACACAATTTAGGCCTGTTCTGTTTATTCAAGGGCTTTTCCGCAGAGGGTGCAGGGCCCTTAGTGGCCAGATCTGTTAATGCCTCATGCTTTTTGTGTTTTATGTGCCACTTCCAATGACTGTCAATGTTGACCTAAGTGAGAAACATCCAAACACGTTTCTGGAGGAGACCATGGGACCTGGCGCCACGCGGCTCCTGTCCTGCGGAGCAAAAGGGAGAAAAACAACGCCAGACGGGGTCTGTTTCTTCTTTTTCAAGTTGTGGCCTGTTGAGCGAGCCTTGTCGTGCACGTGGCTGTCGCCTTCCGGGAGACTTGTTAGCTTCCCCTCTCAGAAAGCATCGAAGGAAAGACCTTCAGACAGATGATTCAGTCGGGGTTCTTGGCATCTGCATGTGGAATTAGAGGCTGTGATGCGAACGTTTACTCACTGATTGGAGACACAGTTCCTGGTGTTTTCCATGGGGTAGCACAGGTCACAGCTGGAGAGAGAGTCCTGGCCTCGTGGAACTGAACATCTTCTGAGGAAGGTGATGAAAAAACAAGGACCCAGGAGGTGAGGCCCCTGCAGGGGGACAGGGGAGTGATGTGAGCCCAGAGTCAGGGCTGCGGAGCCGGGCACAGGAGGCCCACCGGCAGGGCACCGTCAGGGGCAGTGGGGCCTGCAAAGAGAGTGGCAAAGGGGCTGGCAGATTCTGGGTGAGGGGGGAGACATTCTGAAGCAACAAAAGGTTGGGCATCTGATTAATTCTTCCACTCCCTCCAGACATCACACTCCACACAAAACATGGAGAAACACGGAAGATGGGGGGAAACTGTGACACCAGAAGATGGACAGGGCTAGGCGATGAGGACTTTAAGTGTGGAAGCCAGGTGTTCGGAGAGTGAAAAACCAACACTCTCCGGCAAAGTAGGTCTTTGTGCTGCCCCAAGAAAGGGCATGACGTGCAATGTCAAAAGAAGCCATTGGTTCCCGCCTCTTTTGTGGCCTTGGGCTTGTCCACCAGGGACCTTAAATCAGCTGAAACGTTGGCTATGTCTACAGGAACCCACCTGCTCCATCTCTCTGCAGTGGGATTTGCTGGTGGCCTCAGGCTAACACACGCATCAGCCTCCATGTTGTGCCGAGGTAGCTCGCCAAGCGGCCAGCTGAAGTGGGTGGCATTCGGTGTATAACACCTCTGCTGCAGATGTCTGGATCAAGTGAGAGGCAAACAGATGTGGACTGAAAGGAGGAGGGGTTGAAACAGAGACAGACTTGGTTGAGTAACTGATAATACAGCAAGGCGATCAATGAATCAGTCATCACTGGGGTCCACTGTGTGCCAAGCTCTGCTCGTCACCACGGGAGGGTCCAGGGGAACTGGGCAAGGACTTACACTTGAAGGATGGAGTTACCTGTGTATCTACTAATGGTTGAGGGATGGAGATACCTAGGCAGCCTTCCAGCAAGGATAATCTGATTAGAGGCCTGGAAGTGGGGGAGCCAGGAGGTAGAAGCCTAATGAAGCAGACAAACAGGTTCAGGGCTAAAAGAGAGGACGAGAGAGGAGCAAAGGGAGGGCGAGCCCTCTTCCAGAAGTCCGGAAATAAGGTTAGCAGCTGCAACATTGGACCTGGTCGCTGAGGACTCTTGGGAACATGTCTGTTGTGGTCCAAATATTTGTGACACCCCCTCCCGATTCCTATGTGACACTGTAGTTCTCAAGGTGATGGAGTTGTTCACTCGCTCAGTCTTCGACTCTTCGTGACCCCATGGACAGCAGTACGCCAGGCCTCCCTGTCCATCACCGTCTCCCAGAGCCGGCTCAAACTCGTGTCCATTGACTCAGCGATGCCATCCAACCATCACGTCCTCTGTCGTCCCCTTCTCCATCTGCCCTCGATCTTTCCCAGCATCAGGGTCTTTCCCAGTGAGTCAGCTCTTCACATCAGGTGGTCAAAGTGTTGAAGGCAGGGCCTTTTGAAGGGGCTTAGGTCGAGAGGGTGGAGCCCCCATGAACAGGATCGGCTGCCTCTGAACTGCCCCAGCTTCACGCCCAGCCTGGAACCAAACTCGCTATGGGGCCAGCCTCCTCTGGGAACCACGAGTCAGCTCCTGCTCCAGCTGCCAGAGGAGGCAACCTCCCAGGACCAGCCTGTGCACGCAGAGGCCGCAGTTCAGAGGAGGATGGCACTGTTACCGCTAAAGCGCTGGGTGGAATCCCTCTGGGGGCCACGGATGGAGGAGCCCTGAGCAGGCCGCTGCCGATCTGGGATGCACTTTGCTGAGTGAAGGGAAGCCAGGAGCAGGGGTGCTGGGGCAGGCTGAGAAGGTCAGAGCTGGGTCTGAAGTTCAGGACTGAGGATTCCTGACCTCACGGCGGTCTCGTCATCCCTGCAGGTTTCCGGCTGTGTAAGTGGGTCCCAGAGGGAGGAGTTTTTGGAAGATGGAAGTTTCTTCCTGAATGAGGGTTTGGGCTCGATGCGTCCACCCCTGGGATTCTTTCCTTCCAGAAAACCCAGGCCTGTGGCTGGGAGGTGCTTTGTTTTCTCGGTGCTCTCAGCCGCCAAGGCTCTCCCTGGGCTGCCTCGAGTGTATCAGATCTAAACACTTCCTCCTGTATTGACAAACAGAACTCTGTCTGTATCCTTGACTTAATTAGGGCCTGGAAAGATGGCTGAGCGCTGTGTCAGAAAGTAAATCTCCCCCATTAACCTGCACATCGTCATAGGTGCCTTTGTAAAGCGACTAAAGTAACTCTCTAGGTGCAGAGTCTAAAGTAACTCTCTAGGTGAAAAGATCAAGTTCAGATCAACAAAGCATTCATGCCTGTTCACAGGAAAGAATCGTCTTAGAATGGTCAGCTCCTGGAGGTAAGGCCCTGTCCACCTCCATCTGGACGCTGGTTCAGGCCATCCTGTTGACGTGCCTGTTGTGTGTGTCCTTTCTGAGTGAGCTGGGCTTCCCACCTCCTTCAGTGAAATTTGTTTTTTTCCATAGCACTTAATATTACCTGACATGCTGTATGTTTGTTTATTTAAATTTTGTTTGTCCCCCTTTCTCTGTCATGGTTCCCTCAGGCTGCTATTAGCAAAATATCCCAGCCTGATTGGTTTAAACAATGGAAATGAATTTTCACACAGATCAAGGGAGCCGGAAAGTCCAAGATCTGGTGTCTGTTGAAGTGTTCTCCTAGCTCCCGGCCAGGTCTTCACGTGGTGGAGAGAGATTCCTGGTTGCTTCTTTTTTCATAAGGACATCATTTCTATAGGATCAAGGCTCCACCCATATAACCCCATGCAACCCTAATACTTCCTTAAAGGGCCCATCTCCAGAAAAGCACGTGCGGGGTTAGGACTTCAGTATATGAATTACAGGGGAGAGGGTTGGGGGAACGATGCAATTCAGTCCAAGCTCCTTGGGGCCAGGACTGTGTCTGTTTACCCACTGTATAGTCCCATCGCTTAAAGCATGTTTGGGTACCTTGTAGATGTCTTAGAAATTTCTGTTGAATGAATGAACAAATAAGGAGTATGTTTTTTGGGGAAGAACAACCCTTTATTGTACCCAGAGCCATGCCAGGCAGCTGTATCAAGGTGTATAAGGGATCTCATCCTACAACTGGCCCTCAGGGGTTTTGATGGCCCTGATGCCAAGCCTTACCACCCAACTGGCCGTCAGGCACACGGTTCCCATCACCCATGAAGCCTGGGGGTGGTACCTACTGAGAGATCCACCCTTTCCTTCCCACCAGCTTTGGGTCAACACCCTCTACCTCCTGCCGCCCAGGGCTTTACCACTTGTGTTCCCTTTCAGGTCCTTGAGTCTATTTAACCTTTACAGCAGCCCCTGAGGTCAGCCTCTTGATCAGCCCCAGGTAATAGATGGGGGTGGGGGCAGGAGAGGTTTGGGGAGGATGCTGAGCTGGAGGGAATCTCCGGGTGGGGGGGTGCATGGTTCAGACTCAGTCCTTCAGACGTGGCCCCCAGATGGGCGGCTATTACAGAGGATGCCCTGGAGTGCCGGCAGGAAATCCTCCCACCCAGAGCTGCCTCTGCCTCTCAGCACCAGGCCCCTTCAGCCTATCTGGCCTGGGGAGGGGAGAGAATGAGTTCAGGCCCCCAGGCAGCTCGGGCCAGCATGGGGCAGCTGGCCCACCAGCATCTTTGCCTATTCTGGGCCACCCAGGGAGCCAGGGGCTCCCTCCAGCCCACCCCCAGGACCCTGGTGGGGCTCTTTGTGTCTGGGCTTGGGACGTCTAGAAGGAAAATTAAGAAGACATGAGACAGGAATGGGGGTGGATCGGATAGACACAGCAGGCTGCTCGGGATATTTTGGAATCAGGGGTCTCCCCAGAGCCCCTCAAATGCAGAGAACTGCCAGCATTCTCTGCCACAAGGAACCCAAGGGAGAGTCCGGCCAAGCTCCTGAGCTCGTGAAGTTGGCCCCTGGGGTCCACAGGACCCCCACGGCCTGACTGGACTCTCGTCTAGGCCTGGCTGCCCAGCTGAGCTGGTCCCATCTCAGGATGAGTCTGTCTCCACCTTGCTGTGTTCCGTGGAAAGTTTCCTCCTTTGTGTGTACACCAGGAGTTCTTGCTTCATTATTCAGAAAGTCTTTAAGCGGATGCGCAACCTAGTTAGCCTCATTAACATATTTAAATCACAATTAATTGGAAAATTACAGTAAGGTGTGAAGTGGGAATCGTTGCTTTCAAATGAGCATCTACAATTGCTGATGAAACCCAGTCATTAGGTTCTTTCCAGGAAGTCTTTGGATCCCCAGCGGGGCTCGCTTGGACCCAGCACGTGTCAGCTGCACCTCCCAAAGCTTAGCTCTGCACCCCCACACCCTGCTTTGCCAGAGGCAGGAGTCGCCCACCTGAGGGGCCCAGGCTGCCCCGCAGTGAGGGTAGGTGGGGCAGGGGTCCGTTCCACAGCAGTGGGCGTCCCTGCCTTTTCCCAGGAGAGGTGCGGCCCTGGGGTCTCGTCACCATAAAGTGATTTCAGGACACGAGAAACGGCTCCTAGGGCTCCCCAGGGGGAGCTTTCTTGTTTCCACTGGAGTTCCAGGCCAGAGGGGAACTCTGCAGAGGGTATCTCAGCCACACTGTGGGCGGAGAGCTCCCACATGACCTTGTCGACTCCCCCCGGTGACCTCCATCAGTCACTGGACCTGAGGCTCAGAGAGGTCACTGTGTTGGTAAAATCAGAGGCCTGGGGTGTGGACCCACGCAGGCTGGCTCTCAGATCTAGGCATTCAAGCCCTGGGATCTACTGCTTCCTGCAAAGTGGCCCCATCTCTCTCCAGCCTGGGGGAGAGCCCGGGTGAGGGAGCCTCGGCTTGGTCCAGGGACCTGTGTGGAGAGAGGATGCTCTGAGCATAGACAGTGAGCCCTGGATGTGGTCCTGCCACAGCCACACGCCCGACGGGTGGCCGGACTCTGATCCAGAGCCCTTGGACTCACTGTGTAATACCTCTCAGGCCGCCCAGGAACAAGAAGCCTCCTTCAGGATGGAAGGGGCCTGGGAAGGTGCAAAGGGGCTCATGGGGCACCCGAGACAGGGGGCTGCATTGGCGAAGATATATCACTTGTTCCTCGGCTTCGTGTGAACTGGCCTCAGACAGTGCAGGTGCTAACGCAATGTTGTAAGATGCCCAGAGGTTTCTAACTGAAGGCAGAGGGCGCCAGGAGCAGGGCCTGCAGGGGGCGGGGCAGCTCGGGGATGAGAGTGCCAGGTCCAGTGAGATGGGGTCCTGGCCCCAAGCAGCCCCGCCTTCCACCAGGACCCTGTGGATCTGAGATCCTAGGCTTCCCAGCTGCTCCATAGGCATGTGCCCCCCGTGGGGTTTGGGGAAGGCACCCACCCCCCGACATCATCAACGGGGTGGTGTGGTCCTGCCTATGATGGAGCAGCAGATACCTGGACAAGCGATGATCAGAGCATGGTGCAGGGGGATGCCGCCTGGGGGAGCGTGGGGATTTACTTCCCTTCCCACAGACGGGATAAGGAGGTGGGAGCATTTGTTTTCCCAGATTCCCCGAGTCGCCCCGAGGGTTCATGTCCATCTGCGGCTGCCCTGCTCGTGGCTAAGCTGAAGGTCCACTGGCATTTCTAGATATTTAACGCCTGCGCAATTAACCGATCGTGTTACGTAATGTGTCCTTTAATGCTCCATTTATCTCGTAATTGAACATTTGTGCTTTCTGTTAGAGTGCATTGATTTTTCACTTTTAAAAATTCCACTTGGAAGCGTGAGCAACCTTGCAGGTCTGAAGCGGGAGTGGCAGGGTGGGAGGTGGTCTGGAAGGGTCGGGCCGGCTGCAGGCGGGCTCAGTGGCCTCCCTGGTCTCTTTCCAACCTCCAGGGCCGCGTGGGCCCTGCTCCCCTCACTCTCTGCAGGCCTACTGCTGCCCTCTTTGTAGAGGGAGGCTGGTGAGCCGCTGCAGGAAGGGCACATGGCTGTTCTGAGTGGGAGAACGGATCAGGATTCAAACCAGGTAATGGGAGTCTGGAGACCAGCCTGTGACCTCCCCACGGCAGGGTGCTACCTTGGACGCCAGGGTCCCATCCAGTGGTCCAGCAGCTTCTCCTTCCTGGCCACGCATAGCCCCGTCCTCCCACCTCCCCCGGCCAAAGAGGGCTGGAATCTGGCTGGAGGGGTGTCTGCTCCTCTCCACAGCCACTTGTGTGGAGCCGCCTCTGCTCTCTCTGCTCCAGACGGCAGGCTCCAGGCTGCCCGCATGCAGGGCCGCCTATAGACCGCACAGACCCCCTCTCTGATGAGCCTGTCCGGATGCCGAGTGAAAGGCAGAAATCAATAGCGAACTCGGGGCTCCCTGTGCCCCCAAGGCCCAGAAGCCGCCTTCTCAGTCGATTGTCTTCCAGGCAGAGCCACCTGTGGGGAGAGGTGAAGAATACACGAGTTAATGAAAGCTCCCGCGGTTTTCACCTGCCCGCGCCCGCATGTGTGTGTGTGTGCACACCGTCCCTGGATGTCTGCACAGAGCGTTTCTGCATCTGTGCGCCGGCCCATCCACACAAGAGCAGACAGGACGTCTGTGTGCTGCAGTGCACATACATTTCCGTCTCCCGAGAGGGCTGTCGTGCGCAGATCTATAGATCCGAGCGTGTGCAGCTGGGGTGGCTGTGTGTCTGTGTAGGAAATGAGGGTCTATGGCAACAGGTGTGTGTGTGTGTGAGGGAGTGCATGTGTACGCCGTGTGGTTCTGCGGGTCTGCCGTCTTTTCCTGGGTCTGAGCGTAGCTGGGTATAGATTCACAAGCACTTGTGCTGAGTGTGTGCTGTGTGCGTATTTACACGCACGGGTTGTACGTACGTATACATGCATATACACATACTTGTGTATATATGTATCTGCCGACTCAGGAAATGCGATTTACTCCGTGCACAGCAGGCTGAGGAGTGGACTGTTTCTAACCCCACATCTGCATTAGCCATAGGCCTGCCCGTCGCCCTCCCCCGCCAAGCAGCTGTGCCTCGCCATGGGGCCCCGTCACGCCGCCTACCCCTGATTCTCTGCGCATGGACCCCTGACCCAGAGATGTCCCGGTTTCCTGCCCGTCAGAGGCCTCTGGTCCACAAGACGAACAGGGATAGCGGGCTTGTTCTCCGTGTGGCTGCAGCCTGTCCTAGGTCACCGGCCTCTTTTCCTATCGTCTCTGCCCCAGGTTAGTGACGTGCCCCAGGTTAGGGGCTGCCACTCCTGCTGTGGACTTCGAAACCCCTGAGACCCAGAAGCCCAGCAGGCCCCAGCCCCTGCCAGCTCTGTCTGTCCTGGATGTCCACGCCACCCCCTCGCTGCCTCTCCCTGTGCACCTGGAGAGAGCCAGGGCTTCCCCCGGGTGCAGGACACCCAGGCTGGGTTCTCCCTGGCCTGCCCGGCCGCAGGGATTGCAGGAGCTCAGCCACCCGGGTAAGCACCTGCTGCTCATTGCTCTGATTCCCTCCACCTTGTCCCGAGAGTGCTTCGGTCGTCAGGAAGTCGTCAAGTGTGTATGTCACGGTGGGTGGGGCTGAGTGGGGAGGAGCTGTTGGGTTCCCCAAAAGACACACAGACAGCTGCCTGGGGGACCTACATCCAGGTCTGGTCTAACCATCACCTCCGCCTTCACTCTCTCCTGTTTCGTCACTTATTTCATGTAATTCATTTATTCAAAAATAGTAACTGGATGCCATGCAAACACCTGAGAAGGCAAAGGCACACACAGACATGCATACAGTCACACACACACACACACACACACTCACACACAGTAAATGCAATACCCAGACCCAAGATAGCCAGCCAGCAAGATCATCATCTTGGGAGAAATGTCATTACCCCTAACTCTGACAGGTGGATTGAGGTGCCCCACTGCCCCCCATGCTTGGAGTTTTCACCCCGATCAGGCCCGCCTGCCCAAGGCATTCAGTGAGGAACTGTGTGTTCCTCACTGTGGGGCCAGATTCACAGGAAATGGGCAGCCGGGCTTCTCCTGTGCAAGTGCTGGCTCTGCACTCATTAGGGTGCTTCCCTGACCTTGTCTGGCTAGATCTAGCGTTAGTGGTAGGCCGCGTCAGTTTCCTAGGACCGCCATAGCACAGTACCACCAGCAAGATGGCTTTAAACAATAAGGCTTGTTCTCTAAATCCTATTAGAGAATCCTCCTCCATTTGAGGGGCCAAAAGTCTGAAAGTGAAGAATAGGTAGGGCCACGTGCTTTCTGATGGCTCTAGAGGAGGGCCTTTGCTTGCGTCATCCTAGCCAGTGACGGCCACCAACCCCGGGCATCCTGCGCTTTCTCGATGCCTTATCCTAGTCTCAGCCTCCGTCTTCACGTGGCCTCATTCCTGCGTCTGCGTGTGCACAGCACCTCTCCTTACAGGGACCCCAGTCATCCTGGGTCAGGACCCACCCTAATTCTAAGATGACCTCACCTCAAGTTGATCACACTTGCAAACACTCTATTTCCAAGTCAGGTTACATTGGCAGATTCCTGGTGAATGCATCTGTGGGGACACTCCTCAAGCTAGTGCCTGGGCTATGTAAGGTTTGAAAATGAGACCCTATGGCAACCGGTTGGAAGACAGGCAGGATTCCGTGGGGACTCAAGAGCTTCCTATGACTGATAGATTGTATGAAAAGCAAAGTGGGGAGGGGCTTCCAACAGTGAGGTGACAGGCGGTCTTCAGGCCGCCGTGCCCAGGCCATCTCACTTCGTCTGCAGTGAGAAAGGAAGCCTGCACTCTTGGGCTCCTTTCTTCTGGACACACCAGGGCAATTGCCTCCCAGGCTTTTCTGCCCAGAAGCTGGAACATGGTAGCCTTGCAGGGTCACTCCTGAAAGAAGAAGCGAGTCTTAGCCTGGGTGAGCAGCGAGTTAGAAGTGCTACGCCTGTGAGGAGACTCCTCTAGGCCGGTCAGGTGACAGGACCCTGAAGAGGAGAGGCCACAGGAAGCCAGGAAGCGTGGCAGAAAGTTCCAGGGGTCAGACAAGTACGTGTGGACATCGCACTCAAGAGCTGATCGAAGGAGCACGCTCTCTCCCCAGTGCTGGGCTTGGCCGTTCCTCTCCCGAGCACACCTCTCCAGGGTGGGTTTGAAGCCATCGTTTGAACATGTGTTTTCTTGCACTGTTGTAATGAGTATGGGTTGCCTAGTGTTAGCTGAAGAAATGCCAAATATTTTAAACTCTACTTTCTCACTCTGTATGGTACTAAATTTTCTTGTTCCTCTCAATTACTTCTGACAGAGAGAGTAATTCACTCCAGATGCCCCAATCAGAACAGGTGATCACGATCTCAGAGGAACCTAGCATTAGATGTGCTATAGATGCTCCCTTAACTTATTCAAACATTACACCGTTTTTGGAAATAATGTTCAATAATGAATGAGGATGATATGCCCATGTGAAGATAAATGAGTAAATTGTGTGACAGGAACGTCCATGAAATCATGTTACTAGAACATTCTAAGGGCAAATCAGAGTATGAAATGTATATTCTATCATAATCCAGCACTCATGTTTATGGAGTTGAAGCAAAAATTTGGGAAGACAATGCTTATATGAAATGCATTTTGATTCTCATCTGTTCTGTTGTCTCTCTGTTTTTAAAATGCTGTTCCCTGATGCTTCAGCAGTGAAGAGTCTGCCTGCAACGAAAGAGACATAGGTTTGATCCCTGGGTTGGGAAGATCCCCTGGAGAAGGAAATGGTGACCCACTCCAATATTCTTGCCTGGGAAATCTCACGGACAGAGGAGCCTGGCGGGCTACAGGCCATGGGGTCACTAAACAGCGACAACATGACCCTTCAAAGTGGTTTCATAGCCCACTAATAGTTGATATATACTTGAAAAATATTGTTCTAGGGTCATCAACACATTTACCATTTTGGCAAGTTTCATTTGGCAAATATTTCTCAAAGGTCGCCATTGAGATTAAGGGACATGGAAGAAAGGAATGTTCCAGCATACTTTGCATGCGTTAAATGTATAACTGAACACACCTTGAGTACTACTGTTCTTTGGCGGATGTTTGCAAGGTAAATTGAAACCGATTAGATGGCAATCTTCTTTCTTTTTTTTTCCAGACTAATAAAACCTGAGCGCCCAAAGGCCCCTGGGTGCGTGATGCCTCGCTGCCTCCTCAGGCACTGCTGCTGTGGCACTGGTTGAACTCTCTGGGAAAGATGAGGCCTCACCTGCCCCGAGACTAGTAGTGTGTGCCTTGGCAGCAGGGTCTCTATATGTGACTTGATACCGCATTTTGGTTAATACGGGCACATGAAATGAAGGGTATAATCCCGTGTTTTCCGTCCATCGTCCAGTCACCCATCCATCATAATGGCATCATATTGTTTTGAGAAAACTTTCAAATATACCTGTTATTTAGTCCAAGGTTGTACTTCTCATCACACAAGAGGCCAAGAAATTAAGAGGCCAGTCTTGGGGACAAGGAATAACGACTTTGTCTGGAAAGCTGGCAGGCTTAGAAGATGGTGGACTCACATCGCAAAGAACCACCGTGAGTCAGAGGTCAGGACCCTTCTGTAGTAAAGATGAAAGAGTAAAGTCAAACATTTCCTGGGCTTTTCTAGTCAGCCTCTGGAAGGGATGTGTTGATTTCTTCCTTCCTGCAGCCATTCACAGACAGCCCTGTTCAGGATGTTTCTTGGGAGCTAAATAAAGGTATTTCAGCTTAAAATACCTGTAGTTCATTATCTGGGTTGCAGGGATCCCAGAGATGGACCATTACGTATAATTTAAACTTATAGGTAACATCCCTTCAGTGACTAACTTAGAACAAAGTTCTTCCCTACTGCATACCCACAAATGGAGAAAATTGTATGATGAATTTCAAAATATTCATCAGCAAGACTCAGTATTTATTAGGATTTTGTCTTCCTTGATTTTTTTTGAGGGGGGTGCTGAAATATTTAAAAACAAATTCCAGATGCTATGTCATTTTGCTTCTGCATGTCTCATCGTGAAACTCTGAAAGACACAGATATTTTCTCATTTCCGCACAAGGTCATTGTCAGAAAACAAAGAGGAATATGTATTTGGGAATATCCAATGCCCAACTCTGAGTCAAATGGCCTCAGTGGTCTAAAGTCTAAAAAAACAATTGTACAAATCCAGGTTCAAACAAGACCCAGGCTTGTGCTCTTTAAATTTAAAGGGCCCACCCTTGTTGTTTTATCTGGAGACTGTGATGTGTTGAGGATGTCAGCTCCTCTGTCCTTCAGAGGCGTCTCTCTATTGTTTCCTCACCATGTCCTTTAGCACCTTAGGCTGTCCTCATGTTTCTTTTAAACCAGAAGCTACTTCTTAAGGCTTGATTAGGTGTAGGTTCATTGTTTCAGGCAAAGATCCTTCAGTGCTACACCAAGTATCCCACTATGAGACCCATATTGTCTGGTTGTCCACTTTTCATGATGCTCAAATTGATCAGGGGCTTCATAGGGCTACATGGCACCCTATTGCAAAGTTCCTCATCAGCCTTTCATTCAGTGGTTTCATGGACTGACCATCACTTCCTGAATCATTAATTTCCTTGAGCTTTGCAAGAGGGTGATCACTAATTCTATCATCCTTTTCCTTTCATCAGCTCAAATTCTTCCATAAAGGAGACTTTACCCCCTCAATGAGATTTTATTTGTCTTTACAAAAATATAGTTCATATAAGAGCAATTACATACTATGCGGTTTCATTTGTTTGGGATTTCTCTGCTCAGTGAACAGATATAAGTATTGATATACTTATAATGTAGATATCCATGTTATGAACCTGGAATGATTCATCCTAAGGCACCTGCCATCTTTGTGTCTCACTGCATCGTAGGGTCAAAAGGGAGGCTTCAGGATTTGTTGGATTACTTCTGGCTAAAAGAGTTGCCTCCTCTCATAAGAGGAGAGAGCGCCAGGGCCCTGCTCCCTCGTGTGGCCTTCTTGGGGCTGGCCAGGAGCCTTGGGCATTTCTGAACCCAGTCTAGGTGACAGTCCAGGGCCACCCCCTCTCCTACAGGAAGTCTCGTTAGAGGACGTGGTATCGTCAGGAGGGAGGATTTGCCAGGTAAGGTCTCCAACCCTGTTAGAATTTGCAGAATGATGGAGAAGGGAAAGGAAGTCACAGTCAGACACAGATAAGGGCGGGAACAGCCACAGAAGCAGACATTTACGTTGAGCTCTTCAGCGATTTTACGAAGAAGCCTTTGATTTAATCAGGGCAGGGCTGGTTCCTGCTTCCATCTGTTACTCCTCTGAGGGTAAAAGGGATTTTTTTTCATTCTAGCCAACCCAGTCCGCACACAGAGCCATGGTTTGCATGGCATGTCAACCTTCCCGTGATTTCTTTGCAAGACACAGAGTCTGAAGACCGATCACGTATTGGTGGTGGTGGGGTTTAGTCGCTCAGTCGTGTCTGGCTCTTTGAGATCCCAAGCCCATCGGGCTCCTCTGTCCATGGAACTCTCCAGGCAAGAATACTGAAGGTATTGCCATTCCTTTCTCCATATCATGTATTGATAGCCAAGAAAACGAGATGTTGGCTTTCAAACAGGAAAGCATCTTGACTATCAATTGGTCCCAAACTCTTTGTACTCATACATACATGGGATTAGGATAACATAAGAAGGGAAGAGTCTAGGGATGTCCCTGATGGTCTAGGGGTTAAGACCTCACCTTCCAACGCAGGGGAAGTGGGTTTGATCCCTGGGTGGGAGAGCTAAGACCCCACATTCCTCGTGGGCCAAAACGTAAAACAAGCGATATTATAACAAATACAATAAAGACTTTAAAAACGATCCACGTTAAAAAAAATCATTTTTAAAAGAAAGAAACAGTCTAGAGGTTTATAATATAAGTGCCCTCCGTCCCAACACCAACATGCCCCTCTGCTCCAGAAAGGTGGCAACACGCTCATGCACAGAGACACCGATGACCCAGCCCAGCTAGATTTAACCTAGGGAGGAAAGCAAATGGTCTGGCTTACCCCATGAGGGTGCCACTTTAAACTGGAGTTAAAGGTGAAGGTTACAGGCTTTAACCTCAAGTCACCGTGGACTGTTATGTGAGAGAAGGTCTGAGTAGGCAATCAATAACTCGTGTATTACCAGCCAGTTGTTTGATGAATCCACCATTGACGGCATCACAGGTGACTTGACCGAAGCTTCCTGCCTAGCTCTTCTGTGTACGCGTGTGCAATCTGAGGGCCTGGGAGTACATCGCCAAGATTTTTCTTCTGGAACCGACAGGCTCCAGACTTTGAATTGAGTACACAGGCCCAGGCAGGTATCCCGGAACACATAATGGTTGTGGGGAAGCCAGTTGGGCCTGGTTATTGCAGATCACACGTAACAGTGTGTAAAATCTCCCGCTGTTTGGAGATTCTTGTGCTAAGCAGGTTAATTAAACCTTAATTTGAATCTCCCAGCTTATGTGGGTCTGGCCTTAAAATTATCCCACCTAATTCTCTGGCTATGTGTGCATTAGTGGAGGAGGGAGAGGGAAGGTAAGGCGTTTTATATGCCTGAGTCATTAAATTGGTTTAATCTAATTAGCAGGTTGTGAAACAGTTGATGGAATTTGATGGACATGCACCTTAGGAAAGCCAATATATTTTAAAATATTATTTTTCTTTGCAAAACACTGGCTGTAATGTTTCTCGTATGATAACAGTTCATGGTCAAATTAAATTAGCTAGTGTTACCTCGGAGTCCCAGGTGGACGCATTTATCTCAGGCACCTATAGCTCTGGCTGGGGCCCCAGGACCCCGACTTCTGGAGACAATGGCCCACTGCAGGGGCAGTCTGGTTTTGGGGCAGTTGGCCTGTTTTATGACTCACAACATCTGGATATTTGTCAACTTCCAAATGCTCGGAGGAAACAGCCCACAGTCTTCATCCCAGCCCCGTCGTTGCTTGTGACACAGTCCCCTCCACATACACACTCACACCATCCCCAAAGACTCCGGGTGCTGGACCTGGACATGAGTGTCTAACCTCCTCTTCACCTTTACAATTGCAAATATAAATCAATCTCTTGTCACTGATGAGCCCTCTGGGAAATTCCCTGCCTGGGCTCAGGACACTAAAGGATGTTTGTGAGAATTTTCCAGACCCAGCCATACATTTGTCCTCTGCCGACTGCCAGCCATCAGCCACAAGACTGCTTTCATAAGAGGCAAAAGCAAGTAAAATTCCTCCAGTTCCAGATTCCTAGTTTTTGACAGGTAAAAGTTCACCCTGTATGTTAGAAGCACTGAACTCACACTGCTATCTGGACACCTCTGGCCACCATAGAAAAACATTAACACAAAAAGCAATGCATATTCTCTCCTCCCCACTAGCAGAATTCTCTAGAAAGAAAGAAAACAAAGCTAAGAACATCCTCTAAGTCTTGTAACCTAGAAATGTTTTCGTGGTTGAACTTGAGAAAAGGGTGCCCTTTACTAGTGCAACTCCATTCTCAACTCACTACAGGAGGCTGTGTGAGAAAATGGGCTAAAAACAGACAATCAATAACGTGTATTGCAAACGCAGTGTGCTCTTAAATGGTCCAGTCTTCGGCTGTCTTTGAAGAGAAAGAGAAGGTGCAGGAATAACTAAGCCAGAAGTAAGCGGTCCAAGTACTTATCTCTGTGAACAAAGGTCTCTGAAGGATGTTACATGTTTGCTGGCTGGCTGACACCCCATGGAGATAAATGCCAGGGAATCAATTTTAGAAGGAAACATGCCAGCCTCAGCCCAGAGTCCCCATGCGCCAAGCAGACACTGGGGCAGAACCGGGCCTGTGACCAGTGCAGAGAGTCTCAGATGCCGGCTATGAACTGTGAAGAGAAGGAAACACCTGCCCCAATCCTCTCCTGGCCCCGTGAGGACCCACGCCCTGGACTGGGCAGGACCCAGGCCTGAAACATCACCTTGGAACCACAGCCCAGGTGCCATGGAGGTGGGAAGGCCATCCCGCCAATGAGAACAGAGCCTCGGAAAGCAAAGGGCCCGTCTGCCTCTTGCCAGATGGCAGAGCATCTGAGCTAAGTATCACCATTAATGGGGGGGCTTTGAAGTCAGGCTCCCTGGGTCTGAATCCAGATCACCATATATGAGCTGCGTGACCTGGAACAGGCCACCTCACCTCTCTGTGTCCCTGGGTAAATCATGGATGATCGCAGTTCTGACTTCACTGGGGTAAACTCAAGGCCAAAAACGTGCCTTATGTAGGAAGGACGTGGTCAGCATGAACTGTTGCGATGGGTGAGAAGGTCTGCCGCAGCTCACCACTGTCCTCCCGAGGGTGATTCTGTCCATGCTGCCGCTTTGGCAGAGGCGCTGGCGTCACCTTTGTAGACATCTTCCATGACTGGTGGCCACGTGGCAAGCCAGAGGCAGTCCGGCATTCGTCAGGGGAACCACCGGTGCGGTTTCAGAGATGCCACAGCCCACATCCTGCTGGCCAGGAAGTCTGGTCTCCACCTCCTGCCAGGCCAGCACCGGCAGAGGATGCCAGGTCTCCCGCGGGGCCCTTCTCGCCTGGCTTCTCTTGCTCCGTACATGTCTTCCTCTTGCACATCTTCACAGAGTCTGGGATGACCGTGCAGGCGGCCTCTGGCTCCAAAGCACATATGAACCTTCAAGGGGTGAATATTCAAAGACGTGAGTGTATGTTCCGTTGGAGTCAGGTCTAAGTGGAGTGGCGCCTGGCCCTCCGTCTCCTACTGCTGACGACCCGTCGGCTCCACCGTCTCCCACCTCTTCTCCCTCCTGCAGTCAGTAACCCTTCCTGCCTGTTCACTGAGGCCAGCCCCTGTATGCCAGCTGTTGCACTGCGTTACTGTACTTTTCAAGGTACTCTACTATAAGATGAAAAATGTTTTCTTTCTTTGTTGCTTATTTTTTCCCATGTTATTTGTGAGAAAAGTATTATAAACCTATTATAGTACAGTATTAGTATATAGCCAATTGGGTTAGTTGGGTACCTAGGCTAATTTTGGGGCTTCCCTGATAGCACAGTTGGTAAAGAATCCACCTGCAATGCAGGAGAGCCCAGTTTGATTCCTGGGTTGGGAAGATCTGCTGGAGAAGGGATAGACTACCCACTCCAGTATTCTTGGGCTTCCATTGTGTGGCTCGTCTGGTAAAGAATCCACCTGCAATGCGGGAGACCTGGGTTCGATCCCTGGGTTGGGAAGATTCCCAGGAGAAGGGAAAGGCTACCCACTCCAGTATCCTGGCCTAGAGAAGTCCATGGACCGTCCATGGGATCACAAAGGGTCTGACATGACTGAGCGGCTTTCGCTTTCACTTAGGCTCACTTTGCTGGACGTTGTTGGACATGAACAACGTGCTCTTGGCATGGAACTTGTCCGTATGGAAAGGACTTACTGTACTGGTCCTCTCACCTGTCTACATACCCTGGGGGTCCAAGGAAGCAGTAACATGCCCAGCGTTCCCTTTGCAGAAGAGAGTGTGGGTATTTATCAAAAAGGAGATTGAGTTTTAGTCAACTTCTCTGTATTGGGAAGGCAATGGCACCCCACCCCAGTACTCTTGCCTGGAAAATCCAATGGACAGAGTAGCCTGGTGGGCTGCAGTCCATGGGGTCGCTAACAGTCGGACAGACTGAGCGACTTCACTTTCACTTTTCTCTTTCATGCATTGGAGAAGGAAATGGCAACCCACTCCAGTATTCTTGCCTGGAGAATCCCAGGGATGGGGGAGCCTGGTGGGCTGCCGTCTATGGGGTCACACAGAGTCGGACACGACTGAAGTGACTTAGCAGCAGCAGCTCTGTATTGGGAGGAGGTAGTTATTATCTTTTTGTTTCTCTTTGTTGGATTTTCTGAGGCCGATCCAATAAAGTGTCCCACGATCTTTTCTGTGCAACTTGCAAAGCTCTCTCCTTTTTCACCTCCAGCCCCCATGACGCCTCTCTGAGAGGAGACGACAGGTTCTCGACCGGAAAAGTAAAGACTTCAAAGTAGGTAGAGGTATCTACCTCTCTTCATGAACCAGGGATCGAACCCAGGTCTCCCGCATTGCAGGTGGATTCTTTACCGGCTGAGCCACACAATGGAAGCCCAAGAACACTGGAGTGGGTAGTCTATCCCTTCTCCAGCAGATCTTCCCAACCCAGGAATCAAACTGGGCTCTCCTGCATTGCAGGTGGATTCTTTACCAACTGTGCTAACCCAGGGCTTCTAACCCTCAGCACTACTGACACGGGGGCCTGACAGGGGTCCCTGTGGTGGGGCTGGCTGTGTACTGGGAGATGTTTGGCAGCATCCATGGCGTTGACCTACTAGCAGGACCCCTCCCACATGTCCTCTGATGCCTGGAGGGGCTCTGATGTCCTTCCTGCAGATGCTGACATGGAAAGAGCTGGCTTGACCTGCAGCATCCTTGCAAATCTGGCCCTCAGAGCTGATGCCCGGCCTGCCTCTAGGACATACCTTGGTGGGGCTGGTTTGCTGTGCTGAGAGGAAGAGTCGGGAGGAATGCTTGTGTTGGTGGTGAGCCAGGGGCAGAGGGCGAGGATGCTGCAGTCTGCCTTGCACTGGAGAGAGAAGAAAACGCTCTTGTGTCAATGGGGGACCAGGCTGTGTGTGACTCAAGTCCAGGGGATGCCAGGCTCAGGGGTGCAGTGCGTCACCTGGGGCGGCTGCCACAGCAGGAGGGTCCATAACCTCTGCAGCAAATCCTCGTCTACCTGGCAGGAAACCAGGCAGGTTGCTTTCGCCCTCCTTTGGGAACTGCCTGATGATGTGGTCCACTCTGGAGTGCAAAGAGCCCGAGATGTCCTTTCTGTTGAGCTGCACTGTCCCTCGAAGCCCCTCTGCCCCAAGCTTGCTAAGGTCCCGAAGGTCAAGGACACGGGCCGCCGACACCCTGGACGCTCACAGGGTTTGCTTTTGCATAAACTAAGAGGTCCGGCTGCCATTCAGCTGAACTGAGAGGTCCAGCTGCCATTCAGCTGAGCCTCACTGGGTTCTTGGTCGCCCCTGTGTACGAGTCGATTTAGAGGTTCCTCCTCCACAGAGCTCTGGCTGGTGTGGCCTCACCGGGCCCCTGAGGGGTCGGCAGCGGCCAGGCCTCCTCCACTCTTTCTGCGCCTCCTGCTCGGCTTCTTGACCTCTGGGCCCCGGTGCTGGTTCAGACTCTGCTTCTCCTGCAGGTCACACCCAGCAGCTTGGGGGCCCAAAGGTGGGGATAGGATACTGAGGTTCCTGTCCACCTGTGGGTCCAGCTCAGCTGCCCAGATCTGCTAGGCTGGACCCTCCCCGATGCCATGAGGGCCGTTCCCCACACCCCAGGATGGTGGGTCCTGGGGGCTTCTGACTTCAGCATCAGACACAGGAGTGTCAACCCCGCCTGGACAGAACGTCTATCCCCACAGAGTCTTACAGACAAATGACTCCAGCGCACCTTCGCTAGTGATACCCCTACATCAGACTCACACGGGCAAGAATGCGTGTCAGCAGGCACCATCTTTAGACCAGGAAAGGCTCTCCTTCAGGCTCCCGAGCAGAACGGGGCCCCTTTGCCCTGGAGGCTTCGGCCTGGGGTGGGAGGCAGCACCGTCAGTCAAGTCAAGCGCGTCCCTGCAGGTCTGGTCCAGCTCTGGCCCTCTGTCTCAGATGCTGCAGAGTCAAGGTTTGTGAGGTTTTGACATTTCAAGGTCACTTGTCCAGTGACTATGAGTATACGTGTCTAGTTGGTTTTCTGCTCTTTATTGAATTCTTATGTCCCAGAAACTAGGCTAGTACCACTGTATGGGACCACTTGATTGAGCGTCATGAAACCTGTGAAGTAGCTCTGCCCCATCCCCATTTTTGAGATGGGAACGTGGAGGCTTAAGGAGGATAACCTGCTGGCCACACACCATCTGTGAAGGGAGAGCTCAGACCTTCTGCCTCCCTGGTGTGCACACCAGACTGATTCACTTATCTGTTTCTATTTCCCTCTGGCCTTCATGTATTTTTTAGTTCCGATGCCATGACCCCACTGAAAATAGACAAAGAGAATGGAAGTAAATGTATTTGATTAAAAATATCAGGGAGAGAGAGGAATTTGCTGAAAATTCATTTCAGGTGGCCAGATATCATGGGTGCCTCACGGGCTTAGCATCTCCTAGTTTGAACTTTTTCAGGAGAGTTAAAGTGCCGTTATTTGCAAAAATTAGTAAAGTGGCAGATTGTCATGTTTCTCGAGCCACTGTCCCAGTTAATTGAGACATCTAAAGACCACACAGGGAGCAGCCGAAGGGATCACCCAGAAATCTGACTCCCCAGGCTGGCACAGCACACGCGGGCCGGGCTGCGTTTGGTAGGAGGAGCCAAATGTGTCCCACGTCCCTAGTGCCAGTTGGTTAACAGAGCGGCATCATTGTGGGTCTCCAAGGACGGGACTGTGGGGCCCAGCTCCCCGCAGAAGGCATCTGCTCCCCTCACTGGAGATGGAGGTGGGGCCGCGAGCAGCGACAGATGACATGTGGCCGTCCCCACCCGGGGAGGCACCGCTTGCCAGTTCTCGGGTGAAGCACTAGAGGGGAGTATGCCAGAAAACCAAACGAGATTTTCGAAGAAGTGCTTTAAAACTCGATAATGGATTTCCACTAAATTAAATGTTTGCTCCTTGTGGTTAAAAAAACCTAATGGACATATCACCACAATTAGTTTGTGCCTGCCACTTGGAAACCAGAATTAACGGCTCCAAAGTGTCTCTGCTCAGAGAATTCACAGAGAGCCTGGGTGGGTAAAACATATCTGTTTTTCTTTATCAAACACAACCCCCAGATAACCCAATAACTCACGCACTCCCCACTGCGGCTGCACTGACTCCTTTTGCCCTGAAATGTAAAAAGCTCGTAAGACGATCAGCTCTTTGAGAAAGTATAAGAGGTTGTCAAACTTAAGTCTAACACCAAAATGGTGGGGGTGTGAGAAGGTTGAGATGGATCTCTGAAGTGGAGCTATGGGTTTGCTCTCAGAGACCAAATGCTGAAGAATGGAAAATCTCGAACAGGATAATTCGCTTTGGGGAGGGGGCTGGTCCTCCAAGGGCTGGGAAAGATGGCCAGGCTCACTCTGCCTGGCTTTATTAACTCATCCTTAATTAGCCCGTAGCTTCGATACAATTTAGCTCGTGCCATATGGGCTAATATAGTGCTGAATGGCACCCCCCGTGCAGGTGGCAGTCTGTGACACCGAAGGCAGATCAGCAGAAGGCGGCAGCGACACAGCTCTAACAGCCACGGCACCATTTGCCATGCCAGAGTTACGGCTGTGTTAAGCACTTCCATTAGAAACTCTTATTTTCAAAGATTTTATAAATTAGTTATTTAAAAAAAAACAACAATCACTCTGGGCTGGAATGAAACCCAGCCAGTCAGCTTGCCGCCAGGAAGGTTTATGGTCAGTGACACTCAGAAAAAACATGTGGCCAGTGACCCAAGTTTGGGCAGCTCACTCCCTTTGCTCGGATCCCCCGAGTCAGACACAAATGCGGTTTTACGTTGAGTGACATGTAGAGGCCCGTGGTCGTTCTCCAGGGTTAGACTTACCTGGTGGCGCAGGTTGTCACTCATCGTTCCTGGCACTCCTGACTTTGTGCTGCTTGTCTGTGTCGATTGGAGGAGAGGGTCCCTGCAATGACTGGGGGTGGACACATCTTTCACCCCAGGAAGGGGGACTCTGGGCCCCATTCCAGGAAGGAGGTTTCAGAGGGAGAAGGGACTTACTCAAACATCTGTGAGTTTCTCCTGGGCATGAAATCTGAGAGAAAACCTGCAGGGAGGGACCTGACTATATCTGCATTCTTTCATTCAGGGACCCCAATGTGAAACTGTCAAGATTCTTTTTCTTTAAATTATTGCATTATTATTATACTTCTTGTTGTTTTATTATTATTTTTATTGGAGTTAAAAGGATCTTGATGCTGGAAAGACTGAGTACAGAAGAGGGAGACAGAGGATGAGATGATTGGATGGTGTCACTGACTCAATGGACATGAGCTTGAGCAAACTGCAGGAGACAGCGAAAGACAGGGACGCCTGGCGTGCTGCAGTCCACGGGGTCGCAAAGAGTGGGACACGACCTAGCAACTGAGCAGCGACAGCATGTTTGCTTTACAATGTTGTGTTCGCCTCTGCTGCAGCGCAGAGTGGATCAGCCGTACACACACATATACCCCCTCTTCCTCGCATTTCCTTCCTATTGTTGATTCTTGCCTACACTGCATCAAGCTCTGGACCAGTTGACCACGGCTTGGCCACCTTGCTTGAGCCTCGGTCCCCACGGCTCTGTTGTCTTGGACCCTCATGGTCCCCATGACAATCACCCGCTACACTTAGGAGGTTACGTTGGATCAAGGCCCTTCAGGGGGTTACTGCTGCTACTGCTAAGTCACTTCAAGCGATGCATCAAGCTCTGGACCAGTTGACCACGGCTTGGCCACCTTGCTTGAGCCTCGGTCCCCACGGCTCTGTTGTCTTGGACCCTCATGGTCCCCATGACAATCACCCGCTACACTTAGGAGGTTACGTTGGATCAAGGCCCTTCAGGGGGTTACTGCTGCTACTGCTAAGTCACTTCAAGCGTGTCCGACTCTGTGCAACCCCATAGACGGCAGCCTACCAGGCTCCCTCGTCCTTGGGATTCTCCAGGCAAGAACACTGGAGTGGTTTGCCATTTCCTTCTCCAATGCATGAAAGTGAAAGGTGAAAGTGAAGTCGCTCAGCCGTGTCTGACTCTTCGTGACCCCATGGACTGCAGCCCACCAGGCTCCGCCATACATGGGATTTTCCAGGCAAGAGTACTGGAGTGGGGCACCATTGCCTTCTCCGTTCAGGGGGTTAGATCCATCCAAAGCCGCTCTGTCTCCAAGTAGCCTTGTCTGTGGTTTTCACAGGATAGTTCACTTCCTTTTACCAGGGCCGACATGCTTTCCTTCAGGATTTGGATTCTGCTTCTTTCTACTCTGTCGGTGCTTTGTAGGTGCCCCGGCAGAACCCGAAGCCCTGATGTCCGGCTGCTGAGCAGTTCCACGTGGCCCCTCCAGATGCAAGAAGGGTGGAAAGATCCTCAGAGCAGGCCTGGGGGCTGTGGAGCAGACCGAAGGGCCTGCGAGGCTTGTTCTAATCTGTTGCTCCCGACATCTAAGCGGTTGGAGTTGGAGCAATTTTGAGCTTGGTTAACCTACATAATCACATCCCTGAGCTTTTTCCTTGAGGAATGGACAGAGTCTATCTGAACTTCGGCAGTACGCTCTCCACCACACAACTGAGCTAGAGGGCTCACCTGAGAGCTGCGACTGTCGTCTGTAAGGGGCAGTCAGGAAGACAGTGGTTTCGTGGGGTTTGGGCGTTTTCTTTCAGCTTGCACGTGCTCCGTCCCCTAGGAAGGAGGAAGAAGGCATGGGAGAGAGGCTGGTGTCTCTCCCCTAAGCACTGACCTTGCTGATGGGTGCTGGATCTTAAGGAAGGAAACCGCCAGCTGGAGTCAGCCCTCCGACTGCGTCTATCCCTCCCTGAGAGCCTGGGTAGGAAATGAGAACGCTTCAGGCTGTGCAGACACCCAAGTCCGGGAGGCTTCTGATGCAAATGTGCACGTGTGGCCCTGTCCCGCTTGCCCATCGGGGGTCTGCGTGTGGGCTGTGCTGGGGAGACGGGGTCCCCTCCGGGGCTGGTCAGCCTTGCTCTGCTTAAGGACGTATATCTAGCCGCTTTTAATAATGTTCAAGTCATGACACAGCGCTGCATGGGAAAATACCATTTCTTTATTAAAACAGCTTTATGAAGTCTGTTTTTTCAACAATGCATGGTGCTGCCGTGTGTGTGTGTGTGTGTGTGTGTGTATGTATGTGTGTGGTGTTTCCTCTATGGCTAAAGACGAGACTGTCTGCAAGTTTTGCAGACTTTTCTTTTGAAAGGCAGCTCCACTGATTCGCATCCGGACTGAAACGGCTTGTGCTGCGCAGACAGGCGCGCAATTTCCCCACCTCTCATTGGCCATTTATGGGGCTCCGCGGTTTTCAGATGGTGCAAGCCGAGAGGATGCCAAATGTCTTGCCAGTTCATAACCAACAGCAGACAGGGCTCGTTTCAAAATGCCACTGCTCAGAGCATCTGTCGTTATTAAGGAAGACGCTCCAGCGCTGCAGAGGACTTCAATTTTGCTTTCCTCATCACTTACTGAGCTAGAATAATATGCAGTTTGTGGACGAAACAAACGTGTTGGGGCCGTGGTGCCAATGGCTGAATTTTTGTGTTCCCTTTATTACTGACCGTAAAATAAACTTTGGCCTTTTTAATAAATATAATAAAAACGCTATGTGAATCAGGAGAGGGTGACACATTACGTCCATTTAACATTTTCGTAATAAAAAATGCAACCCCGACACACATTCAGGACCAAGGTTCATAAAGACCGCATCACCAGGCCGAGAAATTGCCGTGCTACCTGACAGCCCCATGCTGGGAGGGGACCAAAACAGCCCTCCACACGGGTGTGCTTACACACAGACACACACACACAGGCACACACATGGCCCTCTTCTGCCCCAGGGTCTCTAGAACTCCCTGGCTAATTCGATAGCATCTCCAAAGGAATGCTTTTAGCTGCCTCACACTTCTCTCTCAAGGAGAATTTGAATAATAACGAAACGCAGGCAGAGGCTGCGCCAGACAAGATGGTTTCGTTTCAGTGAAAGAGTCACAAGAGAGGGAACCTCGGGGCGGGAGCCATCTGGGGAGTGTCGGCCAGGCGGGAGGCTGTCTCCCTGCTCCGTAAGCCCGTGGCCGCTTTTGATATTTGCAAGTGATGCAAACCAGAGGGCCTGGAGCGCGGTGAGCTGGGAGCTCGACCTTGGAAGCGCGATTGGCGTGCCTCCATTCCAACCTTTCGGGCTCTGTCTTCGGAATCTGTGTCTCCACTTCTTCCAGGGGGCTTCCTGCATTGTCTGCTTCCAACACGCGGGCCTGGGTTGCCTCCGCCGGGGAGAGGCCGGCTCAGATTAACGGGTGCCAGAGCGTCCCGCTGTGCCACCCCCATCAGTTTAAGATACAGGCTTGATTCACGGAGGATCAGCCCATCAGCATGTCAGGAGCTGCTCCAGAGTCACCGCCGAGCTGGTGGTGGTCGCTGGGGGGGCAGGGGTGGGGCAGAAGTCTGTCTGGCATTTGGAATCTGTGCAGGAGTAATCCAGAATACTGACCAAGGAAAGAAGTACGTAGAACCCACATCATTAAATTTTCAGCTTTATTTCTCTCCACAGTCGCTTTCACTGAGGTTTCGTTTAAGCACTGAATGAAAACTCGTTATCTTGCTAATGGTCATTTGACCAAGAAAAATATTCTAGAAAGAAAGCGGGGGTAACAGTAATGGATGGTTTTCTCTGCCATGGGAAAGGGAAGTGAAGGATGGATGCCGGACACACTGACCAGAGTCCGCTTTAAAGACACGACTTTGTCCTTTGATTCTCATGAAAATGACCAAAGCCACTGAGTGACAGGCTGCTGACAAGTGCTGCTGCCAGATTCCCTGGTCTCTAGGTGACAGGAACAAGGTTTTTCTTGAAGTTTCTCTGGCTTCATCACACCCTGTCTCCTCTGTCTTCCATCTTCCTTCATTCTCTTGGTTTCGCAGCCAACCGGAGGGCTGACCCCTAGTGTATGCTCATCCTGCCTGTGGTCATCTCTCCTCCCACCACCCCCAGCCCCTGGGGCACCACTCCTCCCCCATTTGCATCCACCCAGAGTGGATTCAGGACGCCAGGACGTCTCCTCTCCCCAGCTGAATTAAGAAACATTAAGCGACGTCACAGGGAAGCTGAAGGATGTGCCTCATACAGTGTTGCTTCTCAGTCAAGGTTCAAATACCACTGAAGTGTCCACAGCCTGGCGTCCTCACCCTAGAAGGGCCAGTGGCCTAAGACAGCCGAGTCATCTCTGAGCATCACCCAGTGGCCTAGGACAGCCGAGTCATCTCTGAGCATCACCCAGTGGCCTAAGACAGCCGAGTCATCTGAGCATCACCCAGTGATTCATTCACTGTCTGGTTGACCTACTGTGGGCCCCAGCCTTCTCGGGAGAGACCCTTTAAACTGACTTGTGCCCTGGAACCTCTCCACGTCCTCAGAGTCACCAACCCAGAGGCGTGTCTGCAGCTGCAGAAGCAGACTCTGCAGGGTGGGGTGCCTCACGCTGCGCCGCTCCCGGAGCTGCGTGGACACAGACCGTGGCTTCCTCACGTCAGAACTCAGTTCGGTACCCAGGGTGTGCCCTCTGTGCTACCTCCCTCACTCAGCTGTGTCTCTGTTTCAGCCTTGTTGATCTAGTCACTGACCGTCATGGTCCCTCCTATCTGCTAAACACTTGCATGCTGTCTTTTTCTAATTGGCAAAAAAGTGCTTTACAATGTTGTGTTGGCTTCTGCCATACAATGCAAATCATTATAAATATGTATATACATCCCCTCGCTCTTGAGCCTCCCTCCCTTCCTCCCATCCCACCTCTCCCAGAGTGCAGGCTCTGCTCCCTGTTATTAACAGGCTCCCAGGTAGTGCCAGCAGTAAAGAACCTGCCTGCCAATGCAGGAGACTTAACAGACACAGGTTCAATCCCTGGGTCATGAAGATCCCCCTGGAGGAAGGCATGGAAACCCAATTCAGTATTCTTGCCTGGAGAATCCCATGGACTGAGGAGCCTGGTGGGCTACAGTCCACGGGGTCACACAGAGTCGGACATGACTGAAGTGATTTAGCATGCACACACTACTTCACATGCGATAGTGTATAAAGTATATATATATATCAACACTACATTTTCAGCTCATCCCACCCTCTCCTTCCTCCACTGTGTCTGCAAGCCCGTTCTCTGCTAGGCTCATCAGTTCCATCTTTCTAGACTCCACGTATATATGCTTTAATATATGATACTTGTCTTTCTCTTTCTGACTTACTTCCCTCTGCATGAGAGGCTTTAGGCACCATACAGTCCTATACAGGCAGTCTGTATCCTCAACCCGCACCCCCTCCACCACCGCCGCCTGCCCTTCTTCACTGAGGTGTTGATCAGCCCAGAGCCATCATAGCTGCTGAAGTCAAGCTGGGCTGCCTCCTCAACACACCTCCTACCTTGCACTTGCCCATCACCACCACTAGAACCCTGGGCTGTAACTTCCTATTTGCTTGCTGGCCAGCCTTTCAGGGAATGTCACACAGTAGGGCAGCATCTGCCTCGGGCAGCTTCCTCATCCCAGTGCCTTGCAGCTGGCACTCGAGAAAGCGGTGGGTGGAGACCTTCTGCTGGAGGCTTTCCCCATTATTACCCCAGGCCGCCACCCTCACCGGGTCCTCCAATAACTCATTACGCTTCGTTGGTCCCTGTGGGTAGCTCGCCTCAGTAGCATCCTTGTACCATATCATTCCCAGCAATGCCTCTGCCGTTGTAATATTCACAGAAAACCTTCCAAAGCAGCCTGCTGTCCAGCCTTCCATGAGCTCCTCAGGGTGCTGGGGATGAAGTCAGGACAGGCGTCATACCAGAGAGGGCACCTGCTTCTTGAGGCAGCTTATGGCCCATGAGGGCCTGCAGCCAATGGAGTTGCTGTTCGTCACTTGCTCAGTGGTGTCCGACTAATTGTGACCCCATGGACTTCAGCACACTGGGCTTCCCTGTCCTTCACTATCTCCCAGAGTTTGCGCGAACTCATGTCCATTGATTCAATGGTGCCATCCCACCATCTCATTCTCTGCTGCCCCTTTCTCCTTCTGCCCTCAATCTCTCCAAGCGTCAGGGTCTTTTCCAAAGAGTTGGCTCTTCACATCAGGTGACCAAAGTATTGGCGCTTCAGCTTCAACATCAGTCTTTCCAGTGAATATTCAGGGTTGATTTCCTTTGGGATGGACGGTTGGATCTCCTTGCAAGGAACGCTCAAGAGTCTTTTCTAACACCACAGTTCAAAAGCATCAATTCTTTGGCACTCGGCTTTCTTTATGGTCCAAATCTCTCATCTGTACATGGCTACTGGAAAAGCCACAACTTTGACTAAATAGACTGGTATATTGTCTGTAATGGTTTGCATGCAGGGAAATATGGGGGTGAGGGAGGAGGAAGGAGTCCCAAGAGGTGAATCAGAATAGGGAGGATGACTCAGTAAGGCTGTCAAAGCATGCAGGCAGGAAGGCGTGGAGGTAGGGCGGGTGAATGACGGGGGTAAGGACAGGTTCCTAGCCCCTCCTGTTCCCCTCCCCAACTCAAGGGCTCTCATGGAAGCACAGGTCACCTCACCGCTTCCTCTTGCTGCTAATTGAGGATGACAGTGTGTTGTACTAATGGAAGGAAAACTCTGACCAACTCTCCAACTCGAGTCCCTTTCTATTTCTTCAGAGTAGACGTGATAGTTCCATTTCAAATAATGCTAGATGATGATGCCAACGGCCCACTCCAAAGAACATAGGTTTTGTTTTCCAAAAGCCATTTCCAGATGGAGCACTGCGCCCCTTTGTCTGTCTGACCATCTGGTTTGCTCCCTCCCGGACACGCCCTGTCTGTCTCCCTCCTCTCCACACCAGGTCACCTGCAGACGTGGAGCGAGACCCCCAGAGCCGGCTGGGGACAGCCCCTGCCCAGGGTCACACGGCCAGAGTGGGACGTGTCACAAAGCCCTCAGCACAGTCCCTGCATTTTCGCTTTTTCATCTGAAGTGAAAAATGTAGCTGCTTGCAGTTTGGGGCTCCTGTTTGAGTTTTATGTTTGACTTCGTTATTTCGGGACTAAGATTTTATAAAAATGCCTGGCTTGGAACAGCCTGAGGGGGTCCCCTTGTCTCAGTAGGAGAGCTCGGACCAGGCCATTTGAGTGACGTGCTTGTGACTCCTACACATGTGCAAAGACCTGCCTCTCACTGCCTGTGAGCAGTTGTGTGCCTCTGTCAGCTTGGAGGGAGCAGGGGGCCCTGCTTGAGGAAGGGGGCTGGGGTGTCAGAATGTGAGAAAGAGGTGCCCGACTCCTGCGCTTCCCAGGACCCCCTTGATCTGTGGGCCTTGAGCTGGGAGCGGCAGACCGCCCAGGCTCTGGCTCCAGCCGGCCCCTCTCCAGGGAAACTGGGTGGTCTTCGTTCCCTGGGGCCAGCACACAGGGTCTCCCCTCTGGAAAACACCACCTTCTAGGTTCCTTCCTTGGATGCAGCAAAGTCCAGCCCGGGGAAACGCGGCTCCCAGTGGCTGGAGAAACCAGAGGGGCCACTGACGGGAAGTGGGGAGTCCCAGGAGAGCATCTTTCACACAAAGCCCACAGAGTCCGGGGTGTGTGGCAGCTTGCCCCCAGGTGCGGGTCCTGCGCTCTGTGCCTAGTCCTTAGCCGGGTCTGATCTCTGGGACCCACCAGGCTCCTCTGTCCACGCAGGTCTTAGGGCTCCAGAAGTTTCCTGTGTCACAGTATGTGAGTCGTGGACTCACTAAACCATGGCTTAAAATCAAGAAGACACCTCGTTTTGAAAGTGGAAAGAGAGACAAACGCAGACAAGCAGGGCTCAGAAAGAAGCCTGGAAGAAAGGTGAAGACGGCTTCCTCTGCATGGTTTTAGAGCCCTCCAAGAAGAGCCTCAAGGGGTGAGAAGCCACCGGGATTCACCTTCCTCCTCTGCCACGGCAGAGACTGCACGGCCTGCAAGCCCTCGTGTAACCCCTCGAGACAAGGAGGGCTCCCGTCACCAAGCTCTTCCGTGCTGTCTTCACCCTGCTGAGCCTCTCCTTCCCTTTGAGAGTCAGTTCCTAGGCAGGTTGATAAGAAGTCCAGGTCCCCGAGGAGGAGAAAGAGGTCTGGGGCTCTCGAAACCAGCACAGGGGTCTGGAATTCTCAAGGAGGCGGAAAGGACAAACTTTTTTTTTTTCCTTTCCTCTGCATTCCTTAGTCTTAGTCACATAAAATGGTTTTTTTTTTTTTCTTTAAGCCTGAAACTGATGATTATACAACTCAGTTTAAACTCTGTATTAGGGATTATATAACAACAATGTATCCTGTTGAGGACAGTTTTTCCTTCCTGAAAACCTTCTGACTAATCCTGATATTTTAGAGTGTATATTACGAGAGTGGGTCTAGTAGGATCTTTCTATTGTTAAATTCTAATCCTGTTATCCGAAAATGTAAATTGTGGGAGTGGGGCTGGTAAAAATTTCACAAACTTGAGATATTCTTTTGATTTATTGTAATAACTAATTAAACAGGTATACAACTCCCTTGCTAACATCGGCAAGGGGGGCACTCTCCATCCCCCTTCTGGTGTCTGTGTCAGAAGCTTTCTTTGTCACTTTCTTACTTTAAGACTCTGCTACAAAAAAGCTCTTGAGTGATCAAGTCTGGTCCCTGGTCCTGAAGCTAAATCTTCTTTGGAGATCACAAATCCAACATTGTTCACTGTAAGCTATCAGCTCCACACTGGTCTTTGTTGAGCCAGTGGCACTAGGGCGCTCTGGGTTCAAATCCTGGACTTCCGTTTGGCCATACACCAACCAGCTACGGAGAGCTGTAATGTGTCGAGTACGGAACTAGCTGTGGGGCACTGGGCCCGTTTCCAGGCTTTCATATACCTCTGCTTTCTCACAAGTAAAGGATAAAAATAAAAGCATCTTAGAACAAGTGAGAGGATCAAATATGATAATGAACATAAAGCACAGGGCACAGTCCTTGACACAAAGGAAGGGACAGATACAAACACTTACGCTCATTATAGAGGGGTTGGCTCTCTGAGCTGAGCTTTGAAGGTCAGGGAGACTTGGGAGCTGAGGTGGGAGGAACAGTGCTGGAGGTGATACTTAATGGCCCTCTAATTATGGGCAGGGAGTTGCTCATCTCCCTGACCCAAACTGAAGCTTTTTGAAGACAGGTAACAGTTCACATGTCTTCTGAGGATCTTCTGAGCAGGGCTGTTCAATGTGTGCTCTTTTTTCTGATGGACCAATGGTCAGGGTGGAATGGTAGCTCCACTTCCCCTAATAAAAAACCTGCAATAGGATCCGGTAGGGAGTCTCTGCCACCGGGAAGAGTGACCCTATGGAAACTTAATACGTGATGAGAGTGTCCACTGGTGCTGTCATTACTATTACGGTCGTGAGAGCGCACGTTCACTCACGCACTGCGGACGGTAGCAGTCTTGTGACCCTGTGGACTGTAGCCTGCCAGGCTCCATGGGACTCTCCAGGCAGGAATACTGGAGCAGGTTGCTATTTCCTTCTCCACAGGGTCTTCGCGACCCAGGGATCTAACCAGTGCATCCTGCATTGGTGGGTGGAGTCTTTACCATGGACTCACCTGTTAGTTATCATTTTAACTGTCTCCTGTGCTCAACAGCACTCAGCATGTCCAACACCTTTCTCATAAGTAGGAAAAAATGTTCAAGCAGGTGGCTGCTCACCCAAGCTGGATTCACGGGGGTCTCCAACCCACCATGCTGTCTCTGGGTCCCTCCGGCCAACCGAACTGTGACCAACAGGAAGCAGGATCGTGTAGCCTGTGCGTCTTGAGACCACTCTTGTCATGTCATGGAGTCAGAAAAAAGGGAAAAAATGGAGTTTAAAAAGGAAAAACACGTACACACATTTCCACCTTTAGGTAATCGAAATGTGTAAAACGATGGTCTTAGAGATCACCTATGGGTCTGTGGAATACTTTATTTTCTGCTCTTTTTCCCTTCTTCTCAGAATGTTCTATCACAGTGGAAGAAAATAACAGGTCACCTCTATGCCTTCGGCTACTGGAAACTTTCCAAGGTGAACTAAAAATAAGTGATGGATGAGGATGTGTTCTTCTGATACCAGTGAGAGAACTGGGTTGGGTGAGAATGGCCCCGTTCTCTTTGAAGGAAAGAGGCAGGCCACGTGGAGAGGGCAACGGAGGGTGGTCAGCGAGACCAGGCTCTGCTTTTGTCTCCGTCAGTCATGAGTCAGGGCCTGCAGGCTCTCTATTCTCACACGTAAGGTGAGGGGCTGGGCCAGCGCCTGAATGCTCAGAGCTTTCCTCCCTCTGAAGCGCACCGCCTCTCCATAGCCAGGAGCTGGCAGGTCTCAGGATCCTGCCTGCCTGGGCAGGTGGTCCTCGGGGCACCTGGTAACAGAGCCAAAGTCACAGCCACTAGCAGCTTAGCTGCTGTTCAGTTCCTAAGTCGCGTCTGACTAATTGCAGCCCCAAGCGCTGCCAGGCTTCCTCGTCCTTCACTACCTCCCCTAGCTGGCTCAAACCCATGTCCATCGAGTCAGTGATGCCATCCAACCATCTCATCCTCTGTTGTCCCCTTTTCCTCCTACCCTCAATCCTTTCCCTGCATCAGGGTCTTTTCCAATGAGTCAGATGTTCACATCAGGTGACCAAAGTATTGGAGTTTCAGCTTCAGCATCAGTCTTTCCAATGACTATTCAGGGTTGATTTCCTTTAGGACTGATTGGTTTGATCTTCTTGCAGCCCAAGGACTCTCAGGAGTCTTCTCTAACACCACAGTTCAAAAGCATCAATCCTTTGGTGCTCAGCCTTCTTAATGGTCTAATTCTCACATCCGTACATGACCACTGGAAAAACCATAGCTTTGACTAAACAGAGCTTTGTCAGGAACTTAGCAGCACATAGTTCCCAGGTGTGGGACCTGTAATGACAGTCAGGAGCAGAGACAGAAGGCCTGGAGATGGTCTTGTGCCTGTGGGGCTCTGGCTCTACCAAAGTGGGGTGATGCTCCCGCCAACGAGGGGAGGGGAAGTCTCCTGGCAACCAGCTTTTAACAAACTGCTTCCAAAGCTGCTTTAAATCACTTACCTGCTTCAATATCCCAACTGCCTGTGTATTTTTCATCTGTTCCCATCCCTACAGGCTATCTCCCCAATTCCATAAATCCAATCTGTCATCACTCAGATATGTTTTCAGGCTCCAAAACAACCATTTTTTATACAAACCCAATGGATTAACCTCCATCAATTGTTTAACTGCAATCAAGACAAGTTCATAAACAATGTAAATATATTTACTATATTCCTTTACAAGACCAGTGAGTGTACAACTGGCCAAGGAAGCAAGATCAGAGGGAACGCTTCCCGATGCTTTATGGGACTATTCATGAGTATAGATTGCTATGTCTCTTTAATTTTACCTTGGCTGGAGGGAGCCTTATTTTCTTAGGGATTTAGGTTAGCTCCCAGATGTAAAAATCAGGATCAATCTTCTTTTCGAGTTAAAAAAATCACTCTCACATTCATTCTTGCCATTTTTCCTCAAGGCCCTCATTTCCCGCTCCCTTGCTAAAAATAACTGCCAGTCGTTGGTGGAATTTGTTTGCTAATTCCCCAGGTTCTCAAAGGTACTTGCTGGTGTCACGCAATAAACTCGACCAGCTCAAATTCCCTAAGTTATCTCGAGTCATCTCTGGATGTTTCTGGGTGGATATGAGTGTTTCTGAGCTCTGTCCAGTTCCCATGTTCTGTTTTCCTTGTGAAATTAAAGCACGGCAGCATTTTCAAGGATTAGGTTAGTGAAACACTATCACGTGCTCACTGCTTTCATCTATTCCTTGAGCACTTCATGGTTATATTTCAAGAGTGTCTCCCATTTAGCAAACACTATTCTAGGCACCAGTTGACCCTAAAGGAAATCAGCCCTGAGTGTTCATTGGAAGGATTGCTGCTGAAGCTGACGCTCCAATGATTTGGCCACCTGATGCAAAGAACCAACGCATTGGAAAAGACCCCAGGGCTGAGAAAGATTGAAGGCAAAAGGAGAAGCTGGTGGCAGAGGACGAGATGGCTAGATAGTATCACCGACTCAACGGACATGGGATTGAGCAAACTCCAGGAGATAGTGAAGGGCAGAGAAGCCTGGCATACTCAGTTCATGGGGCTGCAAAGTCAGACCCAACTTAGTGCCTGAACAACTACAACAGTTCTCGGCAGTAGGGACCCAGCAATGGAAAGACAGACACAGCTCCTGCCCTCGCGGTGCCTCCCCTCTAGTGCAGTGGGATAGACCAGAGGGAACGGGACGAACCGGCGAGCACGTGGCTTGCTAGAAGGGAGTAATTGTGAACACGAGCGTGGAGAAAAAGAGAGGGTGTCTGGGTGGGTCCCTTGCTGGTTTCCGGCCATAGAACTGGGAATCGCCGGGCTGACATTTAGCTCTGGCAAAGAGCATCAGCCCTTGGGCGCCCTGCCTGCCCTCCACTGGTCCTAACCTGTCTGCCGCCTACGTCTTTTCACCTGTGCACACTGCACACCGCTTTACTCTCCCTCTGAGGTTGTCCTGTCCCCCAACCCTCCCAGCCCCCCACTGCCCGGCGCAGTCCTGGTTCTTCCTCTTTTGTTCTCCGGTCTCCAGATGGGTCCACACTGAGGGTTCTTCCCTGACTGTCCTTTGCTCACTGGTCTTGCATTTTAGTCTTTCTCTCTCTCTCTCTTTTTTTTGGTCCAACAAGCAGAAGGAATTCAGGCATGTCCTGAATAAGCCCAACAGGGAAGTGCTACTGTACTTCTGTTATGATAAAAAGTCTATTTTTACTGAAGCAAGGGAGTAGAAATTGGAGAAAAAATCAGAAATAATTTGCTTTAGAAAGACAGTTATACATTTTTATGTGAATCAGAAATTTGAACAGTTTTTGTTAAAATACATTGCACAGAATTGGTACGGAGATCCTCACTTTTGGTCACGGTAGTCATGCCTTCATGTAGAGATTTTCCTAGACGGAGTGTGAAAAGGATAGAAACACTTGCCGTTTTGCAGAGAAAGATGCATTTTCCTCTGGAAACAATCAGGATTGTGGAATTTTTGATTGAATGTGTGTTGCTAGATTTTTGCAGACACTTTAGCGCCAGAATGAGAAGGGTGTTTTGGTGGGGAATCCATTCCTCCTCACCTGTCCTTCCGGGCCGCCGTCTGGAGGTGCATCGCAGTTTGCTCCGCGTTTCTCCAGCCCCGTTCCTGCTTCCCCACAATCCTTCAGTGCCGCGTCACCCCCCCCCCCGCCTTCATGCCCCATGAATCCCGGGCACTCTGCCATCCCATTACCGCCTCCTTCCGCATGCCCCCCTCCCCCTGACCTCTCAAGCAGTTCCTGGCACCCTTCCAGGACCCCCTACCTTTGGCTGTTAGAGTTTCGGAGCACAGCAGCTGTGACCGGCTTCTCTGCTGGGCCCTGACTCTGAGCTGGATGGAAACCTCTGCCGTTCCAGCTTGCACAGCCCTGGGGACGCCCCTGTGCGTGCAGCAGGCTGTGTAGGCTCTCGGGTCAGAGCCAGGGCTCCGGTGCCCAGCTGCCCTCCACCTGGTGAGACGCTCTCCTTAAAGGGGACACAGGAAGCCTCCTTCAGTGCCTGCTCACCAAAGTCACCACCGCCCCCAAAATCCGAGCAAGTGAGGCTGAAGGTTAAGTGTGTCTCCAGTTGCTTGTCTGTCTCTGGTTAACTTTTCCAAAGTGTAGCCTTCAAGGGCCCTCAAACTCATGGCTCCGGGATGTGCACAGGCCTCGTCCAGGCTGGGGTCCTCGTGCCCAGAGGAGGGTGAAGGAGCACTGACCTCGCTCACGTGCTGCGGCTCCAGGTTCAAATGCAGCCATGCTCAGTCGCTAAGTCCGGCTCCTCTTCACGACCCAATGGACCACAGCCCGCCAGGTCCTCTGTCCATGGGATTCTCCAGGTGAGAACACTGGAGGGGGTTGCCATCTCCCCCTCCAGGGGATCTTCTCCACCGAGGGATCGAGCCCACGTCTCCTGTGTCTCCCGTCATGACAGATGGATTCCTGGCCACTGAGTCACCTGGGAAGCCCCTCCATATTTAAATAGAAGAGGCAAAATCAGAAGACTGCCTGCCCTTTGTAACAATCAGGTGATCAGGGGGATGCTCTGAGGAAAATTAGCTGAGTGCAAAGCATCTTTACCCAGAAGCTGGGGGATGGCTCCACGCCCCACCCTGGTGGACTAGGGACCCACTGCCTCTGAAGCCCCCAGACTCAATCCTCTGGGTCCTCTTGCTCCTGCGATCTAAGGACTGTTATGGGGCTTCAGAGTTTTTCTGGTTTCCACTCTGTAATAATCCTCCTTCCATTTTTTAAAAACCAAAGCAAAACTGGAGAGAGGGCCGAGCAACACGACCCTCCCGCGGCAGGAAGCAGGGACACAATCTCTGTCCCCATCCGTGAAGCCCTCAGGCTGATGCCAACGCCAGAAGGCTGTGCCGACAGCCACGCAGCCACTCTTCTGCCTCATTGCATTCCAGCCCGTCTGCGTTCCGACCTGTGTAGAGGAATGCATCCCATGTAGAAAATGCGCGAGCAGAAAACCCGACAAATACGAGATGCCGTCGGAGAACAGATGCGCTCCGCAGTGCCACGCTCCACCCCGCGCTCACGATTCCCAGCTGCGTCTGAGTAACGCCGAGCCTCTGTCCACGGTCTCTGCAGCCTGGGTCGCCACCTGTGCTGTTTCCTTCTCCTCCCCACTTAGCATGTCAACATACACACTGAAAAAAAAAATACTGACTTCCAGCTCTTTCAGGAAATGAGGTCTGAGAAGCTTCAACTCTGACTTCCAGCTCCTTCAGGAAACGGGGTCTGAGAAGCTTCAACTTGGGTATTAAGTCCTGCTGTAGATGTTGGATGGTTGTCTGGTGTCTTCTCGGTGATTTTTGAGTCCAGTATCTGGCTAAGACCATTGCCAGATCATTCTTCTTCAAGCTGGAATCACCCTCCATGATATAATCGATCAAAAGACTTTGCAAATAAAGACAGTGCCAGTCCCTGGGACTGGGGCTTCCCTGATGGCTCAGAGGTTAAAGCGTCTGCCTGCAATGCGGGAGACCTGGGTTCGATCCCTGGGTTGGGAAGATCCCCTGGAGAAGGGAATGGCTACCCACTCCAGTGTTCTTGCCTGGAGAATCCCATGGACAGAGGAGCCTGGTGGGCTACAGTCCACGGGGTCACAAAGAGTCAGACATGACTGAGCGACTTCACTGGCTCACTCAGTCCCTTCCAGCTAGTTAACTGCTAGGTGGAGAATATCAACAATTCTGACTTTTGGGCTACTTACTCCTGAACTTCAGTTTAGATCTTTAAGAACTAATGCTTGCCTAGATATATTTTGCAGAAAAATTGGGGAGTTTTTTTTTCTTATTTTTATTGTAAACATCTTGTTACTTTAAATATTATTTTAGCTATGTTTTACATAATTTTCTTATTTTGTGGCATCCTAGTTGTTTTCGCACTGGTTTCCCCCAGGTGGCTCAGACGGTAAAGCATCTGCCTACAATGTGGGAGGTCCAGGTTCAACCCCTGGGTCAGGAAGATATCCTGGAGAAGGAAGTGGCAACCCATTCCAGTACTCTTGNTATTTTGTGGCATCCTAGTTGTTTTCGCACTGGTTTCCCCCAGGTGGCTCAGACGGTAAAGCATCTGCCTACAATGTGGGAGGTCCAGGTTCAACCCCTGGGTCAGGAAGATATCCTGGAGAAGGAAGTGGCAACCCATTCCAGTACTCTTGCCTGGAAAATCCCATGGACGGAGAAGCCTGGTGGGCTACAGCCCATGGGTTCGCAAAGAGTCGGACACGACTGAGCGACTTCACTTTCACTTCACTTTCCCCCCTTGAGAATATAGCATACAATTTCGTATTCAACACAGGGAAAACAAGCCACCTTTTATAGAAGCCCAAGGTACATAAAATGTCAGAAATGAATGAGCCTCTTATCATTCTGGTATCTGACCCCAGATGTACTCATAGTGGGAGATAAAAGTTAAAATCCGTTTCTGGAAAGACTTTTCTAAGGGCCTCCTAGGGGTGCTGCTTTCTACGCACAGAGTTGCTACCCACCAGGAAATGATGAAATGGTCCAAGCTGTTGGGTGAGGCCAGCCTGGGCCTCGAGGATGGCTCCTGTCCCCAGAAGTGGCAGCAACGCTTTCCAAAGAGGGGGCATGATGAACGCCCAGCTTGGCCATAATGGGAGACAGAGCAAAATAATAAGAAGAATAAAAATCACTCCGTGCAACTTATTCAGGTGCGACCTAGCAGACACTTGGAACACCTGAGCTGGTAAAGATGCTCGATCGAATTAAAAGCTGAACGATGAGATGACTGGGTCGGGGATGGTCACCATCCAGGCCAGGTCTCCTTGCAGCCACTTTTTCCAGGAATCGTCCAGCTTTGCGTCGTCCCTCGTGGGAAGGGTTGGGTCTTGAAGTCTTTGTGAAGTCTTGGAACACATCACAAGGATTAATCACCATCAGCTCTTTATTTTAACAGCTGCCTGCTACCTCCGAAGCCCGTGGCAGCTGCGGCTCCCTCCCTCTGCTGCTATCCCGGGTCTGTTGCAGCTGGAAACTTGCACACATAAAATGCAGATTTAAGCTGATTTTGAAACATCTTATACTTGTTAATTGCCCCAATCTATATCACAAGCATAAAATCGCCGCTTTCACTTGGCAGCCGGCTTCTCCTCGCCAGAGGCAGGAGCCCGTTTCTGTTTTCCTCTGGGTAAGGAGTGGACCTCCGTGCACAGCCCTGCCTGGCTGCTTTCAGATCCCTGACACACTCGTGGACCGAATCTGTCCATAAGTGACAGTGGTCTATCTGCCCTGCTCGTCTCTCTCCCCGGATGGACGTGGATGGCAGCTGAGAAGGCGTCTTGAAGCCAGGTGAGCCTCCGGCAGCAGGGATGCTCTCAGTCCTGTTTCCAGAGGAAGTCTGGGGCTGTTTGCTGGGCTTGCTGAGGCCGGAGGGAGACGCCATCGCTGCCCTTTGCCAACAGGACGCTGGCCTGACCGGTTCCACTCTAGCCTTTGTGTTTTTGCCTTGTTTTCACACGTTTGTGAATGGCCTGCATTGACACGTGAATTTCTTCAGCCTCTGATAGTGTGGGCTATGAAATCTAGTGGGAAATGAGTGTTTAAAGAGTTTGCGTGTGTGAATGTGTGCCAGCCTGCTGTGCCCGTGGGCATAGAAATGGTTTTATTCTGGTTCCGAGACATGTGGGTAGGATGGGGTCACTGCAATTTAATTTTAGATCTTTTTATTGTCTTCTAGCAATTTGTATTCTAACACGAAGAAATACAGGAGGAGGAATTCAAAATCTACCATGTTGAAAAGTAAGTTAATTGTAACACGTGAGGCTATGTGGGATACTCTGCAGAAGTTCCGAGAGGAATAGACTCACTGACACTTTAAATCACAAAGAATAGCCTTATTTATGCTTTGAAATGGTTCTGAGTGGTTTGGTTTTTAGGTTAAAAGGGTCTTTTCTTTCCCCCACGTCTTTAATTGCGTGACTTTTGTAGCCCCATCTGCTGTTCATCAGTGGAATTGTTAAGGATTATGAAAAGCCTGACATTTTCTTCCTTCTTTATTCCAATAGCATTTTGAATTTTTTCCACAGAAATTCAAACCCGATAAATCATTGACTATGTTTTTTTGATGACTAGTTAAAAATAGGCAAATATGAAGGCAAAGAGAACAAGAGAACTGCTTTCAAAAAGAAGAAACTTTGAAGTCACCCAAGCCTGTGTGTCACTCAACAAGAATTAGGGCCCTTTTCAATTTCAGGCTCTTTTGCGACCCCATGGACCGTAGGCCACCGGGCTCCTCTGCCCATGGAATTCTCCAGGCAAGAATACTACAGTGGGTTGCCATTCCCGTTTTCAAGAGACCTTGCCGAACCAAGGATAGAACCTGGGTCTCCTGCACTGCAGGCGGATTCTTTACCACGTGAGCCAGCAGGGAAGCCACCACAGATCCAGGGGCAGGCAGTTCTTGTTCCCAGAGGCTATGATGTCAGATTAAGCTCCTGAGTCTAGCAAGCTGTCCTGATTCTCGGTTCATCTTTGGGGTCATTTAGACAGAAAACAATGCCTCTTCTTGCATGCAAAGGTGGGCTTTGGCAGGCTTGCCTCAGTGGCCCTCACAGCGGGAGTCAGGCTCTGAGTAATTGCATCCTCCCTAAGGCTGGGGAGCTCTCAAGGTGAACCCCAGAAAGCTCTGGAGCCCTTCCTCACCACCTGCTGCTGTCACGTAGGAGTTCTTCCAAGAGCATGACGAATTGCTGGCCCGTCATACTTCTGACCGAAGAACACAGTGCCCCAGTTGGACCAACAACTGAGTCAAGATTATTCAGCCTGGATCTCTTCCTCTGGCAAGATCTGATAGGCGCGGATTTAGGTGTCTTTGGGACAGCCTTCCCCCGGGCCCCCGTGTCCCCTCCCACCTCGTCCTGGTCTCGCTGTGGAGTCACACTTCAGCAAGCAGATGGCTTTCCTTGTCCTCCACAGAACCTGGTCATCTCATGCTCGCACTGCGGAGCGGTGACCCTGCTTTTTAAAATCACTTGGAGTGTAGTAGCAATTCCTGAGCTGGAAGACAGCTGATCTATCCTTCAATATATGCATAAACGTTGGGTCCTCCTCATGAAGAGGAAACCCAGCACCCAATGTGCTCTTTCCTAGTCCAATAAACACCATGATTGTAAGGACTAATGCCAGTTCAGAAGAAACTGTAGCTGAAATTCTGCCCTGAGTCTCATATCTTAAGGAGGGTTCTTAAAGATTCATACTCTATATGCTTAAAGTGGGGTCTATTGTGGAGAAGGGGTCCAGGACTAGAAATGCTCATTGCTGAAAAACAGCTCTGGGAGAAGTTATATCATTATATCTGTGTCAACTGATTGCTAAAGAGTGATACACTTAACCTTCACACACAGAAAATGCATGTTTATCAAGCCTTCCTAGATATGCTCTAAATGAACCAACCAACTGCATAACTCCCAAAGCTTACTTCACTGTTTGTACAGTTGTGAAACCTAATAATGAATTTGTTTTCTTAATTAAACGTCATATTGCATATCCAGCCTGACATTCCACTTGAAATGCAGGCTTGTTTCTGAATTGGGGGGCTTCCCTCATAACTCAGTTAGCAGAGAATCCGCCTGCAGTGCAGGAGACCTGGGTTAAATTCCTGGGTCAGGAAGATCCGCTGGAGAAGGGATAGGCTACCCACTCCAGTATTCTTGGGCTTCCCTGGTGGCTCAGCTGGTAAAGAATCTGCCTGCAATGTGGGAGAGCTGGGTTTGATCCTTGGGTTGGGAAGATCCCCTGGAGAAGAGAAAGGTTACCCATGCCAGTATTCTGGCCTGGAGAATTCCGTGGACTGTATAGTCCATGGGGTTGCAAAGAGTCGGACCTGACTGAACGACTTTCACTTTCAGCCTTTCGCGTTCTGAATTTGGGACCAAAGTGAGCTCTCCCTCATCTTGTTGAGGGGGGTGGACTGGGAGAGCACAGCTGTGGCTGCTGGCGGTGGGTCTGCTGGTCACTCCCTTTGGCTGGAGCCAAGAGCCACTCTGGACAAGGAGCCAAGGCGCCTGCACTATATCTTTACCCCGTTTCTCTGCAATTTTCTGGAGATGAAAGAAAAACTGGTATGAAAGAAACAAAGGTAATTGTATCCTTGGAATCCACGTGCCCGGACCGTTTGCGATCGTTTGTATTTCACGTGTGCCCATCAGATTTCCCAGGTCCCTTTTGGTCCTGTGCTGCTAACCCTGCAGCATGCTCCTTCATCCAGGCAGTAAACAAGCAGTCCCTCTGGCTCCTGCACAAATGCCATGCACGGACTGGCCATTAAGAGAGCCTGTGCTGGGAGCTGTCGCCGCTCCTTCCGGGAGGGAAACACGTCCCCGCGATGTTGTCCCGTGCTCCCCCACCCCAGGGTTGGGCCTCTCCCGTCCCCGAGGAGCAGGGTTTTGATTTTAGCGGCGTGTGTGTTATGGCTTCATCCGTTGTGTTCAGTGATTTGTCTTTCAGTCTCCACTAATGCTTCTGATTTGATTTCACACTCAACCAAACTGGAACCCTTGGTGGACCCATGAAAACAAGGGGGTGTGCTGTGGGACTGTCACACTTTGGTAACCGGAGCGGCCTTGAAGGCGGGACCAGGCTGGTGGCAGGCAGGTCGTGTCTACCTGAGCCACAGGCCTAGAGGCTCTGCAAGCAGAGGCGTCACAGCCTACAGGGCCTGTCTGTCGGGGAGCTGGGCGACTCAGCAGCCGCTGTGATTCATGGACTGTCTGGCCCTGCAGTGACCCTGGTGGACCACGAATATGACACTGAAGTTTCCAGAAAACAGCTGTCTGGTCCTATATTTTCCAAGCAGAAGAATGGAGTCAGGTAGAAAGGAAGCAAGCAGGAGCAACCTCACAGCTGGCTCTGAGAATTAGAAAGGAAAGAAGGGGGGGAAGAAATAAAAGTCCATAAGTGACAGTGGTCTATCTGCCCTGCTCGTCTCTCTCCCCGGATGGACGTGGATGGCAGC
The DNA here is from genome assembly GCA_006410675.1 of Oreotragus oreotragus. NCBI lineage: Eukaryota > Metazoa > Chordata > Mammalia > Artiodactyla > Bovidae > Oreotragus > Oreotragus oreotragus. Next base: position 145,511 of record SJYX01015448.1, on the reverse strand, counting down.
TGAGAAGGCGTCTTGAAGCCAGGTGAGCCTCCGGCAGCAGGGATGCTCTCAGTCCTGTTTCCAGAGGAAGTCTGGGGCTGTTTGCTGGGCTTGCTGAGGCCGGAGGGAGACGCCATCGCTGCCCTTTGCCAACAGGACGCTGGCCTGACCGGTTCCACTCTAGCCTTTGTGTTTTTGCCTTGTTTTCACACGTTTGTGAATGGCCTGCATTGACACGTGAATTTCTTCAGCCTCTGATAGTGTGGGCTATGAAATCTAGTGGGAAATGAGTGTTTAAAGAGTTTGCGTGTGTGAATGTGTGCCAGCCTGCTGTGCCCGTGGGCATAGAAATGGTTTTATTCTGGTTCCGAGACATGTGGGTAGGATGGGGTCACTGCAATTTAATTTTAGATCTTTTTATTGTCTTCTAGCAATTTGTATTCTAACACGAAGAAATACAGGAGGAGGAATTCAAAATCTACCATGTTGAAAAGTAAGTTAATTGTAACACGTGAGGCTATGTGGGATACTCTGCAGAAGTTCCGAGAGGAATAGACTCACTGACACTTTAAATCACAAAGAATAGCCTTATTTATGCTTTGAAATGGTTCTGAGTGGTTTGGTTTTTAGGTTAAAAGGGTCTTTTCTTTCCCCCACGTCTTTAATTGCGTGACTTTTGTAGCCCCATCTGCTGTTCATCAGTGGAATTGTTAAGGATTATGAAAAGCCTGACATTTTCTTCCTTCTTTATTCCAATAGCATTTTGAATTTTTTCCACAGAAATTCAAACCCGATAAATCATTGACTATGTTTTTTTGATGACTAGTTAAAAATAGGCAAATATGAAGGCAAAGAGAACAAGAGAACTGCTTTCAAAAAGAAGAAACTTCGAAGTCACCCAAGCCTGTGTGTCACTCAACAAGAATTAGGGCCCTTTTCAATTTCAGGCTCTTTTGCGACCCCATGGACCGTAGGCCACCGGGCTCCTCTGCCCATGGAATTCTCCAGGCAAGAATACTACAGTGGGTTGCCATTCCCGTTTTCAAGAGACCTTGCCGAACCAAGGATAGAACCTGGGTCTCCTGCACTGCAGGCGGATTCTTTACCACGTGAGCCAGCAGGGAAGCCACCACAGATCCAGGGGCAGGCAGTTCTTGTTCCCAGAGGCTATGATGTCAGATTAAGCTCCTGAGTCTAGCAAGCTGTCCTGATTCTCGGTTCATCTTTGGGGTCATTTAGACAGAAAACAATGCCTCTTCTTGCATGCAAAGGTGGGCTTTGGCAGGCTTGCCTCAGTGGCCCTCACAGCGGGAGTCAGGCTCTGAGTAATTGCATCCTCCCTAAGGCTGGGGAGCTCTCAAGGTGAACCCCAGAAAGCTCTGGAGCCCTTCCTCACCACCTGCTGCTGTCACGTAGGAGTTCTTCCAAGAGCATGACGAATTGCTGGCCCGTCATACTTCTGACCGAAGAACACAGTGCCCCAGTTGGACCAACAACTGAGTCAAGATTATTCAGCCTGGATCTCTTCCTCTGGCAAGATCTGATAGGCGCGGATTTAGGTGTCTTTGGGACAGCCTTCCCCCGGGCCCCCGTGTCCCCTCCCACCTCGTCCTGGTCTCGCTGTGGAGTCACACTTCAGCAAGCAGATGGCTTTCCTTGTCCTCCACAGAACCTGGTCATCTCATGCTCGCACTGCGGAGCGGTGACCCTGCTTTTTAAAATCACTTGGAGTGTAGTAGCAATTCCTGAGCTGGAAGACAGCTGATCTATCCTTCAATATATGCATAAACGTTGGGTCCTCCTCATGAAGAGGAAACCCAGCACCCAATGTGCTCTTTCCTAGTCCAATAAACACCATGATTGTAAGGACTAATGCCAGTTCAGAAGAAACTGTAGCTGAAATTCTGCCCTGAGTCTCATATCTTAAGGAGGGTTCTTAAAGATTCATACTCTATATGCTTAAAGTGGGGTCTATTGTGGAGAAGGGGTCCAGGACTAGAAATGCTCATTGCTGAAAAACAGCTCTGGGAGAAGTTATATCATTATATCTGTGTCAACTGATTGCTAAAGAGTGATACACTTAACCTTCACACACAGAAAATGCATGTTTATCAAGCCTTCCTAGATATGCTCTAAATGAACCAACCAACTGCATAACTCCCAAAGCTTACTTCACTGTTTGTACAGTTGTGAAACCTAATAATGAATTTGTTTTCTTAATTAAACGTCATATTGCATATCCAGCCTGACATTCCACTTGAAATGCAGGCTTGTTTCTGAATTGGGGGGCTTCCCTCATAACTCAGTTAGCAGAGAATCCGCCTGCAGTGCAGGAGACCTGGGTTAAATTCCTGGGTCAGGAAGATCCGCTGGAGAAGGGATAGGCTACCCACTCCAGTATTCTTGGGCTTCCCTGGTGGCTCAGCTGGTAAAGAATCTGCCTGCAATGTGGGAGAGCTGGGTTTGATCCTTGGGTTGGGAAGATCCCCTGGAGAAGAGAAAGGTTACCCATGCCAGTATTCTGGCCTGGAGAATTCCGTGGACTGTATAGTCCATGGGGTTGCAAAGAGTCGGACCTGACTGAACGACTTTCACTTTCAGCCTTTCGCGTTCTGAATTTGGGACCAAAGTGAGCTCTCCCTCATCTTGTTGAGGGGGGTGGACTGGGAGAGCACAGCTGTGGCTGCTGGCGGTGGGTCTGCTGGTCACTCCCTTTGGCTGGAGCCAAGAGCCACTCTGGACAAGGAGCCAAGGCGCCTGCACTATATCTTTACCCCGTTTCTCTGCAATTTTCTGGAGATGAAAGAAAAACTGGTATGAAAGAAACAAAGGTAATTGTATCCTTGGAATCCACGTGCCCGGACCGTTTGCGATGGTTTGTATTTCACGTGTGCCCATCAGATTTCCCAGGTCCCTTTTGGTCCTGTGCTGCTAACCCTGCAGCATGCTCCTTCATCCAGGCAGTAAACAAGCAGTCCCTCTGGCTCCTGCACAAATGCCATGCACGGACTGGCCATTAAGAGAGCCTGTGCTGGGAGCTGTCGCCGCTCCTTCCGGGAGGGAAACACGTCCCCGCGATGTTGTCCCGTGCTCCCCCACCCCAGGGTTGGGCCTCTCCCGTCCCCGAGGAGCAGGGTTTTGATTTTAGCGGCGTGTGTGTTATGGCTTCATCCGTTGTGTTCAGTGATTTGTCTTTCAGTCTCCACTAATGCTTCTGATTTGATTTCACACTCAACCAAACTGGAACCCTTGGTGGACCCATGAAAACAAGGGGGTGTGCTGTGGGACTGTCACACTTTGGTAACCGGAGCGGCCTTGAAGGCGGGACCAGGCTGGTGGCAGGCAGGTCGTGTCTACCTGAGCCACAGGCCTAGAGGCTCTGCAAGCAGAGGCGTCACAGCCTACAGGGCCTGTCTGTCGGGGAGCTGGGCGACTCAGCAGCCGCTGTGATTCATGGACTGTCTGGCCCTGCAGTGACCCTGGTGGACCACGAATATGACACTGAAGTTTCCAGAAAACAGCTGTCTGGTCCTATATTTTCCAAGCAGAAGAATGGAGTCAGGTAGAAAGGAAGCAAGCAGGAGCAACCTCACAGCTGGCTCTGAGAATTAGAAAGGAAAGAAGGGGGGGAAGAAATAAAAAGAAATAGGAAGGAAAGAAGGAAGAGATGGAAGAAAAAAACGGAAGGAGGGAGGAGGAAAGAAAGTAGCAATGAGGGAGAGGAAATGAACTAAAAGAACTCACTGGAGCTAAACTCGTAATTTGATACAGCATAATATAAATATATATAACAAGTGTCACCCCATTTTTAATAATAGTCACTACTACTTCTTAGATTTCTTCCTTAATTAAACATGCAGTTAGCAGGAATAAGCTGGGCTGAACCTGACACGACCTCCTCTGCCGGAATTACACGGCCCTTGAGTCACGCGGGCATCTCTGATGACTCAGAGGGCAAAGAATCTGCAATGCGGGAAACCGGGCTCGTTTCCTGGGTGGGTAAGGTCCCCTGGAGAAGGGAACAGCAGCTCATTCCAGCATTGTTTCCTGGAGGATTCCATGGACAGAGGAGCCTGCCGAGCTACAGTCCACGGGATCAAGTCGGACACGACTGAGTGACTAATGTACACACACACGGGCACGCGTATGAGGGTATCTAAGTGCATTTGATGCAAAGGGGACAATGACAGATGCTTTTCAAATCGTAATACTCAACGATCTCTCTGCTGGAGGACCCAGTACCACATGCATGCTCTCAGCACTCTTCAGGTGAAGACCCCCAGCACCCAGACCATCTCCGGCATCAGTGGAGAGGCTCCTTAGCACCGGACTCAAGCCCCTCAGCCTCTGATGACCTCTTCTGAGAATCCTCTAGAAGTGAAACTGACTTGAATAAGTCACTGGGACTCTCTGAACTTGTTTTTTTTTTTTTTCAATCTGTAATGACGTGGTAAAAAAAGCTCAATAAATAGAATCTGTTTCGCTGGCCATAACCATGTACTGATGACCTGCTCTTAAATATCACCCTGTTTTATTCACAGGTGGTTTTCACTTAGCTTTAACTGGTTTCATTTTTTGTACAGGATGCAATGAAGAAGCCTTAAAATAATATGGCATTGCTAATAATTTCCAAAAAAGCTGAAGTTCAGTGATATTCTAGCAAAGTCCCAGATAATTAAAATATTTTTAAGAATTTATCTATGCTATTGATTCAAGAGTATATAAACAAATGCCTGAGTTCTTTCTGGTATAAATTTTTCATGAAATGAAGGTAATGAAAAGTATCACTGGTCAAAAATTTAGTGAACATTCTGAGGATTCTCCAACAAGGCAGAACGAGTCACTAGCAAGGACAAAAGTCTCTAACACAGCAAGAGAAACAATTGTTCTACAGTAAGAGAAACGTGGCATTAGCTGTGATTCATGTTTTTAGGTGACTGTGTTGCTAATCCTCAGAAACATCTCGAGGATAAAACACCCAGCAGACAGTATCAGAAATGAAGCCTGAGTTTCCACATGTTGGTTTAGGAGCCAATGACTCCTGAATGGTTAAGGGCCAGTTCTAGGGACTTTCCTGGTGGTCCGTGGTTAAGACTCAGTGCTTTCACTGCAGGAAACATTGTTTCAATCCCTGTTGGGAGAACTAAGATTCTGCATGCCTTGCATGCAGCAAAATAAAATAAACATGATTTAAAAAAAAAAAAAAAAAAAAAGGCTGGTTCTAGCCCCAGGATGCCTCCTACACTTGGCTTTTGCAATTTCCTTTTTTTAAAATTGAGATGTAGTTGAGTGTGCATCATGTAAGTTTAAGGTGTACAGTGTGTTGATTTGATCAGTTCAGCTCAGTGACTTAGTCGTGTCCGACTCTTTGTGACCCCATGGACTGCAGCACTCCAGGGTACCCTGTCCATCACCATCTCCTGGAGCTTGCTCAAACTCATGTCCACTGAGACAGTGATGCCATCCAACCATCTCACCCTCTGTTGTTCCCTTCTCCTGCCTCCAATCTTTCCCAGCATCAGGGTCTTTTCTAATGAGTCGTTTCTTTGCATCAGGTGGTCAAATTATTGGAGTTTCAGCTTCAGCATCTGTCCTTCCAAAGAATATTCAGGACTGATCTCCTTTAGGACTGAATGGGTAGATCTCCTTGCAGTCCAAGGGACTCTCAAGCGTCTTCTCCAACACCACAGTTCAAAAGCATCAATTCTTTGGTGCTTAGCTTTGTTTATAGTCCAAATTTCCCATCCATACATGACTACTGGAAAAAACCATAGCTTTGACTAGACAGACCTTTGTCGGCAAATTAATGCCTCTGCTTTTTAATATGCTGTCTATGTTGGTCATAGCTTTTCTTCCAAGGAGCAAGCATCTTTTAATTTCATGGCTGCAGTCACCATCTGCACTGATTTTGGAACGCAGGAAAATAAAGTCTCTCCCTGTTTCCATCATTTCCCCATCCATTTGCCATGAAGTGATGTGAGCACCTTAGCATCAGCAACACTGTTATCATCTTTCATATTTGTGTTACCTGTGTGTGTGTGTTGAGACAATTTAAGCTCTGCCTTCACGACTTTGAGGTGTATATTAGTGTCTGCCGACTGGTCACAGTGCTGTGTGTTAGCTTTCTGGGACTTGTTCATCTTCTCTCTCTGTAATTTTTTCTTGGTGGCGACTTTTCGGTACGTGGTGCAGATCGGTGCCTTTCCATGGTTATGTTAGAAAACCACCAAGGACACAGTGCCTCTCGAGGTTTGGACTGGATCTGAGGGGACGCAGAGGCTCCCTGCTCACAGAGACCTCACCCTGGCATCCTCTGCTCCCCCGGGCTTCTACTCCATGCACATTGTGGGCTGGCACAGGGCCAGGAGCTGGGACGCGCCAAGTGGGCCAAAAAATACCTAACTTTCCCTCCTGGAGCTTCAAGTCAAAGTTTTCTTCCCCTGAATGCAATAGAAGAGTGAAAATTAGTGCACTTTACACAACCTCCCTTATTCCTTCTAAAAATAAAATAGAGAAATGATTGATAATAAAATTGTGTAAAGTATCATGAAGATATCATAAATCCCATCATGGAGGATTCAATCCCCTCAACAAGGCTGTTATACCTTCTTTTTAAGGGGTAACAATAAGTACTGAGAGCTGGTCAGTGTACGGGAAGGAGTGTATCAATAAACAAAATTCAGTGCATGTTCAAAATAACCAGACTGCACACATCGTATCAGCAAACAGACAGGCTTTGCTTATGGAATTTGTATAGAAGCTGGCCAAAGGTCTGACCTTGCATGCTTCAGATTCTAGTTGGTTTCTGGAACAAATAAAAATATAGATACTGTCATGCTCAACAGAGGTCATCAGGGCATGCCAGGTTTCATCTTTTGTTCTTAAGGCTAATTAAAAAGTGGCATTGCTCAGCTTCACAGGCAGACAGAGTGTGAGCTGGCTCTCAGTCACTGCACTGAGTCTGTGGTCACCCCCGAATGTCCATCAGACACTGTCACGTAAAGTCCCAGACTCCTGCGGGCTCCCAGGAATCCTCCCAGAATCAGCATGAAATCTAGCCTCGGTTACCCTCTTTCTAAGGCGGGTTTGTTCAAGACTTTTTGGATTTTGTCATATTTTACACTCTCTGTCACTCTTATTTACCAAGTTGAGAGGGACCATCGTTTGGGGCTCAGAAACTCAGAGATCTGAGCAGAAGTCTTCTAGCAAACAACACAGATGCTAATGTGTTCAGAAATCTATTTCCCATTTATTATCAGTGACTTAAAATAGTAGCTCCACGAAAAGTTGCTGCCGTGTGTCGGACGCTGTACATCAGAGGATAACCAGGTGACCGTCAGCTGAGTCCCTTATTCAGCAGTGACTTTTAATATTTATGTGCTAATCAAATACACTCTTTGGAGGGTCTTCTTTTGCCTTTTCCCAGACGGAGGTGTTTAAGGATTTCTGCCTTCAATTCGTTTCAGAGGACAAGTAACTGCAAGTTTCTTCCCAATGGTCGTCATCATCGCAAATGAAATATTTCCTGAGCAGACACACGCTATGCTTACATCTGCATACCTTTATCTCTCTATCTATATCTCTCTATATATACATATATGGGCACACACACATATATGTTCAAGCACACACATAAATAAATTATATATGTGACACTCGAATAGCCCATTGAAAAGAATTAACTTTCTTTTTAATATTTTTGAAGAGTGCTTTACGGTCCTGTTGACCTGCTATTAGTGAAAGCTTAGCTCTCAGCAAAGGTAATTAAATTATAAAATCACTGCTGCAATCATCAAACTACTCATAAAATAAGAAATGAAAAAAAAACGAATAAAAATCTTGCAGGCTTTTCTTCTTATAATATTGCTCCCTGATGTTAATTACATTTAAATGGGTGAGTACTATTTTGGTATCATTCATACGCCTCCAAAAGAACTTTCCAGTTTATCATACCTGTCAACGTCGGTGCATCACAGGCTAATACTTTATTAAGAAAAAAATCATTAGGGAGCCGCTGATCCCATTTAAGTACATTGGGCAGAATGTAAGACTAATTAAAAAGCATATTTTTACATTATTAATTTCTGAGTTTCACACTTAATGAATGTGAAATGACAGGGCTACTATTTTTACATTCAGGCACTCTGGGCTTTCCAGTCGGGGGAATTAAATTCTGGGGATTTTTGCAAAGATGTTGCTTGAGAGATATGTTTTCAAGAAAAGCTAAGCTTTTTAGCTCTGCCTTTTCCTGGGAAATTATACTAAAGCACATAACAGCCACTTAAAAAGAGTAGTTAAATAGATGTTATTTTTTTTTCATCCTACTGCTATAAAAGTATTTTAGATGAGGTATAAAATATGGTTTTTAAATGATATTATGATTTGCAAACACTAAAAAATAATTGCAGTGCAGTTGAGAGAGAGAAAACATCTAATCTTTATTGTGTAAGACAATGTGATAAAATATTTTACAGCCAAAAGCTCATTTTGCATCTGGAAAATTGTGTAAACTGATGGGGAAAATCTCATTAAAATGAAAGGTTATTTTTTTAATATTCTCAGAACAAAGCAGCACATTACCACTGCATTTTTCCTTTTTTCCTATTTATTAAACCAGTCAAGCAAGTGTCTAACGTAAGAAATAAATAAAAGCAAAAAATGACAAGACCATCCGTGTAGATGGACAAAGATGAATTATGTCAGGACGCAAAAGATCCACGTTAAGAACAACGGTGGGTGTTCTAGGAGCTCGTTAGCTGTAGAAAGACGTTGGGTATTAGGTGTTAGGTTACTTAAAACTCTGCTGGCTGAACTGGCTTCTCTTTCTAAGCATCTGTACACACAGCCCATTTTTATAGGGCTAGGGGAGGAGAAGGAGAGAGAAAAATCTTTTCTTTTTTTCCTTTCTCTTTCAAATGTGCTTACAATTACCTCTCTGTATTTTTATTGTCTTTTTACAAACCACAAAACTCACACTGGAGGCAAAGCTTAACTGCTGAGGCTTTCCTCATGTAAATATTAGGAAATTACATTTGTACAAACTGCGGGGCTTTGTGAATGGGGGCTGGAGAACCTCCAACACAAATTAATCAGGATAAAGTTGCTCTGTGTTGAACACGACCAGAGTTTATTTTCTTAAAGTATTAATTTGTCAACAGCTTTCCCGCCTCGGCTCGGCTCATTTGGAGGGCAGAGAAAGGAAGGCATACTGCAGTCTTCACTGCTTTTTTTCACCTTGTGGTTTGAGGACCTGATTGCAGTCAATCAAAACAAGAGGGGGGCTTAATTTTTCAGTATTAATTTTCATATAAACATATGATAACACACAACAGAAAAGTGAAAAGACACGTAGGTGCTTCAAAAAGTCTTGCTTTCAGGGAGGAAAAAAATGAAACCGATTTAGTTTGATGCTGAATCATTGACATTATGTTGTGTGTCTGAAAGGATTTCCAAAAGAAATGCTTTCCGTCTTCATCCCTAATTTTCTGTTCCTTGTAAAAGCCCCTCCGTGGGCCCAGGATCACTGTAGTGGGAGAGTCACACTGAACGCCTCTCTTGCCTTTTAGGTTCCCAAGACACGGTGGTATTTTTAATTATATCTTGATTTTCTTAAAATATTTATTCCTCGTTATGTGTCTGGAATGGAGGAGTGTGTGTAATGACCTCTATTTTTCAGAGTTGCCAAAACAAATTAAGGACAAGGCTCAGCTCTCCCCTCGCCAAATGTTTTAATGCTTTTCCATGAAAACAAATCTTATTTGTAATGTATATTAAACCTGAAGTAAATAATGCATCCTGTCAGAGGCAAATGCTATGGTGCAACAGTTAGCAATTCCGCCTCCGATAAAAACAGATCAGATGAAGGATCGTGTCATTTAGAGAGCGCCCGCATCTGTGCGGTCTGTGCACGCCTATAGAGTGTCCCACCCAAGTGCAGAGAATTGATAATCTCTCTCTGAAGAACCTACTTATCCGCTATATCTTTTTAAAAGAAGCCTCGGTGTTAGATTGGCCAGGTCTCAAAGCTAATGCAAATGAACTCTCAAAAATCCCGCTTTAATTCTTCCCACCGAGGATGAAGGTACGATATTGAGGGACCACTTGCATGGCCATTTCACTTTTTCTTTCCCACCCTCTGCTCCACGCAGAAGTGCAGACACAACAAGGCCCAAGTTCAGAGCTGCCCAGACTGAGGTGAGGGCCAGAGGTCTCCTCCTTGGAACTCAGAACCCAGGGAAGGACCCGGCAGGATCAAATGGCTTATTTTCCACAGGTCACTACGTCTGCTTTGAAAGAAGATCACCCTTAAGAACAGTTAATAAGACACGATCCTGTACATCAGGATTAACTGGCTTCCACGGCCCCTTAGGTCTTCCTGGGTTGTTTATGTTAACAAACATCTTCAAATATTATTGACACACTCCGTGTTTTATGAGGCTGCGTTTACCTTGTTCACCATTTCATTATTCAAGGTTTCCGCTGTTGCCAAGCATTAATCAACGTATTATGCTGCTCCATCGGGCGAGCCGTACAGAACAGGGTGCCCCTAGGGTTAACACAGTCAAGAACGAGAAAAGTGTTTTAGACATGGACACAACATGTGGTTTACTATTATCATGAAATGAGGTGAACTGGGACTCTATACATATGGATTTTGAATTGCATAAATTTTGATTGATATCATTTGAAGACCGAGGCTCTGAAAGGCTAGATTTTGTGAAAGACGATACACAGACCAGCTATTACCACATACAATCATACCAGGAAAAGCATCTGAAATGAGCAAGGCAGCTGGCTTTTAAATAGCTAAAACATAACATCAATACTTATTTTGAATAATGGAAAAAAGAGGTAAAAGATGCTGACCCCGGCCTGGCAGAAACATGTACCAAAAGTAGAACCGGCCCCTTGGGGGCAGCCCCTGCTCCACGGTAGCTGCCGAGACTGCTCTTTCTTTCTCCCTCTTTCTGCCCCTTTCCCAGTCCCCTCCCCCACCTCCATCCTCTTTTCTTTTTTGCCCTCAAAAAACAAATTGAAAAAAAAGGTAAATTTTTTTTTTTTTTTTTGAGCATGAATCCACTATGGGCAAGCGGCTAGAAAAAGAATTTTCACAAATTCAGGAAACACTTGAGAGGTAAAACCAACATCCTGAGACAGAAGACAGGCCAGCTTCTGACAGCAGGGTGGACCTGGGAGGCCTGAAACCTCCAGCCCGGAAGTGCTGGCCACCGGGTCAAGGCTCCAGAGGCTCCGGTCTGGGGGCCGAGGGGGGCGCAGAACTTTCCAGGCAGCATCGAAACCAACAGGCCTTTTCATGGGAAATTGGCTGAAAATGTGCTGACCAGCATAAAAACTTTTATTAGAATCCAAGGACCAGGGCGGCTGCACTTCCAGGGAATGATGGTTTGGGGAGGACACTGCCAGGATGGGGCATCCCATCTTTGGGGTTCGACGCCAGGGTCCCCACTGATCCACACTCTACCCCCACCCCTGCGGCCCCCGTGCCCCCTTTGAAGTATTGCTACCTGGCAGGAATGGGGGCGCTGAGCCCCAGACCCCCAAATTGGGCAACCTTGGGGACTGGGGGCTTCGGGAACTCCTCCTTTAAGCTGAGCTCCCCCACGGGGGCAGCAGGGGTGGGGGCATGGGGATTGTGCAGACTTTCTGGAGGGGGAAAGGGACATAAATCAGGGGGAAAAAAAAAGTTTCTGCACATTTTCAAAACCCACGTTGCGCTCTCTGAGGTCCTTTTCATTTTAACCAAATCAGGGGGAAGTTGTCCTCACAGCGGCGAGGCAGATGGAACAATAAATCACAGGCGCCGTTGACTGCCTGCAGTGCGGTCTCCACAGCTGTCACTTTTTTGTCTCTTTGGTTTTAGCTGACACGGTTTGAGGTCCACGGTGAACCAATCTGGACTTTTTTTTACAGTCATATCCATCAAAACGACCAGTGGCCATCAGCCCGCTGCAGCCATCGATCCGGGGGCCCCGGCCTCTCCGCGTACCCTGTGCCACCCGGCTCCTAGGTGAGGCTGGGGAGCAGCACCTCATTTTAGCAGATTTTTTTCCCCCTCTTTTTTTTTTTTCCTTGCCTCCAGCTACAGCTGTGATTTTCTGAGCAGCCTCGGCTAACGTTATTAAAGTTGCATCAGGATAGATGCAGAGCAAAGCCGATCCGGGCTCCGCGCTGGAGCTGGCAAGACCGGCTGCCTCGCTTCGAGTTGTTTTTTAAGTGCGAGGAGGCGGCCAGCGATGCTCGAGTTTCCAACTCGTTGCTTATTTTGCAAAGTAAACAAGCAAACGTTATGTGCATAACCTTGGCTGGCTCACTAAAGGTCAGCGCGCCCCTGCGCACTTCCCGGGCTGCCTTTGGGGGGCAGTCTGATGCCGAGGATTTTCGGCTGTTGGGGAAACAAGACGTGCTCGCCTAACAAAGACTCAATCTACAAAGGCTGCATAAACAAAACAGTGATTACATTTGAACTGGAGTGCCGCAAGTTTACTTCGGTGTATGAAATATCACCCCGGTGAGCACTAAATAGCGAGCGGGCTGGGCTGGGGGCCAGGGTGTCTTGTGTACCCAGGGCGCAGTCCCTAGACTTTTCTTGGACAGGGAGATGCCTCCTGGCAGGCTCCTACAATAGTTGCCCAGGACAGAGTTCCACTGAAAATTCAGGAGATTGCAGGCGAGGTTAAAATACTCCTGCAAAGTTTCTTTTTGAATTGTGTTTTCTTCCAAAATGGCATCTCCCTTTAAAATTTTTCAAAGCATTTTCATTTAAGCAGAGATAATGTCACATAGGTACACAAGTTTCAAGAAAGAACCAGAGCAAAAAGAAAAAAAAAATTATATGCGGGCATAGGGAACTCACAGATACACAATTAAAAAAAAAATTGGCTGCTTAAAAATCTCCAGTTAGGTCAGGTTAAATTTATTATATTCTTTTATAGCTGAACTCTATGGTTTTAACTTGAGGTGACAGCTGAAATGCACCAGAAACCTTTGGAATTTCAGTACTATATATTACTATAAGGAAGAAAATAAAGTTCTGCCATTAGAAGGTAGGTGCTTGCCTTAAAATATTCAAGGGGAAAAAAAATGTTAATTTTTTCCTGCAGTTCTTTTTTTTTTTTTTTAAGTATGAAGTGAGGTACATGATCACAACAGTCAGCTAAGCGTAATATAAACGTAGGTGTGAAACACTGCTCTTGCCCTCCATTAGAAATACTCAGGTTGCTGTAATGCAAAAGGGAAGGATTGCTCATATTTTTAAGTGAAAACACTTAATTTGGTGAATGTGTATTTTTAACCTTATGAAAAGCGTGTTCTGGGCAGGACTTTCAGCAGCTGCATCTATACTCTGAGCACACTGACCGATGATATTGTCCACGAGGACAAAATATGATTCTTTTTATACGAAGCTGCCAATGGCTGTCCATAGTTCAATTCTAAATGAAATACAGAAAAGCCTCTGCATTCTAAGAGGCACCCATTCATACAGCTATAGGTCTTTCCTGTTATAATCATTTCTGACTTTGGAAGAGAGATTAACTATGAAATCCATTCTTGAAACAGTTTCAGCGTCCGGCGGCAAATACTTTGCCCCATGCCAGGTGTCTGCAGTGGATTCTGTAAGTCTTCGTATCGTCCAGGCCATCGCAGTGTGAGCCCCCCTTAAATATCAGGAAAGCCATCAGCAGATGCTCGGGAGAAGTCACCCCGACTGCTCTCTTATGAACTGAAGTAACAAGTTGCACACTGCATGGTCTTAATGACACTGAAATAGGTGATGCTGCTGCAGACGGCCACAGGTCAAAGGTGCTGCTCCTTGTACCATTTCAGGGGTTTTGCCTTCCAAGGGGATAGCCAGCCTCTGGCTACACTTTGTAGCTGCAGGAGAAAGCAGTTTTATTTGGACGACAATGGAGAAAAAGATGGACAAAACAAAACAAAACAAAAAAAACAAGACAAAGAACTTAACACAAGTCCTAATAAACTAAAGCCATATTTCCTTGTACTTCCTAATTTGTATCTGATGGAAATCTGGCAGAAAAGGCCAGTTACCAAAATCCAGAAGCAGCATCACGAAGGGCCAGTGTCCAGGGCTGCAATTCGTATGTGTATAAATGCAAGACATTAATTTCCTATTCCTGGGAAAGGCATGAGAGCAGGGTCTGCATTTTTCAGTCTCGGAGTGCATTTGGCACAAAGAGTTGAAGACATTCTCCAATTCTGCCCTAACCACAGCCACAGAGCTTTCCGGCTGCACTCGCAGTAGACAGGGCTGTGCTTGGTGCCAATTAAGGAATCCTCTTGGTTTGCACAACATATTTTTCAAATCATACAAACTGTTAAAAAATAAATAAACAAAACCCCTTTGCCATCAGCGTTGTCTGTTGCTGTTGTTGGTTTTCAGCTCCATCCTTAAATCTGCATTCTAAGAGCTAAATGACTGAGTTGTCAGCTCAGGATGAGATTGTATTTTTCACTGTGGCCTGAAACACTCCCAGATGACACGGCTGAGGGATAAAGCCTCCCTGTGGTTGTGCTATTGTTTTATTTCTATTTTTCACTTGACTCCAACCTCTAGTGCAAAAGTGCTGGGAAACCAGAGAGTCACAGGGGTTGGATTTTTCTTGCATTTGTCACCTGGAGGAGAGGATTTTACTTGCTTCTTTAACCGAACAGTGTAGTGCCTTGTAGGGCTGCTGAAAAACTCCTCAAAGGGAATTCTGTTTATCGACAACACACTTTTAGATATTCAATTGAATTCTGCAGGATCCCTTTTTTAGACGGCCTTTTTTGTGTGTTCTTTTTATGTACTAAATTCACAACAGAAAAAAAAAAAAGACATTATTTAAATGTCTGCACCTCTGTCTGTCAAGACATAAGACTTGAAGAAGGACATATTTTTCTTATTTTAGGCCTTCAAAGGAGCAAGAAGAAAAAAAATAACTTGGATACTATATTTCCTCAAGCTTTTTTCTCATGTCACCTAAATCACTCACTATTTATTAAGTATAAATCCTGCCATGGGCCTCTAAGGAAAGTACCCAGGAGTGGGAGAAGAAAAGGGAATTTACAAATAAGTATTACCCAGGATGGGAGATTAAGGTTAACCACAGTACACCGGCCGGATTACAAGGATGTGTTGTGGGGGACGTGCCCAGGTGATCCCTGACCTGAGCCATCTGTTCCCTTTGAGGAATCGCAGCCTGGCTCAGCCAGCCTGAAGGGTGGTTGGTGGTGGCCTTTTTAAGTTATTCCCACTTTATTCTCTATTTCTTTTAAAATCGTATGACCGGTCGTGGTCAGTGATCGCCTACCTTTGTTCTAGAGCAGCAGGCTCCAACCTTTTGGGCACCAGGCACTGCTTTCATGGAAGACGATTTTTCCACGGATAACTGGGAAGGGATGACCCAAGCACCTTACATTTATTATGCATTTTATTCCTACTATTATGACATCCGCTCCACCTCAGATTATTAGGTATGAGGTCCCCAAGATGGGGGACCCCTGATCATCAGATCACCTAAAGAGCCAGGCAATAGATAAACATCCATTTGCAGGATCATCCAGCCTCAACAGGGAAGTGGCTCGGTGGGCTGAGCCTCTCCCCCACCAGCCTCGCACCTGTAGCAAGCAGAGGAGCTACAGTTGTGGGAGGATTGACCCAGGGGCAGAGCTGGTTCTCCTCGCGCCATTTGAATATCTTAAGTACAGAGGGGGCTGTGAGCAAAACACAGGCATGTCATGTGCCCGGGTGACATTTTGTAGCAAACAAGCTGAGCACAATCCAGGAAGTGTTGCATTTTATGCCAACAACAGCCTGACAGTTTTCTCTGTAAAGAAAACATGACACTTTTCCAAATATCAGAAGAGGCGTCCTCTGCTCCAGGGATTGCTGTCCTGTCACGGGGCTGGAGGGTCGCGGGCTGGCCTCAGGATTGCTGTGGCTTCGCGAGGCAGTGGTGGAGGGCTTGCGTGCTAAATGCTGTAGGCTAAGGGGAATCTTCCTCTTCATCTCTGAAAGCAGTGACAGCAGAAAAAAGGTCTTTGGTTGACGGCAGTAACCTCTGGGTGGAGAGGTTCTGCCCTAAGCAAGGGGGAGTGAAATCGCGCGTGTTAATGCGTGGCCGGAGATGCCCGCCATATGCGAGGGACACAGATGCTGTGAGCACTCCTCTCCGACCAGGTGCTGCTGTGGACCCCGGGCAGGAGGAATTTCTATTATGTGCAAACAAAATGCACCCAAACGAGAAAGCCTGTTTCCATCACAGCCTGGGAAGCCCGTTGTTTCCACCTGCACTCTCTGCTGGAGATGACCACACAGACTCCTTCCGGCCCACGTCCCGCCTGTGGGGGGCTCCCCAGCGAGGGGTCCCACACTGACGTTCAGGGAGCTTGCTTCCAGGACACCTCCCCTGTTGGACTGCTTTGAGGGATCTGCATGTGCTTATGGTCATTCTGTTATTTTCAAAAGGTGCCCCCCTCCCCCGAGATTGCCTCCGTGGGCATGGGTCCCAAGCAGGCGTGCGAAGTGGCAGAAGCCGCAAGCATCCTCGAAGGACCAGGGGACCAGGGGAGGCAGCATTAGTAAGAACGCGAGGCTGACGTCGAAGACGCAGCTTGCTCCCTTTCACAGTCTGGAGACTCGACTTTGAACCCTGATAAACGCGGATACCCTGTTTTTATCTGGTCTCAGCTGTGCTGAGGAAATAAAAAATTCTTTCAGGCAATTTCTTTCAAGAGTGGGGTTCCATTTTAATTAGCAGAAAGGCAAAATGTCGCTTGCCATGTCAATACGTAATTCTTTGTGTTAAAATCAAATGGGCTCTGCCGGCTATGAGGAAGGAAAAAAAAACAAACCAAATTTCAGGCTTGAAAGCAGAGAACAGAATGGAAACTGATGTGTTCCCTGCCCGACTCCCCCCACCGGCGCACCCCCTCCGCGGGCTCCCCCCCCCCCCCCCCCCCCCCCCCCCCCTCCCCCCCCCCCCCCCCCCCCCCCCCCCCCCCCCCCGCGTCNGGCTATGAGGAAGGAAAAAAAAACAAACCAAATTTCAGGCTTGAAAGCAGAGAACAGAATGGAAACTGATGTGTTCCCTGCCCGACTCCCCCCACCGGCGCACCCCCTCCGAGGTCTCCCGCCCCCTCCCCGTCCTCCCCACACCTTCCACTGGTGGTTATATACTTCCTGTTGCCCCTTTTATAAGCAATAAGAATTTAATAACTGAGGGCAACTCTATAGCAATATTTATATGGGTCAAGTGGCTTAAAAGTATGCAATAAATGTAAAGTTATGAACCACATTGCCCCTTTTTAAATAATGCAATGAGCATGGAGATATTATGTTTCATATTCTGGAAAAAAGGTGTTTCGAGCTAAGCTCCTGGCGTACAGCAGACATGAAAAGTTATACAGAACCCGTAACAAAGTCACGGCCTCCTTCACACGCGTGTTATGTCAGCTCCCATCCCTCTCTCAGCCCACAGCAAGAAGGTCCCCGATGGTGGCAACGAAACCTCAGCTTTTCTCATTAGCAATCAGCAAATTCTCTTGGTGTCTATGAGTTCCAAATTGAGGCAAGCGCTTCTGCCCCGAGTGTGAAGCCCAGTAGGATCATAGAAATAATGTTGCCTGATCAGTGGGGTCCCATTTTCATAACAGGCTGGAGAAAAATTGGTGGATGTGCACTGAGCAGCCTTCTCACGTTCTGGGGGCCCCAGCAACTCACAGGGCACACAGTCGGTCCCGGCAGTCCACGGGACCTGGGTGGCCCAGGCACGGTCACACCCTCCCAGGCAGTCGTAGGAGGGCAGCTTCATAGTTCAGAAGTTTGCAGAAGTTAGATTTCCGGAGATGTTCTCTCTGTAAGTGGGAGTGAAGCTGGTGGTCTGGGCCCAGGTCCACGTATTGCCCCAAGGTCTGTGCCCCTGTGCCCAGGTCCCCACAGCCGCCCCTGGCTCCAGGAAGGTAGTGCCTGCAGTGATGAGACCTTTTCTTTCAGTGAAAAGCAAAAAGTCTAATCCAACCACTGGCTTCACCAGGCCAGGTCTCATGTGGATCGGCTTCGGGGGGACAAAGGTTTCTAGAGCTGGACAGGCAGACACCCCTGCTGGCAGCCTGAACTCTCCCAGAACCTACCCAGATCTGCGGACACCAGGTTGGGACCCGAGTCAGAGGAGCAGCTCAGGAGACGGGCCAAGCTCTCCAAGGAGGGCCCTTCCCACCAGTCCACCCCTGGGGCCTGCAGGCAGGTTGTGCAGAGCAGGTGAGGTGCCCTGTGTACCTCAATGAGGGGTGGTGCTGGGGCTCTGCTCATTTGCCAGCCTCCCAGTCTTGCTGGCAAGGTGATCTCCCAGGGTCCCTGCCTCTGTTTTGAGAATTTTCATCTGTGTGTCTGCACCGCTGGGTGCCTTCTCCATGGTTAACATAGGGATGCTCCGTGCACGGGTTAGACACGTGGTAGATTGTCAGCTATATCACTCTTCATTCCTAACCAGCCCTCGCTAATTCAGCCCTCAGGTGACTTATTCCAGCCTCTGTATTAACAAAAAGAAAGCTCATCTGAGGGAGTCTGAGTCTGACAAAATTAGGAAGATGGTGCTGGTGATAAAAAAGCCGTAGACTCAATGCCCAAGTCTACCGTCTCTGCCATGCTGTTATTCACTGGGCCGGGATTATGGGCTGGTGGGTAGGGACAAAGCTTCTCTCATGCAAACAGATGACTTCCACTCTTGGGTGCATCACACACGTCTTATGACTCCTAACTTCTTCACAGCCTGAAGAAAGGAAGGCGTTGGATGGACAGAAGGAAGGAAAGAGGGAGAGGAAGGAGGGATGTTACATCAGGTGCTTGCAACGTGACTCCTTACTAACGTTGCCTTTCTTCATGCAGTTTGAAATGATCTCTCTTTGTTCCAGTCCTACAGCTCTGCCCCAGCCTTTTTTTTTTTTTTTTTTTTAAACAATGAGTTTGCCATACAGAATAAAAATCACAGTTTGGTTAAAAAAAAAAAAATTCCGTATTTTCTTTCAGAGGGCAAAGGTAGGCAGCTCTGTGAGAGACGTCCGGGCTTGGAAGATGCTGTTTCTGTAGTACTTCCATCACTGTCTCCTCTCCTGCAAATCAAGATTGTAGAGCTTTTGAGAGCATCTGCACTGGGATGAAGATGGAACTTCTAGAGACATCTTCATCTTTCAAAGAGAAAGGCTTCGCTTGAGTCCTGCTCGTGACGCAGCATCTTTGGCGTGCTGTGAGGCATTTTTAGACCTGCCTGAACGTGAATCAGTGGACTCCAAAGAGGCAGTTTTTACTCTACAGGTGTAGATTGTCAGGATGCCGGGAAGGTCACTTTGAGCTCTGCTTTTGTCTCGTGGAAACCCTAAGAGTTGATTTCCTCTGTGCAATGATTGACTGCAATCAGAGACAGCTCGGCGGAGGTGAGTTGGAAATAGCAGAAGAAATTTCCACTCTGCAGGAGACGAGGGAGGCCCCTCCAGGAGGGAGTAGAGTATGCTCTCAGTGTTCAAGGCTGAACTAGACCCAGGGGGGCTCGCTGCTCACCGAGGGCTTCAGATGCACGTGGCCTGGATCCAGTCCGTATGTCTGCTGGTAGCTCACCCTTGGAACTTGGGCAGGTCCCATTCTTCTACAGAATCTCAGTTTCTTCTCCTGGAAGCTGTGGATGCTAGTAATCTTACATTAGGGGTTCTTAGACTAGTCATTTGAGCAAAGGCTTGCAGAGGACTTTGCGTAATTTCCATGCTTAGAAAGTCCCCTTTACATGCACGGTCTTACTTTATTGATTTAGCACCAGGACCACACATTTTTTTTTTTTTTGTAAAGGATCAGGTAGTAAATAATTTCAGCTTCCTGAGCGGTGGTCTCTGTCATAGCTGTTTAACTCTGCTGTGGTAGGGCAAAACTAGCTGCTGACGTCAGGCAGCTAAGCCTTTCTGTCTTTAGGACGTGGATGTTTCTGGAAGTTCAGTCTTCACCCCAGTGCAGATGCTCTCAGAAGCTCAGTGATCCTAATTTGCAGGGGAAGAAAGAGTGGGGAGGTACTACAGACAACGACAGGTGTGATGGTGTTTCAATAAAACTTTATTTACAAATCAGGGAGGGGGCCGGATTTGCTTGCAGGCTGTGCTTTGCTGACTCCTGTGTAGTGTATTGATACTTCTATCGCCACCACTGCCTCCTCGATAGAGACTTGTGCACTGTTTTCCAGTGGACCCAGGCTGCTCTTGGTCAGCCAAAACCCTACTGCCTGGAGAGTTTTCGTTGTCCCTGGAAATCCATGCCCCACGGATGATCGACGCTTTCATTCTGTGCCGTACTCAACTCAGCTTTAAAAGCGTCATTGTGAAAGGAAGGAGTTTCGTTACTACTAAAAATACTGATAGTGATACAATGCTGTCACTGCCGCTTAGGGATAGGCCCAGCTCTCTGCCTGCAGGATCTCACTGAAGTTTGTTTTGAGCCCCTGGATGTCATGCAGGTAATGAAGGAAAAAGCCACGTTTCACAGTTGGAGGAAGAACTGATATAGCTGATAATTTTCAGGTCATTTTAGGAACGTAATCTGCCTAAAACAGTCATCACTTTTCGGTCTTGGCTTGTTTGTTTAAAATACTCTTCAAAAATTAATCCGTGTGCCTTCACAAACCAAATCCCTAGGCTTTGAGCCAATGTGAATCCTTCCACTAAACTGAAGTGTTCTTGTACAGCTATTTCCGATGGAGTTTTCCAGTGAACTAGCTTGTGCTTGCTTTATTTTGAGGCAAAGCCAATCATCTGCCCCAACCCAAGGGTTGGACAGTGGGTGGGCTTGAGGAGTTCGATGTTCAGGTCAGCCGTAGTCTTTGAGGCCACTGGTCTGCAGCTCTGAGTGTAAAAGAGGACAGAAAATGCGGTCCTGCCCTCCAGGGAAGGACCAGTGCAGAGCCATGTTCAGTAGGACAGGCCAGGGTGCAGGCAGCTCCCCATCCCCAGCAGAGGAGCCAATCAGAAGGCTCCAGATTACCACAAACTAAGGGCGCGGAGGTCCTCGGTTCTGAGCTTAGGGATAGGCCCAGCTCTCTGCCTGCAGGATCTCACTGAAGTTTGTTTTGAGCCCCTGGATGTCATGCAGGTAATGAAGGAAAAAGCCACGTTTCACAGTTGGAGGAAGAACTGATATAGCTGATAATTTTCAGGTCATTTTAGGAACGTAATCTGCCTAAAACAGTCATCACTTTTCGGTCTTGGCTTGTTTGTTTAAAATACTCTTCAAAAATTAATCCGTGTGCCTTCACAAACCAAATCCCTAGGCTTTGAGCCAATGTGAATCCTTCCACTAAACTGAAGTGTTCTTGTACAGCTATTTCCGATGGAGTTTTCCAGTGAACTAGCTTGTGCTTGCTTTATTTTGAGGCAAAGCCAATCATCTGCCCCAACCCAAGGGTTGGACAGTGGGTGGGCTTGAGGAGTTCGATGTTCAGGTCAGCCGTAGTCTTTGAGGCCACTGGTCTGCAGCTCTGAGTGTAAAAGAGGACAGAAAATGCGGTCCTGCCCTCCAGGGAAGGACCAGTGCAGAGCCATGTTCAGTAGGACAGGCCAGGGTGCAGGCAGCTCCCCATCCCCAGCAGAGGAGCCAATCAGAAGGCTCCAGATTACCACAAACTAAGGGCGCGGAGGTCCTCGGTTCTGAGCTGTCCGCTCCCCCTCCCCCTCTCCTTGCATCTCTGCATCTGTGAGCAACATTCATCCGTCCACTTAGGATGGAGAGTCTGCCATGCTCAGGCAGCCCCCAGCACTTTTCTTCTTCCTGAAGAGGAAGGGATGATCTGTGAAGATGGAAAATAATTTTCCTGCCTGTTTTGATTCAGACAAGGGAGTTTGGTGTTGGGGAGGATAGGTGTCTGCCTTCCACTCTCCTGGTGTGAGCATTGGCTCATCAAGAGTCAGTGGGGCTGAGGACAGCCCTTAGCTGCCCGCAAGCTGTGGGGCTGCCCTCCCTGAGCTGGCCTGTGAATGCCTGGACAGCGGAGCAGGCTTGGCTCTATCTTTGGATCTGCTGTGTGTATGGAGTGCTTGGACTGTCGGGGATGGTCTCTGGATCATCCATGTGGTCAGGCTGAGCATCTTTTTGCACCAGGTAATGAGGGTACCGAGGGGAACCCAACAGCCAGGTGCCACCGTGGGAAGCCTCCACACAAGAAACCTGCATTGACTGGCAGATGGCCTTGTTACTGAGAGGCTTTGGATATAGGCAACTGCATGTTTGAATCATCCAACCCTCTATCCAGGCCTGATTACATGCAGCAGGGGCTGGTATGATCCCCCACTCTTAGACACTCCTAGAACTGGGTGTGGAGGAAGGTTAGGTGCCTGGTCTAGGGTCACCTTGAAGCTGACTTGGGGTTTAAACCCAGCATACTGACTTCAGAACTCACTCCTGTAACTTCAGTGATAAACACATTGCCTGAAATTGTGGAATCATCCTGCTTTTGCTCACAGTACTCTCCTGCTTATGGGAAAAAAAGTTATGACCAACCTAGACAGCATATTAAAAAGCAGAGACATTATTTTGCCAACAAAGGTCCATATCTCTGGATCATCCATGTGGTCAGGCTGAGCATCTTTTTGCACCAGGTAATGAGGGTACCGAGGGGAACCCAACAGCCAGGTGCCACCGTGGGAAGCCTCCACACAAGAAACCTGCATTGACTGGCAGATGGCCTTGTTACTGAGAGGCTTTGGATATAGGCAACTGCATGTTTGAATCATCCAACCCTCTATCCAGGCCTGATTACATGCAGCAGGGGCTGGTATGATCCCCCACTCTTAGACACTCCTAGAACTGGGTGTGGAGGAAGGTTAGGTGCCTGGTCTAGGGTCACCTTGAAGCTGACTTGGGGTTTAAACCCAGCATACTGACTTCAGAACTCACTCCTGTAACTTCAGTGATAAACACATTGCCTGAAATTGTGGAATCATCCTGCTTTTGCTCACAGTACTTTCCTGCTTATGGGAAAAAAAGTTATGACCAACCTAGACAGCATATTAAAAAGCAGAGACATTATTTTGCCAACAAAGGTCCATCTAGTCAAAGCTATTGTTTTTCCAGTAGTCATGTATGGATGTGAGAGTTGGACCATAAAGAAAGCTGAGTGCTGAAGAACTGATGCTTTTGAAGTGTGGTATTGGAGAAGACTCATGAGAATCCCTTGGACAGCAAGGAGATCCAACCAGTCCATCCTAAAGGAAATCAGTTCTGAATATTCTTTGGAAGGACA
This sequence comes from Oreotragus oreotragus, assembly GCA_006410675.1. Lineage (NCBI taxonomy): Eukaryota > Metazoa > Chordata > Mammalia > Artiodactyla > Bovidae > Oreotragus > Oreotragus oreotragus. The sequence continues at coordinate 122,244 of SJYX01015448.1, read as the reverse complement.
GAGGCTGAAGCTGAAACTCCAATACTTTGGCCTCCTGTTGAAAAGAACTAACTCATTGGAAAAGACCCTGATGCTGGGAAAGCTTGAAGGCAGGAGGAGAGGGGATGACAAAGGATGAGACGGTTGGATAGCATCACCAATTCAATGGACATTAGTTTGAGTAAACTCTGGGAGCTGACAATGGACAGGAAGGCCTGGTGTGCTGCAGTCCATGGGGCTGCAAAGAGTTGGACATGACTGAGCTATTGAACTGAACTAAACTGAACTTCTCTTGAAAGCCACCTTCCCATTAAGTTGCGTGTGTTGTCTTCTGGAGATGTGGCCATACTTCCTCACTGAGGTGGGTCAGCTCGGCCTGGAGAAGCCCCATCTGGCTCTCTGTCCATTCAGCCAGAAAGGGTGCAGAATGGGGGGATTCAAAGTTCCCCACCCAGGACTAGCCAGACATGTGCAGGAGATGCAGGAGATGCTGCCAGAGGATCAGACAGAGAGGCCTTTCAGCATCTCCCCCTCGAGGCTTCTTTAGTCCATGTCCACCTTGAACAACCACCTTGGGGGTCTCCTTGTGGACCAAGGGATGGGCAACAGTTCTGTGGTTGTATTCGCCGAGTTCAGCCCAGCCCTGCAACTCCGGGAATTATGCTTTGTCTTGAAGAGCTCACTGTTTGTCAGAAGCAAGTAGAGCAGACTTTGGTGCTTCCCACCCCCTCTGAGGACCAGATGCGCACACTCTCAGTCACTACCCTCATATCATCGGAACACACAACTGCAAATGTTAGTGAACTCTCTTCTTGACTCTTCATTTGTCCCTTCCTTACCCATCTATTGTGTTACTAGATTTTTTTGTATGTGTGGTGGCATAGTGATGGAACATACATTGGGCTGATAGGCTCGAAGAACAGTTTGGCTCTGGGCTGTGCGTGGAACTTGAACCTGTGTGAGTTCAGAGCTTTCTTTCCAAGGTGACGAAGAGGAAGAAGGTGCCTAAGGCAAGGAGACCTGGTTTCCAACCGTTCTCTGCCATCACCAGGCAGACAACCGACAACCTTGGGCACAACGCTGGAAGAATTTACTTATCCCATTTCGTCTCCCTGGGCCTTCGTTCTGTCTGCTGGAAAATCCTACCTGCACGAGGACAGGAGATGGGATCTGAAGATCCTCAGAGGGTTTTACCAGCACGTGATTTCACCAAAGAGATGCATGTACAATATCTCAGCCGACCTTCCCTTAATTAAATCTAGGGAACTCTTTCAACTCTCTCCCTTCAGAAGTTAGGGTTATCATTCTGACACAAAACAGACATGGGAGAAAAATGGTACATTCAGTCCCTTGCACAGAACTCCACTGATGCCAGAGGAAGTTGAGAGCAAGTCTTGAAGAAGAGAATTTGGTCTGTTGAGGATCTGTGCCCAGGAGAGATGGGGAGAGATTAATGACAAAGAATTAGAGGGCTCATTGTGACAAAAGGGGGAAGCAATTATGCGTGTGGCTGGCGGGGCTGTGGGGGCAGGTGTGCCTGCCCCAAGCAGTGCTGGAAAGAGCCCCAGCCGGACCGAATGGTGTGTTTTGAAATGTCGTGTCACCTGCTGAGAGGAGGCGACTGGGGACAGCAGGCCTGAGAGGCCAAGGAGATGCTCAGCCCTGGACTGGGGGCGAGAAGCTCTTCCTGAAGGGAGGTGGAGGAGCTGGGTGTTGGGGAGAAACACTCCTCACCAACCGGAGGCATGGGGAAGGCCTCTGCTGCTCGGGAGCCTGAGAGGAGTGTGTGTGTGTGCGCGCGTGTGAGTCACTCAGTTGTGGCCGACTCTTTGCGACCCCACGGACTGTAGCCTTCTAGGCTCCTCAACCCATGGAATTCTTTAGGCAGGAATACTGGAGTAGGTAGCCATGAGCTTCTCCAGGGGATCTTCCTGACCCCAAAAGAGGCCTTTGGGGAGAATAAAAAGAGCTTTACAATCAGGAAAAGATGTAGATCAGAACCTGTTGATGGTTCAAGTTTCTCAGCTTCTTAATTGTTTAAGGACAATTTAACAAAATAGTACATGCAACTCAGAGCTTTCAAGAAATCAAAGTCATGTTCTTAAAGAGTAGGATTCTGTCTGAAAAAGGCACTTCTAACAGCTGAGCCTGAGACGCCTGGGCTGGCCCGAGAGCACGCGGCATGTTCCACACAAAGACACAGCCTTTGAGCTGAAAACCTTCTGAGCTGTGCCTTTATTTTATTTTATTTTATTCATCAAGCCTAAAATGTGATCATTAGTAACAGACCGATGTGTCCCTAAATTTGTTTCACTTCACAAGCTTCCTTCCCAACTAATTTAGAACAAAATGTGTCCAACATTTGCTTTTTCCTTGATTTCACAAAATGTCATTTTTGTCCACAGGAGCCTGCAAAACACCGAAAGGAGAGATTGAAGCAAACTCAATTTGCATAAATGCTTTTGCAGTTAATCAACAGGCACCTCTGAGAGCAGGGCTGATGGAGAATTGAGCGTAGGACCCACGGGCGGACAGCCAGCATTGCCGTGGGAACGGGGCTGTCTTAAGCCAGAGAGAATTGCTCTGACACCCTGGAGAGCTACTGGGAGCCTTGTCCTGTCCTAGGTCCTGGGTGTGGACCCTCAGTTAGAAGAGACAGTGGAGGGCTCCGGACCTTCCAGAAAACAGATCTGGAAAAATCCTGCGCAGGTGACTGGGCTGCAGTGCTGTCTTGATCGACATGAAAGAGCTGCAGGAGATCCAGCAAAGTCCGGCAGGCCAGGCGGACCTCGTAAGGATGCTGCTCCTTGGTTCCCACGGGGGCTTGTCACAGCATTTATTGGAGGAAAAGGGAGGTGCCCTGGGATCTGTCCGTCCCAGTAACTTCAGATGGTGACACTACACACATGGCCTTTGAAGCCCAGGGACTATAGCATTTTAATCCCTAGGAAGCCCTGGAGAGCTGGAGCAAAGCAGTGGGGCTCTCTCCTGCAGGAGCCGTAGGGCAGCAGTGGCCTGGTGGGGGCTCCTGTCCTGCGTACTGTGTATTCGAGTCATCAGAGGGCAGGCTGGCAGGAATGCTCCTGACTAGACACAGGTCCCAGAGAAGGAAGCCATCAGGCAGGGGACAGCTAGCCTGGGATGGATCTCCTTCCCCTGAACCTCTCCCCTCCAGTTTGAGTCAACAATTGGACTAATGAATGATGCTCGGGCAATTCGAGTTCTGAAGGCGACAAAGCAAAGTGTAATGATATGATTAGAAAGGTCCCCCAATAAGGACGCACGAGCCCCTCGTTACGGGGCCTGTGAGTGCCAGCTGCCACTCTGCACCTAGCCCGCCTTCTGAGGACTAGCCTTTCCGGCACCTCCACTTGTCTCTGTCCCTTGTGCTACGACACCGAACGGCGCTGAGTCATTGTTGCGAGCAGGAGGTGACATGGTAATAGCTTAATAATAGTATAATCTCACAAATAATAATACGCTGTCACCCTGTCTAGAGCACGATGTTTACAGGGCACGTGGTAATGCATGATGACAGTAATTTGAATAAAAATGAATTTATGGCTCTGTCTCATTTGCAGTAAATTTTCGCATCTTTCATGCACAACTGGTGCTCCCTGACCCCGCCTGTCACTGTGCTGGCGACGGTGGTGGTGGCTGGCTTTCAAGTGAGAGGCGGGCAGGGGAGTCAGAAGCCTGCAGCTCCTAATGGGCTTCCGGAAAGGAGTTCACACTCGAAAAATCTTTCTTCATTTGTTTCCCGAGATGAGGTGGTTGCATTAATACAAAGCTGATCGGGGAGCAGGCATGGATGAAAGCGATTTTGGGTCCACAGTTTATGGAATTACTGGAAGGGGTTTCCTGGAAAATGGAGGAGCCCTCAGTGGTGGCCCAGACCTGGTCCATTTGAAGGAGAGGTCATCAATCAGATCACTCAGAGCCCTCCCCGGGGACATCTCCCCTGCAGTTGCTGCAGCTTCATACATACACCCTCCAGGAGGCTGGCCTCCCGACCCACCAAACTTATTAAGCACAAACTGGACTGTTCTCTCAAAGGCAGACACCAGCCCGTGGTCACTTGGATGCGCCCTCCTGGAGACCCTTTGCAAAGACTTGCCACGAGAGGTCCTTGGGCTGCCTGGGACTACTGCCTTCTCTGTGGAGGAAAATTAATGTGTGATGAATGGGTCTCCAATGAAGCTGTGAGTAAGTGTTGTTGAGTGTAGGGAAGAGTCTTGCCATCCAGCTCACAGACTGACTTGAATGAGGGCAACAAATGGGAATTTGCTGGGGCTTAAAGAGAGACACGGAGAAGGCAATGGCACCTCACTCCGGTATTCTTGCCTGGAAAATCCCATGGATGGAGGAGCCTGGTGGGCTGCAGTCCATGGGGTTGCAAAGAGTCGGACATGACTGAGCAACTTCCCTTTCACTTTTTACTTTCATGCATTGGAGAAGGAAATGGCAACCCACTCCAGTGTTCTTGCCTGGAGAATCCCAGGGACAGGGGAGCCTGGTGGGCTGCCGTCTATGGGGTCGCACAGAGGCGGACACGACTGAAGCGACGTAGCAGCAGCAAAGAGAGACATGGAAGGGTTTACAGAAACTTTCCAAGCTTCAGGCCAGCACAGCAGGCATGTCAACAAGTAGAAGGGAGCGAGGGCCAGGGGTGAACGTGTGCTGGCGGGGGAAGACCCCTGGAACGGCAGCTGACCTACTTCCCAGCAATCCTGCCCCTCAGGTAAGGTCATCTAAATTAACTTCACCCGTTCCCGTCCGTTTTAGTTCATTGATTCCTGAGATGTCAATGTTCACTCTCGGCTATCTCCTGTGTGACCATGTCCAGTTTACCTTGATTCACGAACCTAACATTCCGGGTTCCTGTGCAATATTGTTCTTTATACTGGAGTTCACTTTCACAGCCAGATGCATCCAACTGAGCGTGGTTTCCACTTCGTTCCAGCCATTCCAATCTTCTTGAAGCTGTTAGTAATTGCCCTCCACTCTTGGCCAGTAGCATATGGGACACATTCTGACCTGAGGGACTCATCTTCTGGTGTCGTATCTTTCTGCCTTTTCATACCGTTCATGGGTTCTCTTGGCAAGAAGACTGGAGCGGTTTGCCGTCCCCTCCTCCAGAGGACCCATTTTGTCAGAACTCTGCGCCTTGACCTGTCCACGTTGGGTGGCCCTGCATGGCATGGCCCCTAACTTCACTGAGTTATGCAAGCCCCTTCTTCACCACAAGGCTGTGATTCATGTGGGGGGGGAGCAGATGGCCATGCTTCTAACTAGAGGCTCTGCAGGCGGGGTTTGCCTACATGATCAGGGAGGCTGTCAGAAGCTCACGCTAGGGGCTCAGACAATAAAGAATCTGCCTCCAATGCAGGAGACCTGGGTTCAGTCTCTGGGTCAGGAAGATCTCCTGGAGAAGGGAATGATAACCCACTCCAGTAATCTTGCCTGGAGAATCCCATGGACAGAAGAACCTGATGGGCTGCAGTCCATGGGGTCCCAAGGAGTTGGACACAAGTGAACAACTAGAATTTTCCGAGAGGATGTCAAAGGTTCATGTCTGTAAGGGAAAGGGGGCTGGAGCAGAGTGGGGAGTAGTCTGTGAGCCCTGGAGAGGCAGTCCGACCCAGGCACAGGGCCACTTAAGACCTTTGCAGTGTCCTACCAGACAACACCGAGTCATTCTGTAAATGGGTAAAGAGAAGCTTTCTCTTAAATTGGGGTGAGTGGAGAGACAATTTCTTAACAAATTAACCTTAAAGGAGATTGGAAGCCTTTCAAAAATTGCCTCAACATGCAGCTTGGCCATATCCTACCCCTGGGATTACTGCAAAGCCAGGTAACTCCAACAGCAGAGATTTTTCTAGAGTGTTCTCCTCAGAGAATCTTACTACCACCTCCCCCACCCCCTACCCCAAATCGTGCTATTTCTTTAAGAACAAATGCTGTAACTGAGTATCAGACACAGAGGAATGTCCCTTCTAGTCTACACAGGATCTGTATTAGTGTTGTGTTCTGAGTGGTTGCAGTCGCTGACATGAGGGGGGCAAATATCTCTCATAAAATGTTCAGTTTTGCTGAGCATGTCGCATTAATGTCATTTAGCCACAAATGCCCAGGACTCCAGTTATCAGTGGTGGCCAGTTCTTTATCTTTCATTATCTGTTTCTACTAGGAAGTTTCATGGATGCTACTACTATTTCAATCATGATAGTGAGTCAGCTGATAGTCATGTCAACACTCACTCACAAAAAGAGAAAAGAAAAGATGACTGTCTGATTAAAAGTGGTGTCTGTCCCCCAAATGCTGTAGGCAAAGCTGAGGATCCCATCATGTAATTTTGTTCACCCCAGGCAAAGATAAGAAAGGATCTTCTTAAATGATTCCCTTAAAGACCAAGTGCCTAGGAAAATGCCAGATGTGCGGGTCCCTGTCTCCCCTCAGGTGGGAGGCTCCATCCTCTCTTTCTCCAGGGACCTGTTTCCTTGTTACCTTCTGCTGCCACTTCCCAGCTCACCCTGGGTTCCTGGGTCTGCCACCTCTAGCCCCGCATCTCTGCCCCCCCACCCACTCTAGGGCTTTCACCCCTCCCCACCATTCGTCCTAGTGGGGGACCTTCAAGTCAATCACCCCCCAAATTGCATCATTTCTTTTAGTCTCCAGGCCAATGGAAGCATTTGAGAACTTTTGAGAGGACTTTTGGGAAGGACTAGACTGTTGCTTTTGAACTGTGATGCTGGAGAAGACTCTTGAGAGTCCCTTGGACTACAAGGAGATCAAACCAGTCAATCCTAAACGAAATCAGTCCTGAATATTCAATGGAAGGACTGAGGCTGAAGCTGAAGCACCAATACTTTGGCCACCTGATGGGAAGAAANACTGTTGCTTTTGAACTGTGATGCTGGAGAAGACTCTTGAGAGTCCCTTGGACTACAAGGAGATCAAACCAGTCAATCCTAAACGAAATCAGTCCTGAATATTCAATGGAAGGACTGAGGCTGAAGCTGAAGCACCAATACTTTGGCCACCTGATGGGAAGAAATGACTCATTGGAAAAGCCCCTGATGCTGGAAAGATTGAGGCAGGAGGAGAAGGGGACGACAGAGGATGAGATGGCTGGATGGCATCACTGACCCAGTGGGCCTGAGTTTGAGCAAGCTCCGGGAGTTGGTGATGGACAGGGAGGCCTGGCGTGCCGCAGTCCCTGGGGCTGCAAAGAGTGGCTGAACGGAACTGAACTGACTGAGACTGTTGGAGGCATCCAGGCAGGTCAGAGTTTTCCTCTCTTCTCTGTTCATACCGACCTCCTGTCTTGACTGTCATCCATGCACACATTGGTGCCCACTGCTCTCCCTTGAAAAGCACCATGCTCTCATGTTGCCTCATGGACCCTCAATGGACATTCTCACCCCTAACTCTCCTTCCCCAAAACTGGAACCCTCGGTCGTTTCCACCCTCTCTCAGGCTACCGCTATTTGATTTTTGGAGTACTTTTCAGTATTTAAAAGTTTGATACCTTGATTCCTTAACAACGGAGGGGGGTTCATGTTTGGGAGTTCGTGTAAAAAAATAAATAAATACAAAAAAAAAATACAAAAAAAAAATACAAAAAAATAAAAACCAAATATAAAAGCAAAATGTATATATGATCTAGTTTTTGGGGAAAGTACAAAAAAAAAAAAGAGAGAAAAAAAATCACTTATAGTTTTACCCACAGATGAGCCCTGGTTATTTTTTCCCCTAGTCTTTAAGGGTTAGAGTTAAAAAAATATGAATTTTTATATACAGTATGGTTTCAATCATTTCTATCAAAGGTTGTGTTTCTTTTCCTTTTTAACAATTATTAGAATTTCCCCACATCATTAACTCCTTATAAATATTGCTTTTAGTGGCTTCATATCATTCCACTGGGTAGATATTCCAAATTTATGAATCCATTCCCCCATAGTTGAACGGTTAGACTGATTCCAAAGTTTTGCTTTTATACATCACTCTGCAATGAATAAATTTGAACACAAACCTTTTGCTGAATTTCATATTATTTCCATAGGACAAATTCCCAGAAATGGAACTGTGAAGGACAAAAGAAGAAATATTCTAAGTCTATAGATAAATATTGCCAAAATGTTTTTGTAAAAAGACATATTTGTGTGTGTGTGTGTGTGTGTGTGTGAGTTTTGGAATATGGAATATGACTTAATATCCGTTTTATCCAAAATGTTTGCTTTCCCTAACCCTCTGTGTCCTGGTCATTAGACCATTCTTTTTCACTGCCACACCATTTTTAGAAATTACCTATTTGCATCACTTAGATGCTAAAGAACTTTATTTTGAGAGATGTGTACACACACACACACACACACACACACACACACACACACACACATTCTTTTTTATTTTTTAAGACATTTTCAAACACAGAAAGGTTTTCAGAACAGCGCAAATAGCTCCCTCCTATCCCCCCATTCACCTTTCTCCTTGAACTGAGTCTTTTAGGGCCAAATGGTCTGGGCTACATCCTGGGGTCGTGCCTGCGTAGCCTCTTTCAATCGTGAACAGTTGCTTGATCTTCGACCTTTATGACCTTAACACTTCAGGAGATTACGGGCCAGTCATTTTGCAGCGCGTCCTTCAGCGTGTGTTTGCTTAGTGTTTCCTCATGTAGGCCCAGGCTCTGTTCTGCTTTGCTGGAGTATCACAGCGGCCGGCCGCTTCCTTGTCAGCCTGGGGCGCAGTGTTGGTTTCTGTCATTCCGGACGGTTTCACTTTGGTGACCCCACTGAAGTGGCATCTGCTAGGCCTGCTCTGTGTGCAGTTCCTCTCTCCCTTCCTCATGGATAAGTACTGTGACCGGAGATGTCTGAGACTCTGTGAGGCCATCCCTTATCTGATTTTTGCTTACGTTGTCTCCATGCATATTTCTTGCCTGTGTGAATTACTGCTGTGGTGTTTTCTAAGTGGTGACTTTCCATTTCCATCTTTCTTTCTACATTTATCTGTTGACATTCAGATGTGAGGAGCCATTTTCTTTTTTCCCAATATATTTGCTTATGTCAGGGTGGTTTCATTGATCTTCATCTTGTTCAATGGGTTACGAATTGTACCTATTTATTTTTCTACTCAGATTGTTCCAGATTTGACCATTAGGAGCCCTTGAAGTTGCTCCTTTGAACTTTAGATATACACTCCTCTTTCTTAAGTTCTTCTTTACTTTCTGGCATTTAAAAGCAATTTCAAGATAACCTAATTCTTTTCCCAATCTAGCCATTTCTCCAAGAAGAAAGAAGCCCAGGCATTTTTTTTTTGTAAGCCAAGAAGGGCATTTAGAAACCAAGATCTGGCACTAACTGTGCTCATTGTTCGCGGAGCATTGCTGCTTCCAGCCCTCTCAGTGGGCAGAGCTAGGAAATGCGTGTGTCTGTACATGTGGGCACATCTTTATCTATATTTATTTTTATGCCTATCTGTGAAAACAGGGTGTTTGTACCAACACTTCTGATCCAATCCAGCCACAGGGTGCACTGTAGCTTCTCTATTTTTCATGATTGCCTTTCTCTTTTTAGACAGTGAAAACCTGGCTCCCATTAGCTTAATATGTTTTCTTATTTGCTCAGTTCTCTCTACTGAAGCTAATTCATTTCCCTTGCCAGGCTGCAGCCCCTCTTGGGTCCCCTCTGAGACTGGCCCCTGGTCGGCACTGGTTGCCGCCTTCCCCCTCCCGCCTCAGCTGGGACTCCTCCACTCGGTCTTCCTTCCCACAGCTCCGGGAGTCAGTAAGTGGCCCCTGGCTGTCCGGACCACAAGGTGGGTGGCCTCCTGCTAGGAAAACTAAACTCCTGCCCAGACCACGCTTCCAAATCCCACCTCCTTTCTCCCGACCCCATCACAACAGGGAAAGAACTAATTGAACTGTGAGTGGCTACAGGAAATCAACTCTGAATATTGATTGGAAAGACTGATGCTGAAGCTGAAGCTTCAAGACTTTGGCCACCTGATGCAAAGAGCTGACTAATTGGGAGAGACCCTGATGCTGGGAAAAATTAAGGGCAGGAGGAGAAGGGGACGACAGAGGATGAGATGGTTGGATGGCATCATTAACTCAGTGGATGTGAGTTTGAATAAACTCTGGGAGATAGTGAAGGACAGGGAAGCCTGGCATTCTGCAGTCCATGGGATCACAAAAAGTTGAAGATGACTTAGCGATTGAACCACCACCACAACAGCTGGGACTCTGCCTGCAAGACATATGTATTTATAAACACTTACCAGCCAAGATAAGGTTTTTACTAGAGACCTTTTGAGTTTTGGGCTTTCTGGGAATCTTTCAAATTACAGGATAGAGGAGACAAGCGAAAGATTGGGGGACCCTGAGATTCTAGAGTTGCCAGTTGTTATAGATAGAATTGTGTCCACCACGCTCCCCCCTGCAAAATTCATCTGCTGCAACCCCCACCTCAGAATTAGTCTGTCTTTGGAGGTAGGGTCTTTGAGCGAGTGAGTGAGTTAAAGGCGTTCAGTTGTGTCTGACTCTTTGTGACTCCATGGATTATGCAGTCCATGGAATTCTCCAGACCAGAATCCTGGAGTGGGATCACTCCCATTAGCTTAATATGTTTTCTTATTTGCTCAGTTCTCTCTACTGAAGCTAATTCATTTCCCTTGCCAGGCTGCAGCCCCTCTTGGGTCCCCTCTGAGACTGGCCCCTGGTCGGCACTGGTTGCCGCCTTCCCCCTCCCGCCTCAGCTGGGACTCCTCCACTCGGTCTTCCTTCCCACAGCTCCGGGAGTCAGTAAGTGGCCCCTGGCTGTCCGGACCACAAGGTGGGTGGCCTCCTGCTAGGAACACTAAACTCCTGCCCAGACCACGCTTCCAAATCCCACCTCCTTTCTCCCGACCCCATCACAACAGGGAAAGAACTAATTGAACTGTGAGTGGCTACAGGAAATCAACTCTGAATATTGATTGGAAAGACTGATGCTGAAGCTGAAGCTTCAAGACTTTGGCCACCTGATGCAAAGAGCTGACTAATTGGGAGAGACCCTGATGCTGGGAAAAATTAAGGGCAGGAGGAGAAGGGGACGACAGAGGATGAGATGGTTGGATGGCATCATTAACTCAGTGGATGTGAGTTTGAATAAACTCTGGGAGATAGTGAAGGACAGGGAAGCCTGGCATTCTGCAGTCCATGGGATCACAAAAAGTTGAAGATGACTTAGCGATTGAACCACCACCACAACAGCTGGGACTCTGCCTGCAAGACATATGTATTTATAAACACTTACCAGCCAAGATAAGGTTTTTACTAGAGACCTTTTGAGTTTTGGGCTTTCTGGGAATCTTTCAAATTACAGGATAGAGGAGACAAGCGAAAGATTGGGGGACCCTGAGATTCTAGAGTTGCCAGTTGTTATAGATAGAATTGTGTCCACCACGCTCCCCCCTGCAAAATTCATCTGCTGCAACCCCCACCTCAGAATTAGTCTGTCTTTGGAGGTAGGGTCTTTGAGCGAGTGAGTGAGTTAAAGGCGTTCAGTTGTGTCTGACTCTTTGTGACTCCATGGATTATGCAGTCCATGGAATTCTCCAGACCAGAATCCTGGAGTGGGATCCCCTTCTCCAGGGGATCTTCCCAACCCAGGGATCGAACCCAGGTCTCCCGTATTGCAGGTGGATTCTTTACCAGTTGAGCCACAAGGGAAGTCCAAGAATACTGGAGTGGGTAGCCTATCCCTTCTCCAGTGGATCTTCCTGACCCAGGAATCGAACTGGGGTCTCCTGTATTGCAGGCGGATTCTTTACCAACTGAATTATGAGGGAAGCCCAGGGTCTTTGAAGACCTTTCAAAAGCTAACTAAGGCTAAGCGAGAGGAGCCTGGCATGCTACAGTCCATGGATTCACAAAGATGCAACTTAGCAACTGAACAACAACAAGGCTGAATGAGGCCTTTGGGAGGAGCTCCTGTATCAGTGGTGTCCTCACTGAAAGAAAAGAGGAGGCGAGGCTCAGACACACACAGAAGACAGACCATGGGAAGACACAGGGAGAAGGTGGCCGTCTACAAGGCAAGGAGACAGACCTCAGAAGGAGAAACCGACCCGAGGACACCTTGATCTCGGACTGCGGTCTCCAAAATGATGAAGAAGTAAATTTCTGTTGTTTGAGCTGACCCATCTGTGGTTCTTTGTCAAGGCAGCTCAATCAAACCGATGTACTAGTGAACTCTGGGACCTTGGGCGACTCATTCAGTATCTTTGAGGCTAAGAGATGCTCTGCGGTCAAAGAGGAATTCATATTCCTCCGGCTCTCATTTCTTACACTTCTGAGGGTCTACTCTGTGGAGCCTGTAGCTAATTTTATAACAGGAATTCCAGGAAATGAGCTAGTCATTGTCATTGGAGAAAAGGGACCAGGAGGTTATAGTGTCATGACTGGTCTCAGTGTCTGAACTGAAGTGCGCAGTGGCTCCACGGGGCAGGGAGTAAGGTAACCACTATACCAGGATGCATTTTATCAACTTATTTCTTAACTCCTAGTTCTAATATTCTGACATGTTAACAACTGTCGTCTCTCCTTTTGTTTATTTTTAAGCAGTAATTGCTGACATGTATGTTACACATATGTTTAGCAACCAGTTTTCACAACACAGACTGTCAGCACAGAAATGTCATGTGGGGGTGCTGTTTCAGCAACTGGGGGGGACGGGGTATTTCGGGGGCTAGTTAGTGCTCATTCTAATCCTGTTGTTCTCGAAAGGAAATAGATGCTAAACAGGAACCATCTGGTAATGCATTCTGTACCTCTTAATTACAGTGTTTTGAGTGGCACCTAAATAAATTTCATTTACAAGCACATGACTGCTTGTCAAAACTCTTGATAATTTTATTATTGTAATATACTTTCTTTCTTAATTATTTAGTTCCAGTAAAGTCAGGAATATTAATTTTTATGGAAATTACCTGTACAAACAAGCCTGAGCCCCAAACCTGTTTTTATTTATGTCGCTATATTTAGAAAGGCACTTTAATTTATCTGTCCATAACCATCACAGTGGATTCCTATGGGTCATTCGAAACTTGTGCTCATCCTGACTTTTTAGTTGAAAACGAGGATGGAGTTCAGCACTTCCTAAAGAGCTGGGAAGTTGCCAGAAAGTCCTTGGAGGCAGAGCCTTGCTCTTCTGCTCCGTCATCACAAATGACCCTTGGAGTCAGCTCGCCCGCTCAGCCCAGGCTCCCAGAGCATTTCCTTAGGGACCTTGAGGTTTTCACATGGACCTCTCGAGGTATGGAGGAGCCGTGCCAAAGCAGACCCGGGTCCAGCGTTTAGTGTCCGTGTGCTTGGCTGCAGCAGGAAAGGAAGGCAGTGTCGAACGCGGGCTCCTGTGATGGATGATGCATTTCATGAACTGGTTTGGTGGTTTCGCTCTTTGCATCTGCTCTTTGCCTTGACCCTTCCTGTTTATTCGCTCTGATCATAAACAAATGTGAGCACTGTGGTTGGAGTCTGGCCTTTGGGGAGGATCCATGCATACTATAAAACGCCACAAAATTAACAGCACTTTCCTCCCCGGGGCGGTGCCCTGGGCACCCTGTAACAGCAGCTGCCTCTGCCGCACCTGTGGCATCAATCGGCGACCAAGCAAAAGCAAAGTGAATCTCGGCTCTGTAGGGCGCTGGGGAGGTTTCTTCCTCTCTCGGTGGTAGCTTTTTGCTGCAGAAGCCTAATGGAGTGGGGCTCGTATGTATGCAAAGTAGAGCATGTCTTCAGGGCTCCGCCAGAACCCAGGGCTGGGAACACTTGCGGATGCACATGCGCGCGCGCACACACACACACACACACACACACACACACAGAAGGCACACACGATCCTACAGTTCTCATACCCTGGCAGGCACCCCAGCGGAGTCCTTGAAACTGAATCTGAGGTCACCCTCTTGTCTCCACTATGAGGTGGCCCTGCATGGCTCTGGGTCCCATTGGTGCCCTGCGGCTGGAAGAGGAAACAAAGGAGGGAAAGAGAGGGATGATCACGGGAGAAGACAGAAAGGCAAACTCGGAGGGAAGGCCCGTTCTGCCGCTGGGACCTTGCTCATCGCCCGCCAGCGCGGAAGCTCTGCCGTCGCCCCAGGCCCCTGAACCTGAGTGGCAAGCAGCCCCTTGGCTGTTGCCTGCTCTGCAATATGGCAGCTTCAAGAATAATGCCCCCATTTATTCTTTGGGCTGTTGGAGGACCAGGGAAGGGGGTGGTTCCAGGATGTGAGGCATGCAGGGGCTTGTACTGGGTCGTGCCCAGATGCTCTGTGGTGCCTGCCCCACCCCAGTGGCCCCTGGCCACCCGCTGGGTGCCAGGCCGAGAGCCCAGGGACCTCGGGTCTGAGATGACAAAGCCCCTCGGAGTCGCACCCTTGCAGCTGAGACTCACTCGGGGCCTCAGAGATTAAAGGCGAATTCCTACTTTAAAAATAAAGCCACGCTGTGCTTTGCACCTTTTGACACTTATTAACTTAGGTCATTAAAAAGGAGGCTAATTAAAAATGGAGTAAAACAAAAGAGTCATTTGTTGCGTGTGAAGCCCGCTCTTCCTGAGCCCCCAGCCCTGGGGACAGGGGGCCCCTTCCTCCCTCCCTGCCCAGCAGGAGGGCCCGGGCCCTGCAGAGGCGGTGGGCCATTTCATCACGCACCTCCTGGTAAAGGACAGAAACTGTCTCCCAGATGAGCCAAAGCTGAAGTGAACACTCCCTGGAAATTTCGGTTTCCTCGTTGTCCTTGGAGACAGGACAACCAGCTGCAGATAAAGGAAGCGAAGTTGATACGTGCTCAGGACTTCACTTTCTGAGCAAACTCCAACCCCGCTGGGCGACATGTGACAGTCTTGCAGGAAGGCAGTTCGGTCCTGGGAGGGCAGACCTGTCCTGCAGAAGGGCCACAGGGCGACTTGCCTTTGAAGACCAGAAACGCTGAGTAAGCGCTCACAAAAGCGCTGGGGTCCCGCCGTTCCTCTCTTCCGAGGAAAGGGCGATTTTGCTGAGGGGACTCGAACGTGGTGCCCATGAGCCACCCTTGGCATGGCGGTGTTTTTTGGAGATAGGGAGGGATGGCGTTTCAGGGGACCCTTGGAAATCCTGAAATCACCTGTTTGCCATCCTAGTAACTGCATCCCAGTGGTTGCCATGGTCACCCTCTCCATCTCCCAGCTCAGAGGGATGGTCCTGCCCTCAGCGGACAGTGGTGTTCCCACTCTAGCACTCTAGCCTCTCCTTAGCAAGCCTGGCCTGAGTTCCTGTGCCTGGTAGGTCTCTCCCCCACACCCCAATTTCGAGGCTCTAGGGAAGCCACCTTTCAGCCTGGGGAGGAAGCCACGCTGGGCACTTTGCTGGTTGTACCCAGGGCTTTACCGGGGAGGCAGGGCTGTGAGTAATTACTGATAGAGACTCTCTGGGAAATAAAATATTCAGATGCCGTTATGAAACCCCTTGGAAGCACGTGTTGTCACATTAAAAATAAACCAGCGGCAGGGCCAGGGAGGGATGCTGCAGGTGGGTGAGGGACCAGGGAGGATGCTGCTGCCCCATGGCTGGGCACTGGGGCCTCCGTGCCAATGTCAGAGGCTCCAGGGTCCTGGAAGCAAGAGGGGCACAGCAGCCAAGCCGGCCCTGGACCTGTGAGCAGGAGAGCGCGGCGAGCTTTGGACAAAGGCGTTTTCATCTTGGCCACAGACAAAGCAACTGTTGCTGGTGAGTCTGTTTCAAGCTGGCCCTGGCTGCCACCTCTGTACCCTGCAGGAAGCAGCCACTTACAACAAATCCTTCCTGGGTTTGCGGATGAAATGGACACATCAGCTCAGACTGTGTGCGTTCTGCCAGGGGTGTGTTTCTCACATTCTCTCCCCCAAGAAGGGTCCCCCGTGTCCAGGAGGCCAGCTCCTGTAACTTCTCTGCCAAAAAGGCCCCTGGAAACAGGGGCACTTTATACCTGCTTGCGAATATTCATGTTGATGGAACATAAATGTAACAATCGGATTGCTGTTGAAATCTTTGCAGACCAGAGCTGCCCTGGGAGCCACGATTTAGAGAGGACTCCCCATCACCAATCCTTCTGGAGACCTCCGAGACCCGCAGAAGTGGGGGATCCGAGTTTTGCTTCCCCCCAGCCCTGCCTGTGTGTTTGCTCTCAAGCTGTAAACGCGCGACAATGAAATTTCCTTGCAGAGACCCCGAGGTGCCTCGTGCCCTTAGGCTGCCGAGACGACACCACCTCTTACAGGTGGCAGAGAGAGAGAGAGCGTGCAGCGAAGCCCCCAAGTCTCGAGTCACAGCCGTCAGCTTCAACTCCCAAATTGTCCTGGAAGGAGAAAGGCATCGGATTTGTCTTCGGCTGTTTGGCCAAACTGGGGCACAGATGGGATAATGACTTTTACAAACAGCATTTTGATGAGAGGAGGGGAGAAGGAATCATATGTAAAATGCACAAAGGCTGCATAAACACACTGATGCCTGCAGCTGGAACAAACTAAAAAGATGTTTAATAATTTAGAACCAAGCAGGCAGGGCGTGTGCAGCTGTTGTGTGCAAGGGACCATGAAAGTCTTCCATTTGACAGCTGGCCCCATCTTTCCCTCGTCGCTACGTGGAGGAGAGAATGCAGATCTGGGATTAGCCAATCCCTGTTACCCCTGCCCATCTGCCACCAAGACCCCCAGCTCCGCCGCCCCTCGCCGAGAGGCGCGCACATAAAGAAGGCCAGGCTCCCCGGCATATGCATGCGTCGCTATTAGCCGTCAGGGCCGCCCGCTCCCAGGGTCTGTTGACATGCCGCCAGTACATGGCTGCTGTCGTTTTTTGCTGGAGGGCACATTTTGCATTTCACACATTTGCAGAAATACAAAATGCTGTTGGATGCAAACAATTCAGGGCCTAATTGGCTGAATTACTTCAATGTTACCTTGTGTCCCCACCTGATTAACATAGCTCAGCGGGGAGGGGCGGGGAGAAGGAGGAGGAGAGAGGATTTGGAGGGCAGGTGAAGCTGTGTTTGCCCAGGAAAGCGAGAGATCCTTAGCGGAGTCCCAGCTGAGCGCAGCCCGTGCCAGGCTCTAGCGGAGCCACGGGCGGGAGGGGCCACGCCGGCTGCATTCTTCCACAGGAAGCCGGAGGACGGGGCCCTGGTGGGCACAGAAAAAGTCTGGGGGCACCGCAGAGGCCGGTGTCCTGTTGGAGAGAAGTGGGAGGGGCTGTGTCCCTCCCCCGAGCTGTCCAGGGTGGTGCCCCCTCTCTGCCCACGCCCCCCAGGTGGGCACTGTGAAAGGCAGCACCCCCGCCCGGGCCAGCCAGAGCCGGTGCCCCGAGCCTGTCGCAAACACAAAGACAGGCCCGCCAAGATGCCTGCCTGCTTGCTGCCCATCCCCTTGCCCTGGCCACCTCCCCACCCTGCCCATCTCCTCTTGTTGTCCCTGCGATTGTGGGTAGGCTTACTCAGATTAAATCAATTTTTTTTCTTTTCTCAAATTTGCTTGGCTTGTTTAAAAATGATAAAGCCCTGGTAATCCCAATTCCACATTCATATCTGAGTGACAAAAACCACAGAGGAGCTAATGATCATTATTAGAGAATATTCTGTGATTTCAGTCTATTATTCTGAATGAGGTGGATTAGTATCTTTTGTGTGCGTGTGTATTTAAAAGAACTCGGGGAGCTGGGGAAGGATGTAAAAGTGACTAAACCAAAATAGGTTGTTTTTTTCTTTTTTTTTTGTCTTCCCGAAGACAAACACGCTACGGTGAACACTAGTGTTTGTGTTCTTTTCAATACATTATTGTATATTGTGGAATTTTCCATCCCACCACTTGCAGGGAAACACTGATGCTGGTCAAACCCTCCATTAACTGTTTGTTCTCAGGGAGGCAAGCTTTCTTTAGAGTGGAGGGAAGTCATTTTCAATCTAATGCTGAGCCCTCCTTTCACTTAACATGAACATTTCAAACAAAATCTCATCTACGCTCTAAGCACTGCTGCCCGGGGAGGTTGGCTGAGTCCTTGCTGGATTTTACCCTGTGGCCGCCTCTGTGGGCTGTTCCCTCCCATCATCCCCCCTGCCACCCCGACCCCCTGCACCCACCAGGATGCCTCTGGGCAGTGGGGGAGGGGGTGTGCATTAGCCAGAAGTCTAGACAAACCTCATGAATTTGTCACCTGCAAAAGACCCCGTAACGACCCATGCTCTGAACGCCTTCCTCAGTCTTTATGGAGGAATTCTTTCTTCACAGCTACAGCCTCAGACCATCTGGAGGCGAGCGGCCCAGGGCCCAGAGCAGAACAGAGCTGCCGCCTCCAGGAAAATCCTGTACCTTCCAGAGGACACGCCGAGCCCAGCAGAGGAAAAGGCGCTTCCTGACAGCACAGGCTCAGCGTTTCAGAACGGGGTGCCTGTGACGCCCAGCCGGGTCCTCTCCCTGCCTCCCGGGAACAGAATTAGCTGAGCCATGTGCTGCGCACCGGGAGGGCAGGGACGCGGGCGGCGGGTGGAGGAGGCTCGGGAGGTCTTAGGGTTGAGTCCACTCCCATCTCTGACACTCAGGGTGCCTTGGAGAAGGGAGAACAGGGACACACACGGGCCTCACCTCGTGGTTGTGTTAGTCACTCAGTCGGGTCCGACTCTCTGCGACCTTGTGGACTGTAGCCCGCCAGGCTCCTCTCTCCATGGGATTCTCCATCCAAGAACCCTGAGCGGGTGGCCATGCCCTTCTCCAGGGGATCTTCTTGACCCAGGGATCGAACCTGGGTTTCCTGTATCACAGGCAGATTCTTTACCATCTGAGCCACCAGGGAAGCCCTACCTTGTGGTTAGAAACTTTATAAGCAAGGAGAAGGGAGAACAGGGACACACACGGGCCTCACCTCGTGGTTGTGTTAGTCACTCAGTCGGGTCCGACTCTCTGCGACCTTGTGGACTGTAGCCCGCCAGGCTCCTCTCTCCATGGGATTCTCCATCCAAGAACCCTGAGCGGGTGGCCATGCCCTTCTCCAGGGGATCTTCTTGACCCAGGGATCGAACCTGGGTTTCCTGTATCACAGGCAGATTCTTTACCATCTGAGCCACCAGGGAAGCCCTACCTTGTGGTTAGAAACTTTATAAGCACTCCGTGCTTCAATCAAGGATCTCGGAGCTGGACATCTGACCTGCTGGAGTGAACAACAAAGAATGATCTAGAAGGCGGGGACAAGGCTCCATTCTTCCTGGGCACACAGGAACGCAGGATGGTGCTGATTCTGATTCTGCTCACATTCTGATCTGTCTCCATTACACCCCCTGGCCACGTCCACGTGCAACTAAGTCTTACCGTCCTCATGTAAAATGAGTGATATTCTTGCAGTCAGACACCAGCTTGGTGGGCACCTCCAGGAAGGGCTGGGGGTCCTGGGGCCACTCCTCCGTTGGGAGAGTGTGCTGGGCTGCTCCTTTTCAGTCGGAGCAGGGCTGCCCTGAGCCAGTCTTCTGCCTCTTCTTGGGGAGCAGCCACTTTGTCTGTAGCATTAAGAGACATTTCCACCATCAGGGTGGGGGATGGATGTCTGCTTTCAGGATGGAAATATTCTGCTACAACTATGAAGATCCTCTGGATGACCCTCACTTTGTGCGATGACATCCCTTAGGGGCTGGACAGCTATTGCCAGGGGTGGGGGACTCCAGGATCCCTTCACATAGGTTTCAGACCAGCCTCTTTTCAAGAATGCCTCTGAGCTAACTAGTTTTTAGTCCATCCTCAGCGCTCCTCCCGGGGAAGGCAATGGCACCCCACCCCAGTACTCTTGCCTGGAAAATCCAATGGACAGAGTAGCCTGGTGGGCTGCAGTCCATGGGGTCGCTAACAGTCGGACAGACTGAGCGACTTCACTTTCACTTTTCTCTTTCATGCATTGGAGAAGGAAATGGCAACCCACTCCAGTGTTCTTGCCTGGAGAATCCCAGGGACGGGGGAGCCTGGTGGGCTGCCGTCTATGGGGTCACACAGAGTCGGACACGACTGAAGTGACTTAGCAGCAGCAGCAGCAGCGCTCCTCCATGGATTCACACTTAAGCTCCAGAAGCAAAGCTGAGGTCGTGGCATAGACAAAAATCAAGGGTATCTGAGTGGAGGTGGGGGCCACCCTGCGCTTACTCTGCTGCTGTCTCTCCTAGGTGAAAGGTTGCTGCACCAGAGACTGGGAAGAGGGGTAGACCTGCTCCCTCCTGGGTCTCCGCACCCCATCAGGCAGAGCCTCGCTCTGGGAAGAACCCAGCCTGGCCCTGCCTTTTCATTGCAGGAAAATGTCGTGAACTTATAAAACGAAACACATCAGTGAGTTCCAAAGAGACTTTCAGGAGAACAGAAGGAGAAGGAAAAGGAGCAAATGACTATTTGTGTTTGTCATGCAAGTAGGAAAATTAACATAAAGGAGTGAAGCCATGGCATTAAATCCAGTCTGACAGCTTTACAGGCAGCTGTTCATTCCCTTTTATTCATTCACTCAAGAAACATTTATTTAGCATTTAGCATGTCCCATGTATATATATATAATATATGCTTATATATTTATTAATAATACATACAATGGCAATTCCCATCTGCATGGAGGTTTTTTGAGTTTTTCCAGTTAGCATATGTCGAGTTTAGGTATAGATGTAGCCCATGTCCCCAGATCAAACTTTTTCGTGTGTGACTAAACCCATCTTTAAGATACTGCATGTGTGGGATTACTGCGACTGTTTCACCTTTCTTTTGAGTGAGTGAGTGAGTGAATTCGCTCAGTCGTGTCTGGCTCTTTGGGACTCCAAGGACTGTGGTAGCCTCCCAGGCTCCTCCGTCCATGGGCTTTTCCAGGCAAGAATGCTGGAGTGGGTGCCATTTCCTGATCTTTCACTGACCTTCTAATTGCCTCCAGTCCTGGGACCCGCCCTCCTAGAGCTGTCAGTTTCTCTCCCAGGCATGAAGCCTCCCAGAAGGCGGAGCCTCAGGCACATTGACTCTCCCTTTGGCCATGTCCTCGGAGAGGGACTGTCGGCGCTGCATGGGGTCTGCTCTCAGCGGGGCTGGGGTGCTCTGCGAGGTAGGGCAGGCACTCTGCAGCCCCGGGAGGTGTCCAGGGGATCCGCCGCTCTGAGATGGGGTTTGGAGCAGCAGCAACTTGGTCTGTGCAGTGTGGGCCTGAGGGCACCTCCAGGCCGTTGAGGTGACCTTACTGTCCCGCCCCCTCCCCAGGCCTAGCCGAGGGCCCCACAAAACATCATTTCTCCCCACTTGTAGGTCTGTGCTGCTTGATTCTGCAAGGGGCAGCTTACACATGTTGGCCAGGAATGGGTTTCCAGAGAGAGGACCAGTGGCCCAGGCGTGGTCACTGACTCAGCTTCCCGGCCTCCCATCCGGGCCTGTGCCCAACCCCTCCTCTGCCCCCTGGGCCCATGGGCCAAACATCTCTTCTCCTCCTTCTGATTACCATCACAGCATCTCCACCGAGAGCCAGGCTGGCGCAGGAGTAGTCCCTGCCCTCGGGAGCTCTCTCTGAGGATGTCACTGGGCTCACCATCTGTCTCCCTAACAGGCAGGGAGTGGGGGTTGGGAGGGGGTCCTCACAGCCGGAGCTATCCCCCCCCCCCCGGGGCGGCTGCCCACCTTCCCCTGCAGCTGCTGGGCTGTGCTGTTGGCCGCCCGCCGGGGCTCTGCTGGGGTGCCTCCTGGCCCCCACCTGTCCCTCTCGGCAGAGGAAGCCCGTGTGCAGGGAGAGGGTCAGGGGCAGTGGCGCAGGGTGCCCGGCCCCCTGCCCACAACCCAGGTAGGCCAGCTCCCAGGTCCTGGGCCCCCCAGCACCTCTGGGTTCTGAGATCCTGCAGGCCCACCCAGGACGGTACACGTACTGAGAAGGACAGGTATTTCAGGCTGGGGTGTGAGAGAGACCGAGGAGAACAGAGACATTCCAAGCAAGTATGAAATGAGATGAGGAGTTAATGAGGTGGAGACACAGCGAGGCGATTCCAGATGGCAGGAGAGGCATCTGCGCCCCGAGGTGCAGGGGGTGGAGCTGGGCAGTGGTGGGACGGGGGCTGGCAGGGCTGTACTGGGGCCCGAGAAGCCGTCTCCAGGTCCCACAGGACGAGGGGCCGGCGCCCAGGCAGCCGGGACATCACTTGGTGCTGCCTGGGACTCCTTTGCTGTGCTTTCCACCCAGAGAGGAGCCCCTCCAGCTGTGGGGTGCGAACACCCTGCAGACCCAGGCGCCCCAGCACTGGTGCCCGGCATCTCTGGAGCCATGCACTCGACCCCCCAGGGAAGGGCTACACATCTCAGAAAACGGTGACCTTGACCCTGTCTTCCTCCAGCACTGTGTTCACAGCTGGGCACAGGGCCTGGCTGCTGTGTAGATGCCCCTTGACTGTGTTGATGGTGACCATCTCCCTACCTGGTTGGATCCCACTCGCCCTGCCTAGGCTCACGTGAGAAATATTAAAATGCAAACTGGAGCTGCAGATGTCTCAGTGTGGGTGATGAGGCGCCCTGATCTCAGCCAGGCTGGGTCCCTCTGAGGCCACCTGCAGCTTGGCCAGTGGGGGCCGGACCTCCAGAGTCCCCTCCATGCTCAGGGAGCAGAGACTAGCCTTCCCAGCCGTCCCTATGGTCCTGACCACATTCCGAGTTCAGCCGGAGTTCCAACTGTGCTGGTGAACCTCCCTTCTGGGGAAACGTTTTCTAAAATTGCCAAGTGGGCATTCAATAAAGACAGGGGACCGGCCTTTCCCTGAGGAATGTTGGTTTCAGGATCCTCCCATTTGCCATCACAAGGAGCATGGAAAAGGCCCCAAACATGGGACTCAAGGGCTTCCCACCGTCCCCTGCTACTGTTAATTGTTTATTGATGCTAATCATTTTCTCAACAATAGGAATTCCCCTGATCTTCATAAATCTGAATAAAATGCATCCGAGAGGCCAGTGCGAGAGAGAGACAGATCACGTTTTAGTTATCCAAGTGAACTGAGTGAAGAATTTTTTTCTTCTGCTCTAGGAGGTTAGAAAAAGAAGGAAAGAAAAAAAGAAGAGGCAGTCTTCTAAATTTTCACAAGTTTCTTGCTTCTGTGCAATTACATTTACTTTGAAATGAAAGAACAGGATTGTGAGTCTGTGTGTATTTATATACTATACTCAAACATGTTTTCTATGCATGGGTGTGAATATATATAAAGAGCGAAGGAATGAGCGAGTGCTAGGGATGTATTAAAAAAATTCCCAAATGCTTCCTGCATCTCATATATAACAGTTACATTTTTTCCCAGGGTTTGGAGGGGGGAAAAAAAGTGAGAGAGAAAATGAAATCCAGATTTGTAATTCCTAACAGGAGAAATGTGATCCTTTTCAATGTTTAAGTAATATTTCCTGTAAAACCTATGAGGCCATCTGCAAAGCCGTTTCCAGACACATTCTGGAGTGCCAAGGGCAGCTAAAGGAGACGGTCGGCCACAGCCCACCTCAGGAAGGCAGCCAGCAGCGGCTTCGGGGAGCTGGCACTCCAATTTGGCAAAGTGTTTCGACTCCTGCCTAGTTCATAATCGGTTTAATTTACCTCCATTTTACAAACTGAGAGGGGGCCTGAGAGAGCCAGCATCAAAACCAAGACAGCTGTGAGAGGGCAGGGACCTTATCTCCTCCATCCAGAATGCCACATGATCTCAGGCCACCCAAAGGACGGATGGCATCTCAACTTAAAAGGGCCCTGGATCCAAGACCATCCAGGGAGCCATGCCCGCTGAGCGGTGAGGAAGCTATTTGGCCGCTGAAGCTTTCTGCCTGTTTCAGCCCATTCTAAAATTGTGTTTTATTGTTGATCTCCAGGGTCACATTATGAATTCGTGTTAGTAAAACGTCACAGCCCTGGTATAATAGTCACTTAGTGAGAGGTCCTGTTTTTTAAAACAAACAAACAAACAAACAAAAAACACCCCAAACCCTATTGCATCTGAAGAATCAGGAAATAGGCATCTCTCTGCTAGGAATTTCTGTTTAGTTTTGATTGTTTTTGAGAGTATTAATCTATATCTCCTACATCGAACTCTCATTTCAATACCAACATTGATTCATTCCCTTCCGAGAGAGTTAAATTTTCATGTTGGTACAGATGGCTTTAAGTGAGTGTTATACATTCTACAGATCATATCAATGCATGAGGAAGTTTTTTTTATTTTTTTTTCCCGAGGTCTCATGTAAAGTTTTGCGAGGCCTGATATGGGTGCCGACCAGCAGCTGGCTGTGATTTATTTTTTAATGAACAGCAGGGTGTTATTTGGATTGTGTATTCACATTTTTAAAATAGAACCTTAGACGGAGAGCTATTGAAAATATCTCCCAAGTGGACACAGCTAGAAGAAAAAAAATCTTTGATTCCTAGATTGGGCTCCTTATTTGAAAATGAGAGTGTAAATAACATAACTTTTACTTAAAAAGCTAGCACAGAGCTGTTTTTCTGGGGCACCTAACTTCTCTTGTTTATATATTTTTCCGCTTATCGCTCGTCCTTCCTTTTGGCCTCTTCTCTGAATTTTGATGATGTTTTTCTGCTCCGCTCCCATAGTTAGTATGAGGCTGAGTCACTATGTTGAATATAAGCATGGCTTTGGAGTAATTTATTCCAGGATCATGAAGACACACTTCTCGGCAAGAGAATCTCTGCTGAACCCAGCGCCCCGATGAATACGGCAGCATCATCAGCTGCTGCGATCGCATTTTGGAGTATCGATATCATGTTTTAACGCCTGCCCCAGAGCACATCTTTAAATGCCGAGAAGTGTGAACATGAGAAGGCTCAGAGCTGGCGGAAACCAAGTGCAAATTTAGTGGCGGCCTCACTCACTACAGACAGTTTAACACTCTCTGGCAATGAAAGCGGTGACACTTGCCTGCTCAAAGAAGTGCCCCCTGACAAGCTTGCAGCAGTGGACACCCCGATTTCAGAAGGTGCAGAGGCTTCTCCCTGAGGGTCTATGCTGTTCAGGGTGTGTGGTCTGAGGACATCCCCCTGGTGGATGCTCACCCAGCTCTCTCTCCAAAACTGACAGGGCACAGGGGTGCCAAGGAGCCCTGGGGAGTCCTGGGAAGAGACTGGGAACTTTTCTTGCACCCTGAATTTTCCAAATTCATGGGCCAACTGGTTCTCTTTCTGGAAAGAGGGACAGGTAGTTCAGCTTTGCTTGAATGAGACAATCCGGCTCAAGGAGGCTCCTGATATCACATCAATAGCTCACACTGTCCGTGGGGATGCTAGATGGTCATTTTCAGTGAGAGGCATGTTATAATTACGAAAAATAAAAATACACCCCGTGATGGCTCATGTTTTTACCCAAGAGGAGAGAGGCTTGCAATCTATTGCCAACATCCAGGGTCACCTTCTGCCGCTCCTTGATCCGCGGCTCACAGCAGGCTGGCCTCCTGTGTTTCTCCCTCAGAATAGGATTCCAAACACATGCATGTTTGCTCAGTCGCTTCACTCGGTCCTGTCCAATTCTGTGCGACCCCACGGACTGTAGCCCGCCAGGCTCCTCTGTCCAGGGCATTCTCCAGGCAAAAATACTGGAGTGGGCTGTCATGCCCTCCTCCCAGGGATCTTTGTGACCCAGGAATAGAACCCACGTCTCCTGCGTCTCCTGCATTGCAGGCAGATTTTTTACCCACTCTACCACCTGGGAAACTCAATGAATATTCTAATGAAAGATAATCCTAAAATGGCTAATAATAGCTTTCCTTAGACCAGAACTATGAAGTCCAAGAGTCATTTTGTTTTCATGTCATATTCAGGGAACTCTCCATTCAAGACAGGAGAGGGACGCTCTTGACACTGATAGCAAGTGTACCTTGCTGCGGGGGAGACTGCTTGGGAGCTGCCCCTGAGGGCCTGGCCTGCAGGGCCCCCCAAGGCCATCTCCTGGCAGGGTGTTGCCCTCTAGGGGCAGTCTCCCTGTCTCGGGAACAGACTCCCGAGCAACCTTCTCCCACAACCCGACTCCCCAGAGGAGGTAGACCCGCCAACAGCGTCAATAGCATGCTCACGGGATATGGATCAGAATATCATCTATGCCTCTCAAGAAAGAACGGAAGTGTCCTGACTTTGCTTAATGACTACATTATTATTAGTTGGTCTCCTTTGACGGTTTCCCTTTATTTTCACATGTTCCCATTTTTCTAATTAAACTTATTCTTTACAGTTTTTTACAGACAAAAGGCAGGCTGAGGACAGGGGTGGGGGCGGGGGCGGGGGAGGCAAGGACCATAGGGTCCCACTCCATTGCTACAAACGAGCAAAACAAATTGCTACCAGCATTAATGTCCCCTCCTCTCTTTCAGAGGCAAACCTGCTCTCTGTTGCCACATAGGAAGGGTTGTCTTCAGCAAAACCATCCCAGAGAATGAAAA
Source organism: Oreotragus oreotragus (assembly GCA_006410675.1). Classification (NCBI taxonomy): domain Eukaryota; kingdom Metazoa; phylum Chordata; class Mammalia; order Artiodactyla; family Bovidae; genus Oreotragus; species Oreotragus oreotragus. The sequence goes on along the minus strand of SJYX01015448.1, from coordinate 95,824 downwards.
CTCAGGAGGTCTTTCCCCCTATCAGAATGTCTGTGGACAAGTGGGTCATGCTCATTCTTATTTGCTTGTCTCAAGTCCCCGGCTTCAGGCTGGCTGTCAGAAACTCGGAGCGACCATCTGGCTGTGCTCCTTGGACTTGGTTCGGTCCGTCCCTGGGGAAGAAGCCCACACAGCTGGGTCTGAGTTTTGCTAGGAGAGTCCATTCTTGCTTCCCCAGTTGGACTGGGGAGGGGGTCTCCAAGGTAGGAGGCGGGGACAGTTGGCTGGTGACCTGGGTGTCACTAAGTAAACCCTGGCCATCTCGGCTCATGACAGACCAAGTCAGCCAACAGTTTTAAGTCAGGTGCTGAGGAAACAAACGTAACTGTGAAATGCAGTGATTTACGGCTGACTCTCATTAAGTTCTTCCTTAGGAGGTGAGCGTTTTATGGGGCGCTGGGGACCCACAGAGTGGGTCAGAGGTAGTTCTGAAACAAGACCTGTTATAGCCGTTTTCTCACACATCCAGCTCCACGATATAGAGTGCAACAGGAAAGTCTCCTTGGCTTGAAACGCGTCAGCTAATTACATGGGTGGCACTTCCCCGGGTGGGAAGGGGTCAGGTGCTTCTAAGGCGGCAAGGGGTTACCCAGGTGCTGACTGGACATGGACCCAGTGGCCTTTGGTGCTTGCCTGCCTGGATTCTAAATGCGAACTTAATGGAAATGCATTGATTTATTCCATCTGCATCTGGAAACTTCCCTCATTTGCTTTCAGAACCCGTAGGCTCCTAAGGAGTGTTAAACTGGTTCTCCATACACCCACTGACGGATTCGGCCTGCAGAACTCTGGCCCGACCCCCAGAAAAGGTTTTCTCCAGTGGGAAGCCGGAAGGCTGGCGTGAGGCAGACCCTGCTGCGGGCGGCCTGCTGCAGACTTGAGTGTCGGCTCAGCTGCCTGGATGCTGCACGGATGTCTTAAAGGAGAGATCTCCATTCTGTGGTCCTAACGAGACGGCCACATCAGAGAATCAGTTCTTCATCCATCCCTTTAGACCCCAGCCTGGGGCCTTCCCAGCTTGGCCTTGAGCCCGGGGATCTTTGCCCGTCGTCTGGCCGCTGTTGGCCCTGGGCAGCCCCTTCTGCCTCCGGCAGCCTCAAGTGCTCTTGGATTCTGGGTCTCCCTCCCTCCTTCTTCCTTCTCTCCCCGGCCCACCTCCTTCATGACAGGCACCCTCTCAGCTGCCTTCCCTCCTTCTCCTCGACAAGAAAACTCCAGAAGAGGAAATTCGAGGCAACGAAAGGGTGTGCCCAGCATTCCTGGAGACTGAACATAGGTTAGAGGCTGCCGGGGTCTGGGGGTGGGGTGGTGGAATTTGGAGTTATCCCTTGGTGACAATTTCTGTCTGGGGTGACGGAGAAATGTCGCAAACAAATAGTAGTGGCGGCTGCACACACTGTGAATCCGATTAATGTCATGCGTTTGCATTTAAAATGGCTAATTTGGCCAATGTGATATTATATATATATGTGTGTGTGTATATACTTTTACTACAGGCTCCCCAGATGGTGCTAGTGGTAAAGAATCCACTTGCCAGTGCAGGAGACACAAGAGACACAGGTTCGATCCCTGGGTCGGGAAGATCCCCTGGAGAAGGAAATGGCAACCCAGTCCAGTCTTGTTGCCTAGAGGATCCCATGGACAGATGAGCCTGGCGGGCTACAGTCCGTGGGGTCGCAAAAGACTCAGACGCGACTGAACAGCTACACAACGACCGCAGATGTACCTATTACATCACTTAGGACAGGGAAGCCTGGCATGCTGCCGTCCACGGGGTTGCAAGGAATCGGACACAACTGAGTGACCGAACAGCAATAAAAATTAGGTGAAATGTTGAGAGGAAGGCAGCCCCGGAAAGGGCTGAGACCTGGAGTCCCCATGAAGTGTTCATGAGCAGTATGGCGGATCAGACCCTGAGGGAGGGTGAGACCCCGCGATCACTGCGCACTGGTCACAGGAGGTTTTGTTCACTCTTTTTTTTTTTTTTCTGGCCAAGTGGCTTACGGCTTATTTCCTGCTTACACACTTACTAACGACATCCAGGGTGGGGCTCCGGACAGAAGTAGTCCCACGTAGACAATTGCAAAACCCTAAGAAATAAAAATTTTCCCTCCCATTTCTCATCAAGGAGTAAAATAGGAAAAGAACACAAAAGAGTATATTTGAATAAAGCAAGCTGGACTTAACCCAGTAACCAAGCAGTCCAAAAACGCAGCAAGAGATTAGGTGGCCCTAATTAAAATGACTAATAGGTGCTGAAAATGAGTAAAAATTCTGCAACGCCTTTTTTTTTTTTTAAATAGTTTGCCTTCCGGATTTCTGGTCCAAAAGCTTGTTTTAGGAATTGTTTTTGGTCCCAGAAGTCAGCTAACCTCTCAAATGAGATTAAAATCTTGGGGTTTGGTAAAGTTTGCATAAATATTTTACATGGATCCATCTTTAATTAGGTTATAACATTATAAAGTGCCATGCGGTGCTCTCTTGCCTCAAATTAGACCTGAGCCTCACAAACAAATTAATTTCTGTCTCAGGGTTTTGACTGGGCCTCTTGGCTACACTCGCTTTCTCACAAGGACTCCTGACCCTCTGGATTTCAAATGCCTGAGGGTAAAAAGCAATTATAAAAGCATGACTCCCCCAGATCAGCTTTCGCCTCTGCCTTGTCTGTGTTTTATTGATGGGAGATTGAAGGAAGATTCAAATTGGCCATCCTTCAATTCCTCACCAGCAGCAAAATGNTGAGGACAGGGGTGGGGGCGGGGGCGGGGGAGGCAAGGACCATAGGGTCCCACTCCATTGCTACAAACGAGCAAAACAAATTGCTACCAGCATTAATGTCCCCTCCTCTCTTTCAGAGGCAAACCTGCTCTCTGTTGCCACATAGGAAGGGTTGTCTTCAGCAAAACCATCCCAGAGAATGAAAACTCAGGAGGTCTTTCCCCCTATCAGAATGTCTGTGGACAAGTGGGTCATGCTCATTCTTATTTGCTTGTCTCAAGTCCCCGGCTTCAGGCTGGCTGTCAGAAACTCGGAGCGACCATCTGGCTGTGCTCCTTGGACTTGGTTCGGTCCGTCCCTGGGGAAGAAGCCCACACAGCTGGGTCTGAGTTTTGCTAGGAGAGTCCATTCTTGCTTCCCCAGTTGGACTGGGGAGGGGGTCTCCAAGGTAGGAGGCGGGGACAGTTGGCTGGTGACCTGGGTGTCACTAAGTAAACCCTGGCCATCTCGGCTCATGACAGACCAAGTCAGCCAACAGTTTTAAGTCAGGTGCTGAGGAAACAAACGTAACTGTGAAATGCAGTGATTTACGGCTGACTCTCATTAAGTTCTTCCTTAGGAGGTGAGCGTTTTATGGGGCGCTGGGGACCCACAGAGTGGGTCAGAGGTAGTTCTGAAACAAGACCTGTTATAGCCGTTTTCTCACACATCCAGCTCCACGATATAGAGTGCAACAGGAAAGTCTCCTTGGCTTGAAACGCGTCAGCTAATTACATGGGTGGCACTTCCCCGGGTGGGAAGGGGTCAGGTGCTTCTAAGGCGGCAAGGGGTTACCCAGGTGCTGACTGGACATGGACCCAGTGGCCTTTGGTGCTTGCCTGCCTGGATTCTAAATGCGAACTTAATGGAAATGCATTCATTTATTCCATCTGCATCTGGAAACTTCCCTCATTTGCTTTCAGAACCCGTAGGCTCCTAAGGAGTGTTAAACTGGTTCTCCATACACCCACTGACGGATTCGGCCTGCAGAACTCTGGCCCGACCCCCAGAATAGGTTTTCTCCAGTGGGAAGCCGGAAGGCTGGCGTGAGGCAGACCCTGCTGCGGGCGGCCTGCTGCAGACTTGAGTGTCGGCTCAGCTGCCTGGATGCTGCACGGATGTCTTAAAGGAGAGATCTCCATTCTGTGGTCCTAACGAGACGGCCACATCAGAGAATCAGTTCTTCATCCATCCCTTTAGACCCCAGCCTGGGGCCTTCCCAGCTTGGCCTTGAGCCCGGGGATCTTTGCCCGTCGTCTGGCCGCTGTTGGCCCTGGGCAGCCCCTTCTGCCTCCGGCAGCCTCAAGTGCTCTTGGATTCTGGGTCTCCCTCCCTCCTTCTTCCTTCTCTCCCCGGCCCACCTCCTTCATGACAGGCACCCTCTCAGCTGCCTTCCCTCCTTCTCCTCGACAAGAAAACTCCAGAAGAGGAAATTCGAGGCAACGAAAGGGTGTGCCCAGCATTCCTGGAGACTGAACATAGGTTAGAGGCTGCCGGGGTCTGGGGGTGGGGTGGTGGAATTTGGAGTTATCCCTTGGTGACAATTTCTGTCTGGGGTGACGGAGAAATGTCGCAAACAAATAGTAGTGGCGGCTGCACACACTGTGAATCCAATTAATGTCATGCGTTTGCATTTAAAATGGCTAATTTGGCCAATGTGATATTATATATATATGTGTGTGTGTATATACTTTTACTACAGGCTCCCCAGATGGTGCTAGTGGTAAAGAATCCACTTGCCAGTGCAGGAGACACAAGAGACACAGGTTCGATCCCTGGGTCGGGAAGATCCCCTGGAGAAGGAAATGGCAACCCAGTCCAGTCTTGTTGCCTAGAGGATCCCATGGACAGATGAGCCTGGCGGGCTACAGTCCGTGGGGTCGCAAGACTCAGACGCGACTGAACAGCTACACAACGACCGCAGATGTACCTATTACATCACTTAGGACAGGGAAGCCTGGCATGCTGCCGTCCACGGGGTTGCAAGGAATCGGACACAACTGAGTGACCGAACAGCAATAAAAATTAGGTGAAATGTTGAGAGGAAGGCAGCCCCGGAAAGGGCTGAGACCTGGAGTCCCCATGAAGTGTTCATGAGCAGTATGGCGGATCAGACCCTGAGGGAGGGTGAGACCCAGGGATCACCGCGCACTGGTCACAGGAGGTTTTGTTCACTCTTTTTTTTTTCTGGCCAAGTGGCTTACGGCTTATTTCCTGCTTACACACTTACTAACGACATCCAAGGTGGGGCTCCGGACAGAAGTAGTCCCACGTAGACAATTGCAAAACCCTAAGAAATATAAATTTTCCCTCCCATTTCTCATCAAGGAGTAAAATAGGAAAAGNGAGGAAACAAACGTAACTGTGAAATGCAGTGATTTACGGCTGACTCTCATTAAGTTCTTCCTTAGGAGGTGAGCGTTTTATGGGGCGCTGGGGACCCACAGAGTGGGTCAGAGGTAGTTCTGAAACAAGACCTGTTATAGCCGTTTTCTCACACATCCAGCTCCACGATATAGAGTGCAACAGGAAAGTCTCCTTGGCTTGAAACGCGTCAGCTAATTACATGGGTGGCACTTCCCCGGGTGGGAAGGGGTCAGGTGCTTCTAAGGCGGCAAGGGGTCACCCAGGTGCTGACTGGACATGGACCCAGTGGCCTTTGGTGCTTGCCTGCCTGGATTCTAAATGCGAACTTAATGGAAATGCATTCATTTATTCCATCTGCATCTGGAAACTTCCCTCATTTGCTTTCAGAACCCGTAGGCTCCTAAGGAGTGTTAAACTGGTTCTCCATACACCCACTGACGGATTCGGCCTGCAGAACTCTGGCCCGACCCCCAGAAAAGGTTTTCTCCAGTGGGAAGCCGGAAGGCTGGCGTGAGGCAGACCCTGCTGCGGGCGGCCTGCTGCAGACTTGAGTGTCGGCTCAGCTGCCTGGATGCTGCACGGATGTCTTAAAGGAGAGATCTCCATTCTGTGGTCCTAACGAGACGGCCACATCAGAGAATCAGTTCTTCATCCATCCCTTTAGACCCCAGCCTGGGGCCTTCCCAGCTTGGCCTTGAGCCCGGGGATCTTTGCCCGTCGTCTGGCCGCTGTTGGCCCTGGGCAGCCCCTTCTGCCTCCGGCAGCCTCAAGTGCTCTTGGATTCTGGGTCTCCCTCCCTCCTTCTTCCTTCTCTCCCCGGCCCACCTCCTTCATGACAGGCACCCTCTCAGCTGCCTTCCCTCCTTCTCCTCGACAAGAAAACTCCAGAAGAGGAAATTCGAGGCAACGAAAGGGTGTGCCCAGCATTCCTGGAGACTGAACATAGGTTAGAGGCTGCCGGGGTCTGGGGGTGGGGTGGTGGAATTTGGAGTTATCCCTTGGTGACAATTTCTGTCTGGGGTGACGGAGAAATGTCGCAAACAAATAGTAGTGGCGGCTGCACACACTGTGAATCCAATTAATGTCATGCGTTTGCATTTAAAATGGCTAATTTGGCCAATGTGATATTATATATATATGTGTGTGTGTATATACTTTTACTACAGGCTCCCCAGATGGTGCTAGTGGTAAAGAATCCACTTGCCAGTGCAGGAGACACAAGAGACACAGGTTCGATCCCTGGGTCGGGAAGATCCCCTGGAGAAGGAAATGGCAACCCAGTCCAGTCTTGTTGCCTAGAGGATCCCATGGACAGATGAGCCTGGCGGGCTACAGTCCGTGGGGTCGCAAGACTCAGACGCGACTGAACAGCTACACAACGACCGCAGATGTACCTATTACATCACTTAGGACAGGGAAGCCTGGCATGCTGCCGTCCACGGGGTTGCAAGGAATCGGACACAACTGAGTGACCGAACAGCAATAAAAATTAGGTGAAATGTTGAGAGGAAGGCAGCCCCGGAAAGGGCTGAGACCTGGAGTCCCCATGAAGTGTTCATGAGCAGTATGGCGGATCAGACCCTGAGGGAGGGTGAGACCCCGCGATCACTGCGCACTGGTCACAGGAGGTTTTGTTCACTCTTTTTTTTTTTTTTCTGGCCAAGTGGCTTACGGCTTATTTCCTGCTTACACACTTACTAACGACATCCAGGGTGGGGCTCCGGACAGAAGTAGTCCCACGTAGACAATTGCAAAACCCTAAGAAATAAAAATTTTCCCTCCCATTTCTCATCAAGGAGTAAAATAGGAAAAGAACACAAAAGAGTATATTTGAATAAAGCAAGCTGGACTTAACCCAGTAACCAAGCAGTCCAAAAACGCAGCAAGAGATTAGGTGGCCCTAATTAAAATGACTAATAGGTGCTGAAAATGAGTAAAAATTCTGCAATGCCTTTTTTTTTTTTTAAATAGTTTGCCTTCCGGATTTCTGGTCCAAAAGCTTGTTTTAGGAATTGTTTTTGGTCCCAGAAGTCAGCTAACCTCTCAAATGAGATTAAAATCTTGGGGTTTGGTAAAGTTTGCATAAATATTTTACATGGATCCATCTTTAATTAGGTTATAACATTATAAAGTGCCATGCGGTGCTCTCTTGCCTCAAATTAGACCTGAGCCTCACAAACAAATTAATTTCTGTCTCAGGGTTTTGACTGGGCCTCTTGGCTACACTCGCTTTCTCACAAGGACTCCTGACCCTCTGGATTTCAAATGCCTGAGGGTAAAAAGCAATTATAAAAGCATGACTCCCCCAGATCAGCTTTCGCCTCTGCCTTGTCTGTGTTTTATTGATGGGAGATTGAAGGAAGATTCAAATTGGCCATCCTTCAATTCCTCACCAGCAGCAAAATGCGGAAATCATTAGCTTTTCCAGTGTAAAAGACTTTGTCCTGCCTTATTATTCAAAACTGCTTGCTAGTATGACTCAAAAAGGGCATGTTGAATATTTATTTCTAATTTTCAGCACTGGTAAATATTATATCGCTTTGTTCCCAGTGTTCTTTTTATTTTGCAAATTTTATAGCAATTAATTAATGCAGCGCTGTTATTAGCAATATCGCCCCAGTTTTCACTGCCTGCATTTAAGATGATATCGCTCATAAGGACTTTGCTGGCGAGATTTCACAGCCAGAGTGTGTTTGAATTATAAGATCAGTTCTAGGTGAATAGAAACTTGTTCTCAGTGGAGAAATCCTTTATTGCTACTGGAGCACTATATTGCAAAGCTCGCCTAGTACCATCACAGCTAATTTTCTTTAATTATAGCTCCCTCCATCTCCTTAGTATCGCGAGAGGGAATTAGACAGTCTGTGCTGGACAGACTCTAGAAAGGACCATGTTCATGACCTGTGTGATCCCCTCACCTTGAGTGTGGGCAGAAGCTAAGACTTGCCTCTAATTGCGTTATATGGTAAATGCAAGGGGTGTCATTTCTGAGACTCTGGGTATGTATGTGCTGTCTCTTATACACATCTAGATGTGTATAAGAGACAGGGTATAGAGATAGCCAGCTGTCTGATTTCAAACAAAGAGTGAGGAGTAAGGATTTCAGGGCTGCCAGATTAAAGGATGGCAGAGGCTGCTCTCTGTCACCAGGGCCACTGAAGGAGAGCAGAAGAGAAAGATTAACTCTCACTATCTGGCAGCACGCTTCTGTTTATTCACAAGGCTAATTGTAAATGTTGCTCTTCTGATTTTAGCAGTGAAATGCTTTTCTGTCTCATAGAAACCTGAATTCTATTGATCCATCAAAAATAACAAATACGTTGCTGTGAATAGGATAAATGTAATGTTCATTTGGCCCATGACTCGGATCAATGTCTATAGCTAAACTCTACACTTGAGGCAAAATATATCTCTTGTTAAAAACGCATCTTAAAATGGTCTTCCTTTCCCTTGATTAATTCAGAGGGAGAAGGATGAATTCAGAGACTTCTGAGAGCAGAGTAGAGGGTGGGCAGGTGGGGTCCAGGGCGTCTGGAGGTGGTGTGTTGAGGGGGTGCCAGGGGGGGAAAGGGTCTTCCGGGGGTTTGGTGATGAAGGAAAGTCCAGAGTCCAGATGGGAGCCTATTGGAGAGGCTCTCTGAGAGCAGGGATAGGACAGAGGGGAGGGAAAAGCAGATAACAGACAGGCAGGCAGCACTGAGGGGCAATCGATGGAGCATCTCCTGAGAGGCAGGAGGAGAGGAGAGAGTCGGGGAGCTCCCATGAAGCCCGGGCTCTCGCCCTCCTTTGTGCAGGAATGGGGGCCTCGCCCGGCTCCTAGAGCAGCGAGGGAGAATCATGGTGCCCATTCGTGGTCCCCTTGCCCTGGGCCAGGCATGGGCTCTGAGACTGAGCTCACAGCAGTCCTGGGAGGCATGGAAGGTTCCAAGGGCCACTGCTGAGGCCAGGAGTGTTCAGCGCTGACAGCATCCTACAGCCTCGTCTGCCTCTGGAACTCACCCCGACCCACACCCCAGGCAGGGGCTGCCCAAGGGCAGATCCCCAAGAGGCAGTGTAGGCCATGCTGGAAGGTCGCCTGCCTTAGGCTCAAGGACACCCCGCTTACTCGCTCCTCAGTGAGAGGTTCAGGACAGAGTCCTGAGGGCTGGGGCATCCGGGGGGGCCGGGGGACCCCGCCAGCCCCCCCCCACAGGATGAACCTGACAAGCCCCTGTGGCTGCCATCTGTTCCCCCAGGGTCGGGGGAGCATGGAGCCTGCAGGGTCCACTCGAGCCCAGCGGAGGGGAGGGGGCAGCCCTGCACGCACTTCGGCCCTGGTCTCCAGGGCTTGCTTCTGAGCCATTTCGTCAAGCTGCAGCTTTAAATAGCCAGTGTTGTATTTTTGGAATCCCAGAATGTGAGCCGGGTTTAATGAACCCAAAGCTATAATGTTTTACTTCTCCTTTGATAAAAATTTGTATTTCATATTTTAAAAATTGCACTCATTCTGCCAGTTGGTGTTACCAGCCAAGCATGACCCATCCGTGCAGCATTCACAAACTGTACTTTTTCTTGGTCACGATGTCTTTGTAATAGTTTCGCCATATGCTGAAAAATCAGAGTGAGGCTGGATTAATGACCAGGTGGCACTCCCGTGCATTAGAGGGGTATGTCGCTCTGGATTTCCTGAGTACACCCCCGATCGTTCCTGCTCCTTGCAAACTCACCCACGTGTTCAGCATGATGACTGCAAAGACCCAACACCTCAGTGGGGTAGGGGAACAGAGGCTGCTTTGCAGCTCAGAGCTGTTTTCTTTACCACTGTTGAGGCTTTGACACTTACAACCACTGTAAGGAGAAAACATTTGGTGCTCACTGAAGCAGGATAAACTTATACTGTGCTTTTCCATGCAAATGCACTTTTTGATTTTAAAACAGGAGATATGTGACATAACTGCCTTGTAACACTTGTCTCGTAATGTATTGTGAAGCTCTCTCTCCGTGTCATTATTGAAGCAATTTCTGTGTTATTGATCATTTAGGCTTTTCCTTAACCAGTACATTTTTGTTCTCCTAAATATCCCTTTGAGGACTATCATTTTAAGCTAAATCTGTGTGCCCATGATTATTTGCTTGGAGTAAATTGACAGAAGTGAAATTGCTGTTTTATTTTTCTCACCAAAATGTCTTTCAGAAAAATTGTAGCAACTCCCCCTGGCAGTGGTAGCGTCTCGGCACGTGCCTCCACTGTACCTGTGAGCGTGTTTCTATCTTGAATCTTTGCTACTCTATGGGTGACCACCGTGGATGTTTCATTGTGCTGAATTTTGCATCTTTGAGTGTTATGTGTTTATTAGGAATCAGCATTTCATCTTGGTGAATGTCCTGGTCCTTTGCACATTTCTCCACTGAGGCTTTTAATGTGGGGTATCAATTTGTACAAGCTCTGCTTTTATATTTTAGCATCTACATTTTCTCAACTTGTTAGCACTTTAATTTTTCTATGTTATTTTTCTGACCACCTGTAATGTAACATTTTTATACAGTTAAATGTACCACTATTCTCCTTTATAGTTTTGCCTTTGATATTCTCCTCAGATGAGTGTCCTGAATCTCATAAAGTACAGATATTTTTTAAATGTATTTTCTTTTATTTTGGGATTTTATGACAAATTTAAATCCCTTTGGAATTTATCTGAGGCCTGAATCTCATATTTTTCCTAAATGAATAGTCATTTCCTCTAATACCATTTATTTCATCTTGATTTGAAATGTCACTACCAAATTCTTGGGTCTGTTTCAAGATGCTCTATTCTGTTTTATGTATCTGTCTGTCTCCGCCACAGTGAAACATTGGGTTTTAATGCACATTGATGTTTTCGTAGGCAGGTTCCCCTCATCTATCTTTTAACTCTAACATGATTATTTTTTCAAATGAACTTTAGGATTATTTTATTATTAAAAAAACTCCTGTTGGGAATTTTATTGAAATTGCCTTAAATCTGTAGATTAATTTGGTGGAAGGACTGAGTTCTTTAGCATTCTAGGTCTTCCGACAGAAACACGGTTTGCCCAGGTCTTTAGAGCTTTCTTACTGATTCTTCGTTATTTTATATCTTTGGTGGCTAAAAGCACCTTTTGACATTTCTCCTCAACCCATGGGATAAAAAATTCACATCTCTTTAATTCTCTCCATTTTTCTACCCACCTCTCAGTCTTTGTTAAAATAACTGGGTTTTTCATGTAAATAATTATTTCTATTACTGTTTTTACATTACTTTACATTTTTTTAACTTCTCAGAATTTTTTGATATTTAAGATTAGTTTTATTATCATGTTAAAACTGTTCAGGTGTTAACTTTTGAATTTTTGTTACTTTTTTCTTCTGTCTTCCAATTCCCCTTTCCCTGAAATGATTATTTTGATTTATTTTTCAGCTTCCTGAAGTTCATCTTTAAGTGATTTTCCTTTGGCAATGTCATAGGGAGACAATTATAAATCATAAAAATGGTGGTTTTGGTTCTCGTATAATTTCCCTCTAAACTTTATAGACGAGCTTCTTTTGTGTTTCAGCATTTGAGGACAAGATTGGTTTATTATTAGATGCTACAGAAGTATAAGTCATTTTCTTTTTGCCTCTGCCTATAAGAGAAATATTTGAAATTTTTGCAACAGTATGTCTAGATAGAACAGATATTGTTATAATTATTATTCTGATAATGAGGTGCTCATTATCTGCAAAAATACACATTTAAGGAAAAGAACAGTTTCTTTAGCAAAAACATTGTCTTTTTACTTGTAGTTTTCCTCCGCACGCTTCATGAGCTCCCCAGCATGCGTGTGCTGAGTTTCCTGAGCTTCTTCCGTGCACACCGACTTTGCTTCGCCATTGTGCTGCTCTTTACTACTTAGCTTTCAAACCTGGGGAAATGAAAACAGTGACTACATCACAGACATGCTTTTAGATTTTCAAGGAAGTTTTGATAGTTCCTTTATTAGAAAACAACAGCACACGCAGAGATCTGGTTTCTTTCCACTTCCTTTCATAGGTATATGCTCTCCTTAGTATCGCGAGAGGGAATTAGACAGTCTGTGCTGGACAGACTCTAGAAAGGACCATGTTCATGACCTGTGTGATCCCCTCACCTTGAGTGTGGGCAGAAGCTAAGACTTGCCTCTAATTGCGTTATATGGTAAATGCAAGGGGTGTCATTTCTGAGACTCTGGGTATGTATGTGTGAATCTGAGTTGTATGCTCATATTTGTCTTGCTGGCGTGCACTTGAGTGATGCTAACAGCTGGTCTTGACGGAGCAGGCTGCCAGGTTATGAAGAGCTTACAGAGGAAACTACAAAGCCAGGGGCAGTAGGCAGCCCCAAGACCCCAGGATGGCCTTGGACCCAGAGCTAGAAATGGAAGCCTTCAATTCAGACACAAGGAAATGATTTCTGTCAACACAGCAGGCGAGCTTGGAAGCAGATTCTGTACCAGTCAAACCTCTGCACGAGGGCCCACCCTGCTCAGCACATTATTTGCCGCCTTCTGAGACCGGGGGCAGAGGACCCAGCCAGACTGTGCGCAGACCCCTAACTCAGAGAAACTGATACATTAAACGTGCATGTGTTAAAGCCGCTCAATTTGTGCTGGTTTGTAACATAGCAAGAGAAAAGGAATACTCTCTAAATTTACCTGTTGTATCTTGATCAGCTCGGTTTTCCAGGTAAACATTGGCTATGGTTTTTCAAGTGGTCTGTCTCTTGTGGAATTCTCAATCTTTTCATGAACCCAGTGATTATTCACTGCATATTAACCTCCAGGAGGCATCTGGGAGTGTTGACCTCTGTTAAAGTATTCTAGGCTCAGATAAGCAGTGATGGGAATGTCTTAGATTCACTGCAGTTCAGCATTGCCAGATTGAAGGATCGAATGGCTGATCCTTCAAGTTGGAGGCTTTTGGTCTAGAATCATTTCCTCTCACTACTCCTAAGGACCTCTTTTTATTATGTTGCTAGAGTAGCCTGGAGTTAGACAAGAGGGATGTTGCCCAGGTAACAAGCACACCTTCCATTATTGGGAATGTAACAGAGGTATTCTATACTGAAAGATAAAGCCTTCCCAGATTCTGTCATCATCCTGGTACTCTGGATCCTGAAAGCCTGGAGTCCACCCGTATCTCAAGTTTCCATTTGCCTGAAACCTGAGCGAGCCCAGAGCATCACAGAGGGTCCAGCTGGAGGAGTGGTACCCTATGCTCTCTCCTCAGATGCTCAGCCACATCTCGCAGAAATTCCTCAAAGCCTCTAATGTTTTGATGATGCCCTTGCCTATTTTCTACTGTGTCCTCCCACTTTTGCATTCCTTTGCACACCTGAACATTAAATGCGGGGGAGTTGAATCAATCACTCAGGAGATAGTCTTTAAACACTAGAACCCAGATAGCCACCTTGCATGTTAATTACCTACAACTCTGGTGGGCTATAGCACATGTCAATAGCTTTCTCTTTCATGATTTGAAATGAACGTGTGAGCATGAAATGCACTCAACCTTCAGTTTTGGCACATTAATTTTTTCCTTAATATAAATAATAAGTCCTGCTTAAATCTCATCTATGATTTTAATGGAGAATCTGGTCATTGCTTTTATCACCCTCTTTGAGAGTGGGCTGTGTTAGAACAATCCACAAAAAGTAGGGAGGAGCTGCTCATTGATGCTGGTCAGTCTGATGTCCTCCTGAGAGCCCTCACCACTGTTGAACTTGAAGCTTCTGCTATTACTGGACTTTCTGGGGTCTTGATGGACAGCAGGAATGCTCTCGGTGAGTCTTTCTGATAGACAGATCTTTTCCAGTCTGTCCCCTTTCCCTGTGCTTTTTTCCTGGGTTTTCTTCCCTCAGGCAAGGTTCTGGCCCTCATCATACACAACGATTTCAGCCCTGCTCTCCACCTTGCAGCTCTAGAAAGCCAAGTTAGAGTGGAGGCTTTTTAAGCCTCCACCTAAGCAGAGAAGTCAGCCCTAATCTTTCCCTGCAAATTATCTCTGGTTTCCATCAGTGGCCTTGGTTTCTATGAGGGCTGTCTTCAGTGTGGCCCTGAGATCCAGAGAAGCTTCTGGTCATTACCTCCTAGGGGGCCCAATCTTCTAGAACAGTGATGAGAACAGGGGGAAACTCATGAACTATTTGTCTGAGGTTCACAGAGAGGAAAGTACAGCAAGTTAGAAGCAGTCCTTGGAAAACTTCATGACTTTTTACTGAGTACTACCGGTTTGTTGACTTTAAAGCTGATTTATTTATACCTTTGGTTTTAAAATTTTTTTCTAGTAAGTCACTTTTATTTTGGAGAAGGAGATGGCAACCCAATCCAGTATTCTTGCCTGGAGAATCCTGTGGACAGAAGAGCCTGGTGGGCTGCTGTCCATAGGGTTACACAGAATCAGACACGACTGAAGTGACTTAGCATGCATGCATGCACTGGAGAAGGAAATGGCAACCCATTCCAGTGCTCTTGCCTGGAGAATCCCAGGGACAGAGGAGCCTGGCGGGCTGCCGTCTACGGGGTCACACAGAGTCGGACACGACTGACCTGACTTAGTAGCAGTAGCAGCAGCATTTTTATCTTAGTCTACAAGAGTTTCGTCACCACATTGAGTTTGAGAATGGTGTGCAGAAAACAAAACCTGTCTGCTCTCCCTGAGGAGTTGGAGGGGAAGGACAGGAGAAACCAAATTCCATTTAACTCTTCCTGAGTCTACACATGCGCTCATTTGTGTCAGACTCTTTGCAACTCTTTGGATTGTAGTCCGCCAGGTTCCTCTGTCCATGGAATTCTCCAGGCAAGGATACTAGAGTGGCTTGCCGTTTTCTTCTCTGGGGGGCTTTTCCCACCCAGGGATTGAACCCACGTTTCTTGTGTCTCCTGCTCTGGCAGGCGGATTCTTTACCATTGCACCATCTGGGAAGCCCCTTCCTGAATCTAGACCATAAAACTAACCACAACTAGAAACACCATCGTCTCAAGATTAAAGCATTCTATTGGCCAGTTACCCACTGTCCGAATTGAAAGGAACAGGTATGGGGAAAACTACCAGGGCCAAGAACATCTCAACACATTTCCACTTCTGAAAGGGGAAGCAGATGAAACTCTGTAAAACCTGATGTCTTTTTCTCGAATACACCCTCAGCTGAACAAAATGAATCATGTTTCCGTAACACTTCTTTTTTGCATCTTTGTATATGAAACAGAGTTTTAAAAATATATATGTATTGGTAAGAATGCTCAAACTACCTCACAACTGCACTCATCTCACACGCTAGTAAAGTAATGCTCAAAATTTTCCAAGCCAGGCTTCAGCAATACGTGAACTGTGAACTCCCTGATGTTCAAGCTGGTTTTTGAAAAGGCAGAGGAACCAGAGATCAAATTGCTAACATCCGCTGGATCATGGAAAAAGCAAGAGAGTTCCAGAAAAACATCTATTTCTGCTTTATTGACTGTGCCAAAACCTTTGACTGTGTGGATCACAATAAACTGTGGAAAATTCTGAAAGAGATGGGAATACCAGACCACCTGACCTGCCTCTTGAGAAATCTGTATGCAGGTCAGGAAGCAACAGCTAGAA
>SJYX01015448.1:21532-76938 GCA_006410675.1 Oreotragus oreotragus | reverse complement strand
AAAGTTATGACCAACCTAGATAGCATATTCAAAAGCAGAGACATTACTTTGCCGACTAAGGTCCGCCTAGTCAAGGCTATGGTTTTTCCTGTGGTCATGTATGGATGTGAGAGTTGGACTGTGAAGAAGGCTGAGTGCTGAAGAATTGATGCTTTTGAACTGTGGTGCTGGAGAAGACTCTTGAGAGTCCCTTGGACTGCAAGGAGATCCAACCAGTCCATTCTGAAGGAGATCAGCCCTGGGATTTCTTTAGAGGGAATGATGCTGAAGCTGAAACTTCAGTACTTTGGCCACCTCATGCGAAGAGTTGACTCATTGGAAAAGACTCTGATGCTGGGAGGGATTGGGGGCAAGAGGAGAAGGGGACAACAGAGGATGAGATGGCTGGATGGCATCACTGACTCGATGGACCTGAGTCTAAGTGAATTTCGTGAGTTGGCAATGGACAGGGAGGCCTGGCATGCTGCGATTCATGGGGTCACAAAGAGTCAGACACGACTGAGTGACTGAACTGAACTGAATACATAGATCTTGGCTAAATCAGGTTTTTCTTATACCTTTAATTTCCAAAAACCAAGAATATTATTTCATAGGAGGTAAGTCATAAAATAGTTTCTTAAATTGTTAATCAAGAAAAAAGTTAATAAAAATTCTGCCCATCATTACTATGTAGACTATACTATTGGCAGTTTTCAAGACAGCCACTTGAACTTTTTTTTTTTTTTTCAAAATCTACCTATTCATATTAAGAATATTATTTCATAGGAGGTAAGTCATAAAATAGTTTCTTAAATTGTTAATCAAGAAAAAAGTTAATAAAAATTCTGCCCATCATTACTATGTAGACTATACTATTGGCAGTTTTCAAGACAGCCACTTGAACTTTTTTTTTTTTTTTTTCAAAATCTACCTATTCATATTTTTAAATTGTGTCTTTGGTATTCCGGCTTGGAGCATAAACACAATTAGGATGATTTGAAATATATTAAAGTTTTCTAAAATACTAAAAACCTGAAAACAAATGGGTATAAATAGTATATTTTATATAAATGATAGTTGTGTAAATGGTGATTCAAGACAACAAATTAGTTAGGTAGATCTTAAATGTTTTCATGTTTAGCAAATAATAGCTGATAATTTGAAAAGGATCTATGCCCTAGTTTTAGGGGGAAAAATCCTACTTTGTATTTCTTTTTCTAACTTTATGCTTTCTGCTCACATGGCTCCTGGTTTGGCCACATTGATACTGAAAGGATTCTGTGGTTCCAGGCGGCCTTTTGCTGGTCACAGCACTTTCTTGCTAGGCAAGGGGGTGCTTGAGCTTCTCCTTACGGAGGGTCTTACCTGACTCAGCCTTGACCACATAAGGTTTTGGGGAGGCTGTTTCTGTTTCCCCAGCACAATAGCTTAACGAAAGTGAGTTCTTCAGAGGACAGGCCACATCTCCCCCAAGTTTACCCTTCGCCTCCAGCACCCATCAGAGATCTCCCTGAGTCTCCTTTTGGGTCCATGGCTCCACTGCCTGACGCTTTCAATCAGGAACACGTTGGCAAGTCTCTCTGGACAGCACATGCTCACAGCCCTTTGGAGAAAACAAAAGAAAGCAAACTGCCACCAGGCTTCAGTTAAGGACTTTGAAATCAGTTCAAATCGAATGTTTCAATCTGGAGCTCCACCTGGGAGGTACAAAGCTTAGCTTGTCATCACAAGACAGTGTGGATAATCCTCAGGGGCTTTCCTAAACTTTCAAGATCATCAGGAGTCCATTGATCTAATTTCTTCCCTCCTGTTCATCAGAACAGATTTCTGAATTCTTTTTAGCCTAGTCCTTGAATCCCAAGGAGAAAAACTCAGTGAGTGCCCTTTTCCTTACCTGATAGTCACTGGAGGTGTCGGTCATGGTAAATTCACTCTCTTATGTAACAAAAATGGAAAATACATAGACATATATAGGCATTTCTTTAATTTGGAAAGTTTCCTTTTGCTTTGTCTGAAAATATCCAGTAATTCTAACAATAATGGGTTTGCTTGAATTTCATACAGTTGCACCGGCAAGTGTCTTTTACCTGGCCTTAGGTATGTAGACTCCTAGGCCATGGACCAACACCAGATCCATTCTGCTGAAGGCCAAGCTTTAAAGTCACATCACAAGGGTTAACAGTGGGTGACAATTGAAAGGGCCTCTGTGACAATGTATGTCAGGATAAGGGGTTTAACCTTTGCCAGATAAAATGACATTTTTATAGCATGGAAATTCTGACACATTTACAATGTTCTGTTGATTTCAAATCCACTGAAATTTGTTTTTCCTTTCATGTCTGCCCAAGCAGAAGAAACACTTAGCAGAAAGAAATTTTATCAGACTTCAAGTTAGTTACTTTCAGTTCTAATAATTGTAGATTTCAGAGTATCAATTTCTGGTGCTCTAAAGCATGTCCACCTTTTTGCTTCTACAAATTGATTAAGCTTTTTATTTGATATCACAGGAGCCCCTGGAGAGTTTTAACCTATATTTCAACCTTTGAAGAAATTCATACCCACAAGATATTTTTGCTGGACAGTCTTCAAGGTCATTAATATAATGCTTAGAAATTTTCAGCTGAAAGTGGATTTAATCAGAATCTTTCTTGTGTCTCCTCATAGCATGATTCAAAAAATGTTTTGCCTTTTAAGTTCCTAAGAAAGTCAGCCTTTATTATATTTTTTTGCACCTTTAAACACAGAAAGCCAAAGGGATATTATGACAAAGTATGATAAAATCGATACAGTAAAATAACATAAACTAAAACAGAAGGGTCAAACTTGTAAATGTTGGTGGAAAAATGTTGAAGAAACATTTTTAAAGTGCTTTAAATGGTTCTATCTACAAATATATCCCAGAAACTTTGATGGGAATTTAAATGTAATATATTTAATTCATATTATTTAAATTAATATATTTAAGTTAGGTATATAGTATATATAAATTATATACATATATTATATATAGATGCTTCCCAGGTAGCACAATGGTAAAGAATCCACCCACCAATGCAGGAGATCCAGGAGACACGGGTTTGATCCCTGGTTTTGGAAGATCCTCTGGAGGAGGAAATGGCAAATCACTTCAATATTTTCACCTGGAAAGTCCCATGCACAGAGGAGCTTGTTGGGCTACAGCCCACAGGGTTGCCAAGAGTTGGAGACAACTGAGCAACTGAGCATGCACACATTATATACAGATATATTATACAATACACATCATGAGTAAATGATATATATATCTGTGTGTTTATGTATATATGGGCTTCCCTGGTGGCTCAGAATGTAAAGAATGCGCCTGCAATGCAGGAGATCTGGGTTCAGTCGAGTCCCATGGACAGAGGAGCCTGGCTGGCTAAAGTCCATGAGGTCGCAAAGAGCTGGACATGAGTGAGCAACTAAACACACACACACACACGTATATGTGTATATATACGTATATATGCATATATTTCATGTAGAAGCTCTTTGAGGATGAGGATGGTAACCATAAGCCTTGGAAAATGTCTGGGTTACCTGTGTTGTACCTTTTCATAGCAGAGGATACAGTAATAAATAAGCTTGTCTATACTCTCTGGCTCAGTTTACCCTTCAAAGTGACCCGAGAAACAGTGAAAGATAAAGAATTAAATGTGTATCTGGAAAACTAGAGGTCATATTTTAATTACTAGGACCATTCACATTTCAGAGAATAAAACCTTACAAAACAGCCCCGTGACCAATCACTGGGCAAGACTGTGGAGGGGAGCCTGCTGAGAAGGGTGGCTGTTTGCAGCTGCTGTGAGAAATGTGGTCATTCCATCACATAAAATAATTTAAGGCACTCCATTTATCATGAGGATGTCTTGCCCATCTTTCTTCAGACAAATTCAGATGAAGACCAAGAATGGTTAGAGAAAAATTACACATCAAAAGCTACTTTGCTAATTAAGATACTTAGAGTTTAAGCTCATTCAACCTGCTGAACTGACAGGTTCTTCAAGTGACTTAACTATTATAAGGTGGGATCTTTTGTGTCCAGAAATGCACATTACAAAGCAGGTTGTGGCCTGAGTCCAAGAGTTAAGCCATCTTCCATGGCAAGTGCCCTGGTCTTATTTGCAGATATTTCCTCAAGAAATGTCTTCAGGAAAAGGAGCTACAAGGAAATTTTAAGTAAAGGTTGTAAAAACAAGAAAGGGCATGAATAAAGTGACCGCTTAAAAGTGAAGAAAGCTCATGGCTTGCTTGTCTTTAAATGGTAGGAATTTAGTGACGTGGAATCTCTGTTCGTGAAAGTTTATTCCTCCCTTTAATTATCATTTTTATTGATAATTTTGATATCTTGTTATTAGTTGCAACCTATTTAGGATTGTTTTGTCTTTCAGGTGAAAAATTGAACTTTTTTTTTCATTATGTATTATCCCTTATAATACTCTTTGCCTTGGAATCCACTTTGATTAACAGCCATGCCAGCCTCCTTATGCTTACTTTCAGAATGCCATACCTTTCACTTTCAACTGATGTGGTGTACATCTATATCTAAAATATATCCCTTTGGTTTATTGTTTTTTAATCCATTATTGTAACTTTTGCCTTTTAATTAAAGATTTTTAGTTCATTTAACTTTAATTATGGATGTGATTTGAATTTTATCTTCTTGGTTTTTTTTTTTTGTTTTGTTATTCTTCTTGGGCTTTTTTTTCTACTTTTTTGTGTAAACCAAGTGTTTTTATTATTCTATTTTATTTTTTTATTGGCTTCTTACCTATACATCTTTATTTTTAGTGTTATTAACAATATACACAGATATGAATGAATTCATCTGTTTAGAGTCTATTTACTACACTTCTTCACACATCACAGTCCATCCTTGACATCTGACATTTCCCATTTCTCACTTTACATTTTATCTTACCGTGAGACACCTGACAGTCTTCCCTGGTAGCTCAGCTGGTCAAGAATCCACCAGCAATGCAGGAGACCTGGGTTCAGTCCCTGAGTGGGGACGATCCCCCGGAGAAGGGAATGGCACCCGACTCCAGTATTCTTGCCTGGAGAATCCCACGGACAGAGGAGCCTGGTGGGCTGCAGTCCATGGGGTCACAAAGAGTCGGAAACGACTGAGCGACTTCACTTTCACTTTTCACTTTCATGCATTGGAGAAGGAAATGGCAACCCACTCCAGTGTTCTTGCCTGGATAATCCTGTGGACAGAGGAGCCTGGTGGCCTACAGTCCACAGGGTCATAAAGAGTCAGACTTGACTGAGCGACAAGCACAGCGCAAAGCACGGCACAGACACCCGACACTTCGCACCAACTGCTACGAGCTTCATACTTTGCAACTAAAGTTGCAACAGCCACACAAAACGCAACTCTATTTCAGCCTCATACTGTGTGACATTGGTGTCCTATCTTTTGTCTATACACATATTGTAAACCTCATCTTACCATGTTTTTATTTTGGCTTTAAATATTTAGCTTTCTTTTAAGTAAATTTCAAGAAGTAAGAAAGCATAATGTTTAAATATTTACTCATCTATTTATCATTTTTGGTCTTCTTGTTTCTTTACTACGGATCTGACTTCCCATAACGTTCCTTTAATCTAAAGAAGATCCTTCAGTATTAGTTGCAGGAAAAATTGCTGATAGTGAGATCACTCAGCTTTTGCTTATCTAAAAACACCTTCATTTTATTTACAGTTTTAAAATATATTTTTAGTGGATAAAGTCCAGGTTAGCAGTGTTTTCTGGTTCTTGATGCCATTTTATCTGATTGTCTTTGGCCTCCATTATTTCCTATGAGAAATCAGTAATTTTTCTTATCCTTGCTCTTCTCTGTATAATCTTTTGGTAAAAATCTGGCTTTGTTTGTTCGTTTGTTTTTGTTCTCAGCAGTGCAGCTGTGATTTGTCTACGGGTGTTTGTGTCAGGTATGTTGTCTAGTAACTTTCTCTATATTTTGATGCTTGAGGTTCACTTCTTAAATCTATGAATCAGTGTTTTTTTTTTTTTTCCATAAAATCTCTCACATTTCTGGAAATTATTTATCCAAATAATTTTTTATGCCCCAATCTTACTCCTTCCTTTACTAGTATATCAAGAACATCTACTGCTGTCCTACAGCTCTCCAAGAGTCTGATTATTTCTCTTTAATATGTTTTCTCTTCCTATTCTTCAGATTGGATAGCTTCCATTGGTTTGTCTACACACTCACTGGCTCTTTTCTCTGCTGTCTCCAACCTGCTGTTAAGTCCAGCCAGTGAATTTTCAATTTTAGTATTTACTTTTCAGGTCTAGAATTTTCTTTTGGCTCCTTTGTATAGTTTGCATTAATCTTCTTGGAGTTCTTGTCTGTTCAATTACAAGGACAATATTTTCTTTAATTATTTGACTTCTTTTCATTTGATTCTTTGAACATATTTATACTTCATGCTTTTAAAGACTTTGTCCCCTAAAATGAACATCTAGGCTGTCTCAAGTTTGGCTTTTACTAGCTGGTTTCAAATTTTTCTACTTATTCATTTATCTATTGATTTTTGATTAAACACTGGACATTGAAAATTATTTGTTATATAGCAGCTCTAGATTCTGTTTTTTTATCCCTGAAGAGAATTGATTCTTGCTCTGGCAAGCAGTTCAGTTACAGACTGATCATGCTGACTTGCGTGGGCTTGGCCTTATGCTTTGCTTGTGCAGGGTTGTGGAAAGCCTAAAGTGTGTGCTGAGCTGGTCTAACTTGTTAGAATTCAGGGTGCAAATACTGTCTTCCTACGGACAGTTCCTGAGTTTGACTTTATGCCCTGTTGAAGTGATCTAGAACAACTTTTACTCTAGGATCTAGTTTCACTCCCTCCAAAACGTCTTTGTGATTTCTCAGGTGTCTGCGTGTGGCATCAAAGAGGAGTCTGCTCCTACTTGACCCCTGTGTCTCTGTGCTGTGTTCTGTCCTATGCCATTTGCCATCTAGTAAGCTTTAGGTAGTCTTGTGCTTTAGATGCATAACTCAGCCCTCAGACTTGCTGGAGTTTCCAACACAGATTCTCTTTTTGTATCTCTTCTCTCTGTCTGATGTCATCCCCTGCCCTAAGATTTAAACCACGTTAGCTGCCTGAACTCTGATGTCTGTCCCCAGACTCCTTGGGGTCATGGTTGGTAATTATCCCCTGGAAGTAAACCAGGAAAATTGTGGCGAACATTTCCTGAGTTTCCCTTCTCTCAGAGATCTTGGTCTGACACGGCCGCTTGTCCAATGCCTCAGAACAACCACCTCATATAACTTTGTCCGAGCTTATGCTATGGGTGCCGGATTAGTTTCGTCTCGGTCACTTCAACATGGCTGACAGCAAACTGGTTTCAATATCTTTTAATGTGTTTCTGAAGTCATTTTATACACACTAAAATTTGGCAAATATAATTATAGATAAATCATGAATGGCAATTAGAGTTATAGGACAGAGTGTAATTATTGAAATATTGACAATGTGTATAAAATTATTTAACAAAATTCATAGGTTAGGATAAAGAGAAATAGAAAAGAGTGAGTGTATGTTAATTTCCTGATTCCTGCAATAGAGTTCAATCGATAGCATCTAAAGTTAAGCTTTTAGGATTTAGATATATTCTTAAAGTTATAAATGGCTCCTCTAAAGGAGCCAGTGGAAGGTAAAAAGGAAGGGAAGGTGGAAATAACAAAGGTAAGTTCCATTTATAATCTTACATAAAGTAAAGACAGTAGGTACTACATGTAACAGGTAAATCTGGAAATACGAGTATAACTATATTATAGGAAGTCGCAGTGGTAACATCCAGAAGAACCGAGACCACTGAGAGTATTAACGTGGCTACTTCTAGGGAATGGGAGTAAAGTGGGGGAAATTTTCTTAATTCCTACTTTTTTCTATCATTTGAAATTTCACCAATGTGACATTTATTTACTTCTTTATTTATTTTACGATCGTAATTTTTTTTTACTTCCTTTGCTCTTTACTTAACTACAGGTGCCTGTGTGTGTATTTTAATTTTAAAAATATAAAGTATAAAATCAAATATAGCCTGTGCTCAGTTCTCAATATCAGGGAGAGTATCTGTGAATTCAAGCACTTCATTCAGAAATGGGCTCACTGCAGATCTCCCCAGGATATCCCTGGATTTCAAATTGTAGTGACGTTGACATCACTTCAAAGATCTGAAGGAAACCCCACAAATCCACCAAACTCCCAGACCTTTTTTACTGTGGGATGTCAAATATTTAAATTTTGAGAAATATTACAAAAATTTAAAGGAATTCGTCACTTTTCAGCTGGCTATCTGAAGACTCAGACGTGTGTGAAGGCATAATTGTGCTTTCAAAGCTTCTTTTCTTTCTTCTCTCCTGCGCATCACCTGATTTCTTGCTCTTCCTGGAGTCTCAGAAATAATAATAAAAAGGGGACAAAGAATCAATTAAAAATGATTTTACTGTGTGTCTGTCCTTGGCAGGGGCAACACAGCACTGTGCTTAATCCGGAACTTTAGGATGGCTGTTCAGGTTTAGAGGCCAAATTAAACGTTGTGAATGGTTTATTCTGGCAATGTGTTTAAGCGACTTCGTTTTTAAGGTGGCATCAATCGTTTATGGTTTGAAACTTGGGTTAGAAGTATAGGCTGTCATTGAAATAAAACAAGAGTCTTTGCAGGCTTTATCAGGGAGTTTTTTTTAGGGTTTGCCTTTCTTTTCACCTTGACATTTATACTAAAATTTAGAGTGCTCTATCTTTCCCACTCTAGTTCCTTTTTTTGGTACTAAATGGGGAAGATGATAAAATCCTTGCGCTGTTTGTGAAGAGGAGAAACAGGAAAAAGCTGCTTTAGAGATGCTTCTCAATAGCTCAATGAAGAGGAAATGCAATTTTTGGCAACTGCCAAGTCCTTTTGGAATAGGTAAGAAGGACACGGGAGAGCCCAAATCCCATACTTTTGGTAACGATGCTAAAAATAACTATTCTACATATATTTCAAACTAAGCTTGTGTCTATAGTGACCTGTATTCTAACAAAGAAGATGTGCCAAGATTCTGTCGGTTTTGTTGGGAAATAAACTGTGATCATAAATAGTCACAAAATCATCCATCATTTTATTATTTAGAGAGTGATTTTTATTTGACCTCCAGTGTTTGTCAATGACAGGATTCTTGGCTAGTGAGCTCTGAATTGTTTGTATGTCCCTAACCACACGTAAAGGCCCTGAAGATAAAGTGGGATGGACTGCTTATAGAAGAAGCTGCAGAATCACTTTGCAGAAGAATCAAAATGAAAACTGACTTTCAGGTGTTCTTTTTAAAAGGACTTCAAACAGAAACAAGCAGGACCAAGTGGTCTTCACAGGTGACAACCTCTTCTCCACTGTGGCCAAGGCTGATGAAAACTATCTATGCTCAATTTCTCGACGATCAGAATACAAAGTTCAAAATAAAAGCGATAGTAAAGCATAAAACACAAGACTTACATGTAGGCTGGCATATACTTAGCTTCTTTCTAGATTTTTGATTTGAGCATTCTGGGATAAATTCATTCAAGAGCTGTCTCTGTCTGTCTATCACTTTTCACTTTCATGCATTGGAGAAGGAAATGGCAACCCACTCCAGTGTTCTTGCCTGGATAATCCTGTGGACAGAGGAGCCTGGTGGCCTACAGTCCACAGGGTCATAAAGAGTCAGACTTGACTGAGCGACAAGCACAGCGCAAAGCACGGCACAGACACCCGACACTTCGCACCAACTGCTACGAGCTTCATACTTTGCAACTAAAGTTGCAACAGCCACACAAAACGCAACTCTATTTCAGCCTCATACTGTGTGACATTGGTGTCCTATCTTTTGTCTATACACATATTGTAAACCTCATCTTACCATGTTTTTATTTTGGCTTTAAATATTTAGCTTTCTTTTAAGTAAATTTCAAGAAGTAAGAAAGCATAATGTTTAAATATTTACTCATCTATTTATCATTTTTGGTCTTCTTGTTTCTTTACTACGGATCTGACTTCCCATAACGTTCCTTTAATCTAAAGAAGATCCTTCAGTATTAGTTGCAGGAAAAATTGCTGATAGTGAGATCACTCAGCTTTTGCTTATCTAAAAACACCTTCATTTTATTTACAGTTTTAAAATATATTTTTAGTGGATAAAGTCCAGGTTAGCAGTGTTTTCTGGTTCTTGATGCCATTTTATCTGATTGTCTTTGGCCTCCATTATTTCCTATGAGAAATCAGTAATTTTTCTTATCCTTGCTCTTCTCTGTATAATCTTTTGGTAAAAATCTGGCTTTGTTTGTTCGTTTGTTTTTGTTCTCAGCAGTGCAGCTGTGATTTGTCTACGGGTGTTTGTGTCAGGTATGTTGTCTAGTAACTTTCTCTATATTTTGATGCTTGAGGTTCACTTCTTAAATCTATGAATCAGTGTTTTTTTTTTTTTTTCCATAAAATCTCTCACATTTCTGGAAATTATTTATCCAAATAATTTTTTATGCCCCAATCTTACTCCTTCCTTTACTAGTATATCAAGAACATCTACTGCTGTCCTACAGCTCTCCAAGAGTCTGATTATTTCTCTTTAATATGTTTTCTCTTCCTATTCTTCAGATTGGATAGCTTCCATTGGTTTGTCTACACACTCACTGGCTCTTTTCTCTGCTGTCTCCAACCTGCTGTTAAGTCCAGCCAGTGAATTTTCAATTTTAGTATTTACTTTTCAGGTCTAGAATTTTCTTTTGGCTCCTTTGTATAGTTTGCATTAATCTTCTTGGAGTTCTTGTCTGTTCAATTACAAGGACAATATTTTCTTTAATTATTTGACTTCTTTTCATTTGATTCTTTGAACATATTTATACTTCATGCTTTTAAAGACTTTGTCCCCTAAAATGAACATCTAGGCTGTCTCAAGTTTGGCTTTTACTAGCTGGTTTCAAATTTTTCTACTTATTCATTTATCTATTGATTTTTGATTAAACACTGGACATTGAAAATTATTTGTTATATAGCAGCTCTAGATTCTGTTTTTTTATGGATAGCTTCCATTGGTTTGTCTACACACTCACTGGCTCTTTTCTCTGCTGTCTCCAACCTGCTGTTAAGTCCAGCCAGTGAATTTTCAATTTTAGTATTTACTTTTCAGGTCTAGAATTTTCTTTTGGCTCCTTTGTATAGTTTGCATTAATCTTCTTGGAGTTCTTGTCTGTTCAATTACAAGGACAATATTTTCTTTAATTATTTGACTTCTTTTCATTTGATTCTTTGAACATATTTATACTTCATGCTTTTAAAGACTTTGTCCCCTAAAATGAACATCTAGGCTGTCTCAAGTTTGGCTTTTACTAGCTGGTTTCAAATTTTTCTACTTATTCATTTATCTATTGATTTTTGATTAAACACTGGACATTGAAAATTATTTGTTATATAGCAGCTCTAGATTCTGTTTTTTTATCCCTGAAGAGAATTGATTCTTGCTCTGGCAAGCAGTTCAGTTACAGACTGATCATGCTGACTTGCGTGGGCTTGGCCTTATGCTTTGCTTGTGCAGGGTTGTGGAAAGCCTAAAGTGTGTGCTGAGCTGGTCTAACTTGTTAGAATTCAGGGTGCAAATACTGTCTTCCTACGGACAGTTCCTGAGTTTGACTTTATGCCCTGTTGAAGTGATCTAGAACAACTTTTACTCTAGGATCTAGTTTCACTCCCTCCAAAACGTCTTTGTGATTTCTCAGGTGTCTGCGTGTGGCATCAAAGAGGAGTCTGCTCCTACTTGACCCCTGTGTCTCTGTGCTGTGTTCTGTCCTATGCCATTTGCCATCTAGTAAGCTTTAGGTAGTCTTGTGCTTTAGATGCATAACTCAGCCCTCAGACTTGCTGGAGTTTCCAACACAGATTCTCTTTTTGTATCTCTTCTCTCTGTCTGATGTCATCCCCTGCCCTAAGATTTAAACCACGTTAGCTGCCTGAACTCTGATGTCTGTCCCCAGACTCCTTGGGGTCATGGTTGGTAATTATCCCCTGGAAGTAAACCAGGAAAATTGTGGCGAACATTTCCTGAGTTTCCCTTCTCTCAGAGATCTTGGTCTGACACAGCCGCTTGTCCAGTGCCTCAGAACAACCACCTCATATAACTTTGTCCGAGCTTATGCTATGGGTGCCGGATTAGTTTCGTCTCGGTCACTTCAACATGGCTGACAGCAAACTGGTTTCAATATCTTTTAATGTGTTTCTGAAGTCATTTTATACACACTAAAATTTGGCAAATATAATTATAGATAAATCATGAATGGCAATTAGAGTTATAGGACAGAGTGTAATTATTGAAATATTGACAATGTGTATAAAATTATTTAACAAAATTCATAGGTTAGGATAAAGAGAAATAGAAAAGAGTGAGTGTATGTTAATTTCCTGATTCCTGCAATAGAGTTCAATCGATAGCATCTAAAGTTAAGCTTTTAGGATTTAGATATATTCTTAAAGTTATAAATGGCTCCTCTAAAGGAGCCAGTGGAAGGTAAAAAGGAAGGGAAGGTGGAAATAACAAAGGTAAGTTCCATTTATAATCTTACATAAAGTAAAGACAGTAGGTACTACATGTAACAGGTAAATCTGGAAATACGAGTATAACTATATTATAGGAAGTCGCAGTGGTAACATCCAGAAGAACCGAGACCACTGAGAGTATTAACGTGGCTACTTCTAGGGAATGGGAGTAAAGTGGGGGAAATTTTCTTAATTCCTACTTTTTTCTATCATTTGAAATTTCACCAATGTGACATTTATTTACTTCTTTATTTATTTTACGATCGTAATTTTTTTTTACTTCCTTTGCTCTTTACTTAACTACAGGTGCCTGTGTGTGTATTTTAATTTTAAAAATATAAAGTATAAAATCAAATATAGCCTGTGCTCAGTTCTCAATATCAGGGAGAGTATCTGTGAATTCAAGCACTTCATTCAGAAATGGGCTCACTGCAGATCTCCCCAGGATATCCCTGGATTTCAAATTGTAGTGACGTTGACATCACTTCAAAGATCTGAAGGAAACCCCACAAATCCACCAAACTCCCAGACCTTTTTTACTGTGGGATGTCAAATATTTAAATTTTGAGAAATATTACAAAAATTTAAAGGAATTCGTCACTTTTCAGCTGGCTATCTGAAGACTCAGACGTGTGTGAAGGCATAATTGTGCTTTCAAAGCTTCTTTTCTTTCTTCTCTCCTGCGCATCACCTGATTTCTTGCTCTTCCTGGAGTCTCAGAAATAATAATAAAAAAGGGACAAAGAATCAATTAAAAATGATTTTACTGTGTGTCTGTCCTTGGCAGGGGCAACACAGCACTGTGCTTAATCCGGAACTTTAGGACGGCTGTTCAGGTTTAGAGGCCAAATTAAACGTTGTGAACGGTTTATTCTGGCAATGTGTTTAAGCGACTTCGTTTTTAAGGTGGCATCAATCGTTTATGGTTTGAAACTTGGGTTAGAAGTATAGGCTGTCATTGAAATAAAACAAGAGTCTTTGCAGGCTTTATCAGGGAGTTTTTTTTAGGGTTTGCCTTTCTTTTCACCTTGACATTTATACTAAAATTTAGAGTGCTCTATCTTTCCCACTCTAGTTCCTTTTTTTGGTACTAAATGGGGAAGATGATAAAATCCTTGCGCTGTTTGTGAAGAGGAGAAACAGGAAAAAGCTGCTTTAGAGATGCTTCTCAATAGCTCAGTGAAGAGGAAATGCAATTTTTGGCAACTGCCAAGTCCTTTTGGAATAGGTAAGAAGGACACGGGAGAGCCCAAATCCCATACTTTTGGTAACGATGCTAAAAATAACTATTCTACATATATTTCAAACTAAGCTTGTGTCTATAGTGACCTGTATTCTAACAAAGAAGATGTGCCAAGATTCTGTCGGTTTTGTTGGGAAATAAACTGTGATCATAAATAGTCACAAAATCATCCATCATTTTATTATTTAGAGAGTGATTTTTATTTGACCTCCAGTGTTTGTCAATGACAGGATTCTTGGCTAGTGAGCTCTGAATTGTTTGTATGTCCCTAACCACACGTAAAGGCCCTGAAGATAAAGTGGGATGGACTGCTTATAGAAGAAGCTGCAGAATCACTTTGCAGAAGAATCAAAATGAAAACTGACTTTCAGGTGTTCTTTTTAAAAGGACTTCAAACAGAAACAAGCAGGACCAAGTGGTCTTCACAGGTGACAACCTCTTCTCCACTGTGGCCAAGGCTGATGAAAACTATCTATGCTCAATTTCTCGACGATCAGAATACAAAGTTCAAAATAAAAGCGATAGTAAAGCATAAAACACAAGACTTACATGTAGGCTGGCATATACTTAGCTTCTTTCTAGATTTTTGATTTGAGCATTCTGGGATAAATTCATTCAAGAGCTGTCTCTGTCTGTCTTCACATATTTGTCTGAGTCCGGGGTAAGCCAGCACCCATTGTGGGTTAATGTGAATAAACCGAGGGCAGAAATGGTAAGGTGAGATCAGACATTTCCCAGAGACAGTGTGTATCTGGAAACACTGATAAGCTCGCAAAGGCACAGAGGCTGGAGGCCAGAGACAGGCTGGCTGTCCTGGCCCAGGCCCCCTCGCCTGGCGGCTTTCCGCTCTGTGGCTGGGGTCTCTATCTCAAGAGAATCAGGAAATGAAATATAATCTATTGCAGGGTGCTCGGAAGGAAGCATGCAGAATGTCCACTTCAAGGTAGAGAGAGATAAAGAAAGACAGTTGAAAATAAGAATCAGAGGCTCACAGGAAACGCTAAAGGGTTGGGAACATGAGTATGCTTTTAATTAAAGACACGGCATTCCCAAGATCATTCTTTTCTTCGAGGCTTTCAAAAATCTATCTTTTTAAAGTTCTGTCTTCTAGTTTGAGAACTGACTCATTACTATTTTATATGATAAAAGTAATACATGGGCCTGGTTAAAAGTCAACCTGAATCAAAAAAAAAAAAAAAAAAGAAAGACTCCTTAAGTCTAGCAGCTCCAGTTCCACCCTGTACATTTATTCACTATTCATCACTTCTCAAGTAAACTCCCAGAAATTTTATTGTCTTAAACACACACACACACACACACACACACAGATTCTTTTTGGAGAAATAAAAGTGTGTGATCAAGCCATAGTATCACTAGAAACTTGAATTTTTATCTGATGTGAACTGGGGGGGTGGTCTTTGCAGGCCAGTTAAGCCTACTTCTCCTCCATCTTAAAGGTGCTAAAGAAGCGAGTGGATACATTCAGCATAATGCATTCAGCTCTCAGGCTTTTTCAAATTTTTGCTGCCTGAACATCCATGTCTATATGTCTTTGTGAATTTTATCTGTAGAATAAATTCCCTGAAGTGGAACTGATGGGTTAATTTCATTTGAGAATAATAATCCTATTTTACAATCCCATTCTCATAATCCTATCAGTGAGGGCATTGTAGAGAGCCTAGTTCTCAGCCCCTGGCCTTGATAGGTTAATAACCACTCTCTAAATACTGCTTCAATTTGCATTTCTTTAATTATAAATCTAGTCTTGTCAGATTTAGCTGGCCACGTGTATTTATTTACCTCTCTATTTGTGGCCTATGCTCATTTTCCTAGTGAATTATCTCCCTTTTTTTCCTGATAATTTGTATGGAACTCCACTACGCACATCACAAAGTATTTCCTAATTGAGTATCTTCTCTCCAGATTTTTTACTTGATTGGTGATACAATGTTTGAAATTTTATATTATTAAATATGTGGTTAAATAGATTGAACTTGCCTTCTTCGGCTTCTGGATTTTGTGTTTTGCCCAGAATCCCTGCCCACTTCAAAATAACAGGAACATGAAAATGCCCTCCATTTCTTTTCTTCTAATAGTTTTATGCATTCATTATCACATTCGAATCTGTGATTTATCTGGAAATAATTCTGGTGAGAAAGAAGAAGTAGGAATTCTGAACATCTGATCTTTGATCTTTTCCTTATGGATTTAAAATGCCAACTTTACCGCATTTAAAATCCCAGCTGTAGCGTGTTTGCACTTGGCCTTTCTAAAATCTCTCCTCCTAATTTCACTGCCTATTTCTTAGTCAGTACCTGGCTGCTTTAATTTTTTTGCAGTTTTCAAATACATATTACTATCTGTGAAGGCTGGTACACAGAATTTTTTTGTGTGAAGATTTCTCAAACTATTCCTGTATTTGGTCTTTTTAAATGCAAAATTTTAATAATTCATTATCCTCCTCTCAAAAATCTCATTGCAACAGGGTTGCAATGTATTTATAGATTAAATCAGGGAGCATTGATAACCTTATAATATTGAATCTTTCTAGCAAAGTACAAAACATGTGTTTAAACTTATTCAAGATTTTTTACGTCTCTCAGTTAAAGTTTCTTTTGTTGCTAACTTTCTTACTGATATTGAGGAGTATAATGTTTTCCTTCTCATTTGATTTCCTATCTGATAATTTTTCACATATAGGGAAGCTACTGTTTTTATATGGCAGTTTCTACTCAGCTCAGTTCAGTTCAGTCGCTCAGTCGTGTCCGACTCTTTGCGACCCCATGAACCGTAGCACACCAGGCCTCCCTGTCCATCACCAACTCCCGGAGCTTGCTCAAATTCATGTCCATTGAGTCAGTGATGCCATCCAACCACCTCATCCTCTGTCGTCCCCTTCTCCTCCTGCCCTCAATCTTTCCCAGCATCAGGGTCTTTTCAAATGAGTCAGCTCTTTGCATCAAGTGGCCAAAGTATTGGAGCTTCAGCTTCAACATCAGTCCTTCCAATGAACACCCAGGACTTGAATTAAATTCTCTTATTGCTTCTATTGGTATTAACAGTTGCTTTTCTTTGCTCTTTTGGGAACATAATCATTATTTGCCAATGACAGTAACTTTATCCCTTTCTTTCTGTTTTTCATTTTATCTCTGTGTTGCATTGATATTTTCAGAACAGTTTGATATGACGCGCTATGTTTTTGGTAGTGGTAAACAGTTTATGAAAAACTACAGCATCTCAAAACTTGTTTCAGTGTCTGGCGCAGAGGGGGCACTCAGTGCACAATGAATAAATCCATGTCACCAGCCTCATCCTCGATGGAAGGAACAGACGTCTCGGGTCACACATTTGAACTGAGCACCTTCTCTGTACCTGAGAGTGCTCTCAGTGCCAGGGTCCAGCAGCGGCAAGGCAGAATCTCCGTCCTGCCCACCATCATGTGGGCATTATCCATGCCACTGCACGAGGGGTTACTGTTTGTACTCTACAGGAGGCGCTAGTGGTAGAGTCCACCTGCCAATGCGGAACATGCAAGAGAAGAGGCTTCGATCCCTGGCTTGGGAAGACTCCTTGCAGTAGGAAATGGCAACCCACTCCAGTACTCTTTCCTGCAGAATCCCATGGAGAGAGGAGCCTGGGGGCTACAGTCAATCGGGCCTCAGAGAGTTGGACATGACTGAGCCTGAGCACTTTGATAAAGAAACTGGACAAGCCACTTAACCTCTCTTAGGATGTTGAACTTTAACTGCAAAAGAAGAATTTTCCATCAAGTCAATGCCAAGACAAGATTGCAGAGTAACTGCTCAGGTTCGAGTATTAATTTTGGTGTCAAACTTTGGCTACTTGGCATTTAGTTCTTAATTTATTATAAGTTTTCCTTTTTGAATCTGAACTGGGTGTAGAATTTTGTTGAATTTTTTAGTCTGTTTCTAGTGAGATGGGTAGACAGAGATATTCTCCTGTAACTTGTGAGGTGAATAGTACTTACAGTTTTGATAAAATTAAATCATCCTTATATTTCTGGTTAAATAAGATAATCCATGTTAAACTTGGGAGATGTGAAAGGGAATATTTTTATTTTCTGTTTTCTTTTGTTTGAAATATTTCATGCCTAAAGCAAAAATTCTAAAAGTGAAAAGTAGTAATACTTGAGAACTATTTTCTATAAATGTGATTATCAGAGACATTTGAGAGAGACACAAATTGTGATAAATAAAGCTTGCATACACACACACGCACACAAACAGCACTATTGTCTGTTTACGTTACAACATTGGGATTACACTCCACATGCAGTAAGTGTGCTTCATGCTCACTCTACATTGTGAACACAACTAGATTAAAAAATAAGNTTTTTTTTTAAATTTGATAATTAATTTTATTTTTAAATTGTTCTTCTATTTTTTGATTTATTTTTAATTGGAGGATGATTACTTTACAATGTTATGTTGGTTTCTGCCATACAGTTGGCTTTTAAAAAGATGATGAATAAGGGGTGGGGCGTAAATGAGGAGCCTGGAAACCAGAGGCCCAGGGTGACTCGCTGCCTGATGCTGTGTTCTCAGAGTGTCTCTGGCTGCCCCCAGGGCCCCTTCATAGTTCATCTGCCTCTGGACCTTGCAAAGCTGTTGGGTCAGTATCCTGGGTGGGCGTTTATAGACAGGCATCCAAGATCAGAGCAGCCAAGAGACTTAGCTCAGGTCCCTGCCCCCAGTTGAGTGACGTCTCCTAACTTTCCATCCTCTGCTCTTTCTGCCACAAACTCAGATCTTATTAGAGGTGAACCAAGTTCACTGTCAGTTTCTCCTTGGCAATTTGTCAGAGTCAATCTCATGCAAAAGAAATAAAGACTGAAATTAGACAATAAAAATTAATGAACTACTGATACATGGTGTGTGTCCGAATCTCAAAAATGTTGTGTTGAGGGAAGGAGCTGGAAATAAGATGCTAAACACAGTATAATCCCATGAAGCCTAAACTTAGGCAAATGGATCTCGCTGTTGAAGTCAGAATAGTGGTTCCTTGGGGTGTAGGTATTGGCTGAAAGGAGTGGGAATTTTCTTGGAGTTCTAGAAAGTTCTGTATCTCAATCGAGTTTATGGTGATACAAAAATCCATTGTACTACCCTCAGGACTTGCTCCCTTTCTGTCGATTACATCCCAGCAACATAAAAATGACTGCATTCTGCTCCTGGACTAATCAAAGCAAAGTAACGTCACAGAACCTAAACTGTCACGTCCCATATTTTTGCACATTGTCCTCACATGAATTGGCACTGTGGTGGAGATTTTTAAAAAGTATGCTTTAACACAAACATAAAATAACGAGATTTTGAACTTTTAGTTTTGATTTGCACATTCTAAGAAGGATACAGCTATATATTTTTTTAATGGAGTCAGTGAAGTTTCACAGAGAATGGATATTCACTGTAAATAAATCATTCTTCAATTCCTTCAATGAATTTAATTTCACATTCCTATTATTGCGTGCAATTCGATAACTGCTAGTGCTAGTCCAGCAAATATCATTTTGCTAATGAATACAGTCATTAGCGTTGTTTTCATTTTACAGTAAGCCATTATTATTACCTGCTTTCATCTGAATGCATATAAAGTTGCAATAACTTGGTTCCTCTCCCTGTGGAATCCAACCACCAAATCGGCTTCTGACATTCAACTCACCCAGCCCAGTAGGGGGATCCCCAGAGAGGAACATCTGGGCAAAGTTATTCAGAAAAGCTCTTTTATTCTTCCCAAGCTGATCCCTTAGCAGAAAACTTTGGCAGTGATACATCAACACTCCACTGCATTACAATGACTACTGGGTGATTTCTGAAGGTCTAACACACAGTTGATTCTTTCCGTGGGATTCCAGAAATAACCTTTCCCCAGCTCCAGCAGTTTAGGGGGGAAAAGCTGTGTTTTCATTTTGTTGGAAACCAACTCTAGCTAGCTGGCTACTTGCTCTTGGCTTTCGTTGTAGCAACGGGGCTGCCCACTGCCCTGTGGCCCTGGCACTTTGTCGGGATCTGTGCTGAGATTTCCACCTCACACACGGAACTTCCTGGAGCCACTGGAACCTGTGTGTCCACAGGCACCTTCAGGCAAAGCCGCACGCAGCTCAGCTAGGACCCCCTTCAGGCCAGCAGGCCCTGCCTAGCCTTGCTTGATTCAGGCTTGTCATTTAATAGCGGTACCCCGGGATGAGGGCTACCGTGGGGCACACAGGGACAGTTTCCTCACAGCCAGCCACAGAGTCAGCCTTTGGCTTCTTTCCAAATCCTGTAGTATTCCCTGACTTCTCCGGGACCCCAGTCCTGGCCGGATCGCAGTGGTTCCTCTTTAGCCCTCATGACACACGATTGAGCAGAACCAGGGTCTGGGTCACTCACCCAGCAACGCCCCCAAGACTAAGACCCTTGTTTGTAGCAAAGCGGCTGACTAACCTCGGGGTGGGCGCCTGCCTCAGAAACGCTCTACGGAACAAAGCAGGTGACTGCCTATAGGTCAGAACCGTCTTCATCAAAGCTGACTAGAAAGTTCACCCCGGGGATGGAGATGCAGTGCTTTTGAAGGGAACGTGAATGGCTGTGGGAGCCAGGCAGCCCGCAGAAACATGAGTCAGGTCACCCAGAGCCCTCTGGAAAGGTTTCTGTGGTCTGGGGGCTGCAGATCAGACAGCCTGTGATTTTCCCAGTCGTCGACACAGAAGAGGAAAACTCATAAACCAAACCTGAAATGCGGGCTTTGCTTTTTGCCACTAATTGGTGGACTGGTTAATCAGGCTTCCTGGGGAGGAGTGGCTCTGTGCCGACAGGGACCCTGGGGAGGAGACAGGAGGGAAGGGTGGACTGAAAAGCAACCCCGGGGGCAAGCGGGGGACACAAGATTTAATGCAACAGTAGCGGGGGCAGTCAGCATCTCCGGTGCCAGGTTTGGGTAAGACACAGGCACTGACCCCAGTCAGGGGGTGCCCAGAGGGTCTCAGAGTGGCTCCCATCACTAGGGGAAGCGTGGGTGGAAGCCTGGAGGCAGAGCCAATGGGGACCATCTCAAGGGCCTGCTTAACATGGAAGAACCTTCCAGAAGGGGAGGAGATGGCAGAGAAGAGTGCGGAAGGACCATAAACCGGCAGGGCCAGCATCCACCAGCATCTCTCCGGCCCGAGCTCCCGGGACTTCACTGTCCCAGGAGGAAGTTCCCCCGGCCTGGCCTCTGAAGATCCAGCTTTCCCATGGGGAAGGGAATGGCAGCAAGGGCCGGGGGTGTGGGTGCGGAGCGGGCAGTAGGGACAGACGGGGCCACCCCCCAGGTGCCCCACGGATCCAAGTCCGCTTCCCAGGCGGTCAGAGCGGTGTCCTCCCTGCTCACAGGTGGCTGGTCTTGTTAACCAGAAGTTCACTCACGCGCCCAGCCAGGCTGGCGACATCTGCAACACCACAGACACCAGAAATGTCTTTTCCTTTTTGACTCACTCCCATGACAAGAACCCAGAACGTAAGAGAAAAGGGAAAATAAAGAGCCCCCCTTCGGATACTGAGCAGACGAAGGATATTTTTAGTTTTAGCTTTTTAAATTTCAAGAATCAGAGCAAGTGGCTGATGGTGCTTCTGAGTGAGGACACACTGCTGGCAGCAAGCAGAGCTTGTAAGGGAGGCTGCAGATTACATTTGAGACCTCCGGGGCCGTGTGCTGTTGAAAGGGACAGGCGACTCTGTCTAGTTTAACCCCCTCTGGCTGAGAACTTTGCAAATACCAAATCCTCTCTGGAAGACACTGCATTTCCACTAACGCGAGGCCACCAGGCCTTGGTAATGTTTTAGAGAACTAAAATCCCTCACTCAGAGAAGGCACAACTGCTGCTCAGTGTCCTAAAATGACATCAAAATACCTTTATGACCCAAGTCGTTCATTGCCAGTTTCCTGAAAAATCACGTAACCTCATTTATTGTGAGGACAATCAATGATATCATGAACAATTACATTATTCCACAGTCTTCAGGTGTAGACATCAGGAAGAATCATTTAAAGAACAAATAGTAAATGAAGTAACATGCCAAATGCTGTTTGCTGCCGCCAAGGTTTCTATATGTGAGGGCTGGCCTCCTCTAAGATAACTTTGCAGAGGCAGAGAGCTAGGGCAGGAACCTTTGATGCTATTCATCAAATTCAGAACCGACAGTCCAGTTGCTTTTCGTGGGTATGTCAGTCACTCAGTCGTGTTTGACTCTTTGAGACCACATGGACTGTAGCCCGCAGCTCCTCTATCCATGGGATTTTCCAGGCAAGAATACTGGAGTGAGTTGCCATTCCCTTCTCCAGGGGATCGTCCCAACCCAGGGATGGAACTTGCGTCTCCTGCATTGCAGGAAGATTCTTCACCATTTGAGCCACCAACAAATGAGATCTCTTTTTTATAATTTTATAGATTTCTGGGCATTCCAGGGTCTCTACTCTCTCTTTCTCTCTGTCTCCCCCATCATCATTCTTTCTCTGGTTCATCTTTGCCATGAGCTTTTTTGTGTTTCTAGATATTTCTGGGCTTTGAGGAGTCTCCTCTCTCTCTCTACCTCACCCCACCCTTTCCTTGGTTCATCTTTGCCATGACCTTCCCTTTTGCTGGGTTGCGGTTCCCAGACAAAAACAGACAAAGGGCACAAAAGCAAAGCAACCTCAGGAATGAAAGCATCTTGAACTTTGCCTGACTCGGGAGACAACCCTGGGCCTGCCTCACCAGCACCCACGCCGTGGAATGGGGATAATATTTTAAAACATATTTTCAGATGTATTTTCATAACCTATAAATCCTGTTGTTCTCAGGCTCCTCGCCTATTGAGGCAGTGGTTTTTGAGCTCGGAGGGAAGGCCAGGCACACCAGCTAGGAAAACAAAGTCGTTTTTCAATCTTGACTGGCAAAGATTTGTGAGTCCCCAGCAAGTGATGGATCTGAAAGCCATGCATTGCTGGGGAGAGGGAAAGATTTACTAAATTCCTGAACTTACATCCATAGGGCCAGCATGCTGGGGGAGGTCACCGAGTTTTACTGTAGCTCTGTGGTGAGGTCATCTTTTAACGTGGAGTCCAGGGAGTCACTACCACCCGGCATGGCAGGGAAAGTGCCCTTCTGGGTTGGGACGTGCAGGAGGAGAAGGTCAGAGACCTTTGGTGTCCCTCGGCTTGTAGACACAGCACCCCAGTCTCTGCCTCCATCTTCCGTGGTGTCTGTTAGTAAACACTTGACATTGGTTTAAGACTCATGTAACTCAGGATGATTTCAGTGTCACTAATTTTTAGAACCTATTTTTAGAAAAGTCACCTTCTAAGATTCTCTGTGGACATGAATTTGGGGACTCACCTTTCAGCCTGGAGCTCCGTCCAGGCGCATCCCTGCTCGTGGTGCATCCCTGTGGACATGAATCTGGGGGTTCACTTTTCAGCCTGGAGCTCCGTCCAGGCGCATCCCTGCTCGTGGGTGCAATCCTGTGGACATGAATCTGGGGACTCACTTTTCAGCCTGGAGCTCCGTCCAGGCGCATCCCTGCTCGTGGGTGCAATCCTGTGGACATGAATCTGGGGACTCACTTTTCAGCCTAGAGCTCCGTCCAGGCACATCCCTGCTCGTGGGTGTGTGTGCACTCAGTCTGACTCTTGCGACCCCATGGACTGTAGCCCGCCAGGCTCCTCTGTCCATAGGATTCTACAGGCAAGAATACTGGAGTGGATTGCCGTTTCCCCTCCAGGGATCTTCCCGACGCAGAGATCATGTCTCCTATGTCTCCTGCATCACCAGGCAGGTTCTTTACCACGACACCGCCAGGGAAGCAGATGGCCCAGAAGCAGAATCTACGTTTGCTCGTGGGTGTAGGGGCTTGGTCGTGGCTCTGAGGCAGTTCTGACTTAAGCAATGAAAGTGGCCCCTCTGAGGTTAGGGGCTGTGCAGGGTTCAAAGTGTGATGTAGGGTCTCCAGCTCGCCCCCACTCCTGCAACACCGAGGTCATGCCTTTCGCCCCCTCTGCACATCCAGCTCTTCTGGCACCTACTGATGACGTCCTGTCCATCTCTGTGTTCTCTGGCTCCTGCTAACTCTGGGTGGGACCAGAGGGAATCTAGAAGAGTGTGCACATCCCTTGGAGACTCTGAGCTTTAGTCTGTGTTAAGGCAGAGCCACAGTTTGGCCTACCATATCCTTTTTCTTCTTTTTGAAGAAAAAAAAAAAAAAATGACCCCCTCTGGGACTTCCTATTCACTCAAAACGAAGCAACTGTTGCTTGCAGATCTTCCTCTGTCAATCCCTCAGCACAAATTCAAAACTAAATACAAGAGTGAGAGCCCACATTCATCACAGTCACTTTGCCACTTCATGCCACACCTGGCCCCTTGTCTTTACACCCGTGTGTCCAGGTAACATGGTTTCATTGTGTCTGTGTCCTGCAAATTCATCATGGAACTGGACACTCTTTTAAAAATTCCCATTATTTATAAACTTATTATTATTCCAGTTTACACAATTCAACATCTCTTCTGAAATTTTAGAAAATAATACATTTGCAAGTAGAAACAATGGGCAGGGTTCCTTCCCAGCAGGAACTTGAGGTGTCTGGAAGGGGCTTGCCAGCCAGTCCTCACTCCCAGACATGCCTCCGGAATCCTGCTTCCCCATCGCCCCAGACATAGCCCTGTAGTGACTGTGGGGACACTGGCTTCGCAGTGCTGAAAACTGAAGTCTGATTCTTTGGGGTCTAATTTGGAAAGATCCCTGGGTCAGGAAGATCTCCTGGAGGAGGAAATGGCTACACATTCCAATATTCTTGCCAGGGAAATCCCAAGGACAGAAGAGTCTGGTGGGCTACAGTCCTTGGCATTGCAAAGAGTTGGACATGAGTAAGCGATTAAACACCAAGATTGCCTGAGAACTCTTACCACTTCAAGGCAGTAACAGGCCACCTGAGGCCTGGCAGGAGGGTGCAACCCTCTCCCTGGCCAGAGAATGCCCTGCAAGGTTGCAGGGATCAGCTTCCCAGGTAGGCCTGGCGTGGAAGGGACAGGAGACTTCCCACATGGCGGGTGGAAGCCTTCCCGGGGGCTTCACCTGGCCAAGCGGTACAGGTGACCTTTGGGGAGAGGTGAGTGGCAGCTCTGGGAACCTGGGGAAACCTGATGGCCTCACTGGGGCCTGGGTGGGAGGAGACAGGGGCACCGGGCCCCACACCCGAGCCTGTGCCAACACATGGATTCCATAGATGTGCTCTGGCTGATAGAAACTCTCTGGACTTCAGTTCCCTTCACAATCCTGAGTCCTTGAAAATTCTGATTATTCTTGATACTTCTTCCAGGCCTCGCACACAAACCTGATAACGTTATTCCAACACTGAGCTCAGATGAGCACCACAGCAGACCTCAGGGACAGAAGGTTGAAGCTTTGGCCTGGTTTCCACCATCAGCGTTTCCCTTCTGCCTGCCCTGCCTCAGCCTTCCAAACGGCGTCATGTCCTGTGAAACGCACGGAACGTGCCACGCTCTGTGCTCATCACTAGTTCTTAGGCTGCGGACCCAGCACACATTCCAGCTTTTTTTTTCCATGGGAAGTATGACACTGGGGAACCATTGCTGCCTAAAATCCCAAGTCTGGGGACTCCCCTGGTGGTCCAGAGGCTAAAACTCTGTGTCCTCAGTGCAGCGGGCCTGGGTTTGACCCCTGGTCAGGGAAGAAGATCCCACATCCTGCAACTGAAGACTTCACAAGCCAAAACTCCAAGATGCCTCAACTAAAGATCACACGTGCTGCCACTAAGAAGCAGCACAACCAAACAAATAAATAAAATAAAGTCCCCAAGACACAGCATCAAGGGCCCTTGTGTCGGGTGCCACGTCTCACACTCTCCGACCAGCATGGTTACCAAGGCTTTACCCCCACGCTAGCCACTGGGCAGCTTGTGCTCCTAGAGATGGAGACCAGTGTCATCTTGACGTGTGCAGTCCTACAGCAAATAGTAGGAAATAAAATGATCATGAGTCCAGGAGGGGCGACTCCCATTTTTGTTTTCATTTGCAATTTTTACTGCACTTTTTTAAAATCGTAAATCCCATACCATACATTTCTATAACACAAATGCCATCAGATTTAAAGGCTACCCTAGGAAGCCACTTGGGCTTCCCAGGTAGTAAAGAACCCACCTGCCAGTGCAGGAGACTTAAGAGACATAGGCTGGATCCCCGGGCTGGGAAGATTCCCTAGAAGAGGGCATGGCAACACACTCTAGTATTATTGCCTGGAAAATTCCATGATAGAGGAGCCTGGAGGGCTACAATCCATAGGGTCTCAGAGAGTCAGACGTGACTGAAGCGACTTAGCGTGCGTGCAGCACGGGAATTGACTTACACCTCTCCTTTTGGAAAAGCTGAGCAGTGTGATGTGAAGTCAAGTGGAGTGAGTTGTTAAAATCCTTACCGGTCATCACCCGTTTCCAAGGATGGGAGACATCCAGTTTCCATGATACTGGAGACTGAGGGAAATCAAGGAGAATTCTCTCCTTGATCTGTTTCTGATTCATTAATAAACATTCTATGCTATTTGGGATGAAAGAGCTATTTATGGATGAATTTTGGTTTTGTTGATCTTGTTAATTCTGTGAGAGATGAAAAATAATCTAGAAGTGAGTTGACCAGGGATAAGCATCCTTAAGGAGAAGGCAACAGCAACCCACTCCAGTGTTCTTGCCTGGAAAATCCCATGGGCAGAGGAGCCTGGTGGGCTGCAGTCCATGGGGTCGTGAAGAGTCGGCCACGACTGAGGGACTTCACTTTCACTTTTCACTTTCATGCATTGGAGAAGGAAATGGCAACTCACTCCAGCGTTCTTGCCTGGAGAATCCCAGGGACGGGGGAGCCTGGTGGGCTGCTGTCTATGGGGTTGCACAGAGTTGGACACGATTGAAGTGACTTAGCAGCAGCAAGCATCCTTAAACGAAGATGGTTGGAAATCTATGAAATTTTACAACAAAAATAATAACAGCAACCAAACAACCTAGAGAGAAACTTCTCTCTAATATAACTTTTTTACCAGAAAGGCAAAATTTATGCCCAAACTGAGTAATAACCACAATCAAGGGAACATCCTC
Source organism: Oreotragus oreotragus (assembly GCA_006410675.1). Lineage (NCBI taxonomy): Eukaryota > Metazoa > Chordata > Mammalia > Artiodactyla > Bovidae > Oreotragus > Oreotragus oreotragus. The sequence goes on along the minus strand of SJYX01015448.1, from coordinate 50,023 downwards.
TGCCTACAGTAGGGTGAGTCCCCAGCTGGAAAACCTGACTCCAGGTGCAGGGCAGTTAGTGAACTTGCAGGGAGAGCTTAAAGATCAGAGATTTTGACCCGGGTAGCCCACAGCCATGGCTCCTGCCTCAGCTCTGTCTAGTAACTGAGTGCCCTTGATTGACAGAATCAGGGTTGAAGGCCTGGACTTGATGGTCCATAAGGGATGGACTAAAACAATACCTAGGTGAACAGAAAAGGGTGGCAAGGAGTATTGGCACATGGCATATGGGTAAGAACAAAACCAAAGAAAACTCTATTACTCAAAGAAGAATACACGGCCAAAATAACACAAAACTACTCTAACAATTCTGCAATAATAAAGAAAACAAGCATGTAATATAAATAAAGGACACACTTTGACATAAAGTATAGTTCAATAAATTGAAGAAAATTTTAGATATTTACAGCTTCACATTCTTGGGGATATTAATGAAACATTGGTTTTCATGAACAAAGATGAAAATCAGATAATAAGACAGGTAACCGGCAGCTACTTAATCCAATAAGAAAACTTAAGAAAAACTAAATATCATGGCATAAATGGGCTCAGCTGGTGAAGAATCCATCTGTAATGCGGGAGACCTGGGTTTGATCCCTGGGTTGGGAAGATCCCCTGTAGAAGGGAAAGATTACCCACTCCAGCATGCTGGTCTGGAGAATTCCATGGGCTGTATATATAGTCCATGGGGTTGCAAAGAGTTGGACATGACTGAGCACCTTTCACTATCATACTATAAGTGAGAAGCTTAATGTAAGCATCAGTGAACAGAATCAGCAATGCAGAAAGTCAAATTAATAAAGCAAAAACATGCTAAGAAGTATCATCTCTTGGCAGAAAGAGGACCAAGAGATGGTGTTTATGTAGATGAAGTATGCATATGGAAGACAGGAAAGACGCAGATCATGAATAACTGGCATATCTGACCAGGAGAGCAAACTGAAGGTGTTGCTTAAAGATGCTCGTTTGGGTGTAATGGGAGAAATTGGAAAAAGCAATTGGCTCAGAGACACCTGCACATTAACAAACTTGAAGTATAAGAAAAATATTAAACACCTATAAAAATATTAAACACCTAAAAAAAATAAGGTCACCTACAAAAGAGACAATAGAAAAAAATTGCCCCCAAGTAAAGCACAAAAGGAACAGGCTGGCCTAAAGACTCTCTTTCTAATTAGACGCCAGTGGACGATGGATGGACTTATTTGGTGTTTCCAGAAAGAATGGCCCCAAATGTTACACTCACTCATCGAGTTGTTTATGTATGCAAAAAGAGAGAAACACTTAAATATGTATGAACTCATGAGGTAGATAAATTAATTATTGATTCAATAAACATTTACTGAGTCAATAATACTGAAAATATAACCAGAAGAGGTAATCTTATTCAATGAAAAAGATTCATTATTCAGTAAGAACAACTGAGTCTTTAAAAATACAAAATCAAACGTAACTCACTCTTATTACGAGGCTTATAATCCAAATTTAAATATCGTGGTTCTTGAAGGAAGCCACGTAATATATATGCATGATGGTGCAACTGCAAAGGCAGGACACAGAGACCCTGGGGTTTCTCCATGCACTTGACCCGAGGGGCGGTGAATGGGCGATGCAGAGTGCACGGGACAACCCTCCGCACCGCAGAGCTGGAGATGCTTCACTGGTGACCTCATCACACTGAGAAACGCAGGTTTTAGCAAGTTATTTCAGTTGTAAAAGTCATCACTACTCAAATCAAAGGTGTGATATCTCTCACATATCCAGGGGGAACAAAGCAAAGTCCTAGACCTTCTAACAACAGTGACGACGATAACGAAGCAAAATCAGGGGAGCATGAGAAAAACCGCTTTCAAAAGGTGAGAGGAAAATACTGCCAGACTGGAAGATAACAGCTGGATGAATACGAAAACTTTCTCAAGCAAGTTTACTTGGTGTCTTAGTTTTGAATCCTCCCGAGTCCCGCAGACAGCAGGTAAACATGAGCAAAAAGATATACAGTCACACTGAACTCAAAACTACAAGCATTAACAATCGTTCTGCAAAAAAAGAGAATTAAACCTGACAGTTAATAAAGATATGTACCAATACATACATGCATCAAGCTCTTTGACTGAAAAACCTTTGCCATGGAACACTTGCAAAAATGATCTTAATCATTGCCCAAAGCAGAAAAGCTTTAATCAATTTTCTCTGCCCACAATAAAAAGTACCAACTAGAAAAATTTTTTTTTAAGAATATCTCTAAAATGTTCCATTGGTCAGAACAATTGTGGACTAGATAAAACATGACTGCAGTAAGGATGCCAGTGCCCAAAAGATACCAGATATGCCCAAACTACAGTTAGAGGACAAATTATACCTTCTTTTCAGTTAGTACTAGATGATCAATAATTAAGAATTAATTAATTAGGACTAAAAATTCAAGAAATTATCTGAAGAAAGTAGTAAGATATAAGTAATAATGATAAAAGGAGATAATAAGGAATTAGAAAAATAGAGAATTCAAGGAACTGGAAGATAGCAACAAAATTGAAATATATTGCAGACAAATCTTTAAAAGAAAAACCTGTATGTGTATATATATACACACACACAAAAATACCTGAAGCTAGCACAATTTGGTAAATCAACTATACGTACATTAAAAATATGGAAGAGATGAGGTAGACATTATCAAAAATATAAAGGACTGTGAAAAAATATGAGAGAAAGCTTTGTGTATCTCTATTCTAATTATCCAGAAATATACTAAAGCAAATTGTTAGCACATAAGTAGAGAAAAATGTATTTGATGTGGGATACTTTAATTATGTTGAAAAAGTATTCTGCATCATGTGAATTTTCTGGGCTCACCTAATACATTATATTATTACGCTGCTGCTAAGTCATTTCAGTCGTGTCCAATTCAGTGTGATCCCACAGACGGCAGCCCACCAGGCTCCCCTGTCCCTGGGATTCTCCAGGCAAGAACACTGGAGTGGGTTGCCATTTCCTTCTCCAAAGCATGAAAGTGAAAAGTGAAAGTAAAGTCGTTCAGTTGTGTCTGACTCTTCACGACCCCATAGACTGCAGCCCACCAGGCTCCTCCATCCATGGAATTTTCCAGGCAAGAGTACTGGAGTGGGGTGCCATCGTATACTCGTGGATAATATACATGTATACTACCCCCGCACACACACACACACACACACACACACATACTGATGCTGGGAAAAACTGAGGGCAGGAGGAGAAGGTGGTGACAGAGGATAAGATGATGGCATCACTGACGCAGAGGGCACGAATTTGAGCAAACTCTGGGAGATGGTGAAAGACAAGGAAAGCCTGGCATGCTGCAGTCCATGAGATCCCCAAGAGTTGGACACAACTTAGCAACTGAATAATAACAACACTACCCCCTCAGGAAACAGAAACACACGCCTACACTCAAACCAGCGGACAACCTCGTGCTCAATTGTGAAAAGTCTCAGGCGGCCCATTAAAACCAGGAGTCTCGGATTGGCACATGCCACCTTTACAGTTTCGTAGCATTGCCCTGGAACTCTTCATTCATGCATTTAGACAGGTTTTACAATTTTAAAAATCAGTCCAGAATATAAGGAACCCCTCAATTACTGTTTACTTTTAGTCTTGTTAATTTTTTTTCACTGCTGTTTCTTTCTGAGACGAGAAGAGTGCTCCATCCTCCACCTGCAACCTGACTGATGCCCACTTCCAGGGGCCACAGGGAGCTTCCTGGCTTGTCCCGGGCGCTCTTTCATGTTCAGAAGAGGGGCTGATGCAGGGCTCCCTGACCTCCCTCTGGAGCGGGGATGGCCTTGGAATGTCTCCCAGGTTCCCAGGCTCCATTCCCATGCTTAGAACCCNGACTGATGCCCACTTCCAGGGGCCACAGGGAGCTTCCTGGCTTGTCCCGGGCGCTCTTTCATGTTCAGAAGAGGGGCTGATGCAGGGCTCCCTGACCTCCCTCTGGAGCGGGGATGGCCTTGGAATGTCTCCCAGGTTCCCAGGCTCCATTCCCATGCTTAGAACCCCCGCTGGCCTCCTCCGCCCAGAGCTTTATCACTGCTTCTCTGTGTCTGACTCTTCGGTGGCTATGCCTGCCTGGAGCAGAGCTACAGATGCCAGCTCTGTCATCAGCGTGTGCTGGGGGTTGTTTGAAAGCCAGAAATGGATCCCTGGCCTTGTCCTGGGACATAGGACGGTAAAATCAGGCATTACTACTTGGAGAAAAAAACAGCGCCATTAGGAGAAAGAAAAAAAGCACCCGGCAGTGCATTCTCACGTTTAAGTAGGGCTGCCTTCTCAGACTAGCGCAAGACCCAAGAACATCTTCTTGATACTGGGGCTCCAAGGCTAATTTCAACTGTGAAAACCCCGAGAGTGGCAGAGGGAGTTGGAAGCCCACCTTTGTTTATTGTTTCTGGATGGTCTGTGTGCATGACTGTATTTGCCGTCTCTCAGTTGTGTCTGACTCTTTGCAACTCCATGGATGGTAGCCCGCCAGGCTCCTTTGTCCATAGGATTTTTCAGGTGAGAATACTGGTGTGGGTTGCTATTTCCTCCTCCAGGGGATCCTCCTGACCCAAGGATTGAACCTACGTCTCCTGCATCTCCTGCATTGGCAGGCAGATTCTTTACCACTGAGCTACGGGAAGCCTTCTGGACAGTCTGCTGCTGCTGCTGCGAAGTTGCTTCAGTCGTGTCCGACTCTGTGCAACTAGTGAGAGACAAATACAACAGGAGCAGGTATGTTGTAAAGCAAACAATACCAGGTTTTCATACTCAATTAACTTGTGTTTATTGAGAATTTGCAGAAGGTACAGCATTGTGCTAAATCCTGTGCAGAAATTGGTGGGAAATGCTACACGATCCCTTCCTTCTAAATGTTTATAGTCTAGTGGAGGAAATAAAGCCTCTTACTTGCCACATAGTTTTGACTGCTCTCCTATGCATAGATGTCAAAAGAGAGGTGCAGACAGCAAGTATTGGAGGAGGTGAGATGTGGAAAAGATCCTGATGCTGGGGAAGATTGAGTGCAGGAGGCGAATGGGGTAACAGAGGATGAGACAGTTGGATGGCATCACCCTCAGTGGACAGGACTGACTCAATGGACTTGAGTGTGAGCAAACTCCTGGAGAGAGTTTGAAGGACAGGGGAGCCTGGCATGCCGCAGTCCACGGGGTTGCAAAGAGTGGGACATGACTTAGCAACTGAACAGCAACAAGAGGTGGAGCCCTTCGGGGAAAGATACTGTTCCACGCGGGCTGGCAGTGAGAGAAAAAGATGCAGAGAGGTGCACGTGAGGACGAAAAGGGTTTCGGGCAAGTACAGCGTGAGAAGAGAGCAGAGATGGTAGATACACTTGGAGGTCCAGAGTGACCACTTTCTGGAGAAGATCCCTCAGACCAGAAAAGATGGAATGCAGACAGGCAGTGGTGGGCTTGTTGGTGGACCGATGTGAAGACTGAGCTCAGGAGGGCCCTGGTGGAAGGTCAGCCTGGGTGTGTGCTGGACAGAGGCTGCTACTGAGGGAGACATTCCCTGGTTCAGGGAGGAATGAACTGCAGACAGGAGCCCTGCGGGCCGCGAGGAGCAGATATGTGTCATCTGGGGAAAGAAACGCAGGTGCTATAACCTTGATCAGAAGAGGTAACTGTGCTCGGTGACTGGCTCAGAAAAGAGGTAGGGCTGGGAGGAGGAGGATGGAGGAGGAGGAAGGAGGGTGATGGAGTTGCCTTCAAATAGGAAAACCCAGAACTCAATCTGAGAAAGGATGCGCGTGCGCCAGGCTGCACAGCAGTGAGCATCAGTGGGACAGGAGATGAGGATGACATAAACGCAGAACCAACCAGCAAACAGTCCAAGGCAGCCTGACTTTGGCACTGCAGGAGCTCGCACGAGGACCTTTTCGTCCTCGTTGGCAGTGACTGAAGCATGAGCAGCTTCATTTCCTGGGAAGATGCACAGGGACCCCTTGAGCCTCACGGCTGAACAGCAACGCATGCTACAAGGGTTTCTGGGAGAATGACGTTCCCTCCACTTCCTGATGGGTGGAACTCAATGGGCCTTTACACTTGAAAGGCACCTGTCTGTGCTTCCCATGGCACTGCCCAAACGATCACGTGAATCAGAGATGCCCTGAACAGTGGCCAATAAATGATTCTATAGCCACAACTGTGATCTCCAGGAAATGGGAATACTTTGCAGAAAACCAGGTAAACCTTACCCAGACGGACTGTATAGCATCTGGCCGCTGGAGTTCAGCTGATCTAGCATGAACAGGTAACATGATCTTTATCCACATTTCCCTCTTCTTCAAATCTCAGAATGCAGAGTGTGACTTCAGTTGTTTCTGTCTACATTTTTAGTAGCTCGTTTTAAATTGGTAATATTCGTGTATCTATTTTTAGGGGATAAATGGGGCTGTGTGCTCTCTCGCTTCGGGCGTGTCCACCTGTTTGTGACCCCATGGACTGCAGCCTGCCAGGCTCCTCTGTCCATGAGATTTTTCAGGCAAGAATACTGGAGTGAGTTGCCATTTCCTACTCCAGGGGATCTTCCTAACCCAGGGATTGAATCCACATCTCTTACGTCTCCTATGTTAGCATGCAGGTTCTTTTACTTTTTTGATAATAGTCATTCTGTGTGAAGGGCCTCCCTGGTGGCTGAGACGGTAAAGAATCTGTCTCAGGAGACTCAAGTTCGATCCCTGAAGGAAATGACAACCCACTCCAGTATTCTTGCCTGGAGGATCCCATGGACAGAGGAGCCTGTCACTTTCATTCTGTGTGAAAGGTGTAAAGTGGGTCCACTGCAGGTTCTTTCCTCTGAAAGTGGTGAAAGTTCTTATTTTATGATAATACCCACTGGCTTTATTATTTTTAAATTGAGTTTTACTTGGAGTCAAGTTGATTCACAATGTATCTTTATAGTTGATTTACATTCTTTTTTAAAATAAGTTTTACTTGGAGTAAAGTTGATTCACAATGTTGTATCTTTTTTTTAAAACAAACAAACAAACCACCTTGTACTGAAGCATAGTTGATTTACGATGGGAAGCTACACCCCCAAATCCTGATCTGGACTTTGTCCGGTATGAGATGGGAGTTGATGACATGTCCGCTGCTACCTGTGGGAGGCAGAAGGGCGAGGCATGGGTCTTCCTGAAGAAGATGCCTTTGAACAGGTGAGTCCCAGCATGAGGCTGAGAAGAGCCGGTCTGTTATCTCCTTATCTCTGCTGCCGTAGAATAAACAGTACCTCTGGCTATGGCTCTTCCCCCGCAAACCCTCGATCCTCTGCAAACTTCTCTCTGGCTCTGGCTGGGTGGGCATGAGTCTTTACAGGATCGCTGGCTCCCGGACCCCAGATGCTGTGAGATGGCCCACGTCCTGGGGTCGCATGACCCTCCCCCCACGACTCCCACGGAATGCCACTGCAGAGCGGTCCCCTCCTTGTGCTGAGTATGGTCCAGGTACCAGCAGCCATGGTCCACGTCTGAGCAGGGCCCAGGGCTTGGCACCAGCCTGAGAGGCCGTGGATGATTTGTTTTCCTTCAAGGATATCAGCCCAGCTTCATCCTCACTTGTCTGCGTGGGCCTGGGGTGGGGTTGGGGGAAGGACGTTTAGGGACATCCAGGAATTAATCAAAGTGTTGACATTTAACTGTGAAGTGTTGACATTTAATGTAGAATAACTTAAACATCAATGTAATTGAGGACTCACTGCTACTGAGCTTTGAAACTTATAAAGCGCCTCTCTGGACATGAAAATATCTATTTAGCCAAAGGGACAATACATTTTTACCTGTCCTGGATCCACAGAAGACCTCCAAGGCCCGTGTTTTTACTCATCAGGGTGTCTTGTCAGGCGGCGGAAGGCACACTCTTAGACCCTCCTTTGTGAGCTCAGAGCCACAGCTGAGCTGAAGGCACCACGCTCCTCCCCTATTCTTTCCAAGGAGGAAGCAAATGTGCTGGTCCTCAGCCCATGCTCAGAGCTGCTGCCCCCCTAACCCCGCATGGGGCCCCCAGCACAGCATTTAGTCCTCATCTGGGTAGGATCTCAGTATATGGCATCATCCTTCACACTGATTCATCCAGGAGAAAAATGAAGCCCTAATTTTTTAAGCCGAGGAGTCCATGTGTTTATGCATTTAGCACCTCCAGACAGCAGGAAATAATTAGCGGTTTGGGAACACATTAACAAAAACCGAGAGCTTTTTCAACTTTCGGACTCATAATATATGTACCTGCAGAGTAACGAGCCCTCCAGAAGGAACAATGCGCTTTTGTGATCAGGAGCTTACCCTGTGCCCACCTCCTAACCCCCTGGGGTGACCACAGCCTGGACTTCCTGCCTCTCCAGGGCCTCCCCGGGACAGCCCGTTTCATTTAAAGTGCCCAGGACAAACGTACAGCGACGTGTACTTCTCCCCACGCAGCAGCTGCGAGGGATTCCCATAAAACACCACTTTATTTAATTCGAAGTGATTTTCTGGCAGGCTTTCCTTCTAATTTGGAACCAAATATTTAAACCACCCTTGCTTGCCAGTCCTAAAATACAAGCTGGTATAAGAATTTTCAGGTGATGACCAGAGCAGAGTGGGTTTTAGTTCTGGGTTGCAGCCAGTTGATGGGTCACTTCCAGTTTATTTATCAATTACGTGCTTGTCCCCGAGGTCACTGAGGGCTGCAGTGACACTGATTTTTACATGGCGTTCGTGTTCTTTCGTTCCTCGTCTTCAGTTTGGGAGGAATCAAACATCCCCCTGTTAAAAGTCCTTCCTTTGGCCCAGTGAATTTATGAGAATAAGAGGGAAAATGTATGCGATAATTTCCATCTCTTTGCAACAACAGTCCTGTACTGTTGGACTCGACACTGTGGCCTCGGGGACTGGAAAGAGGGCAGGGGTGTGCTCTCTGCATTATTCGTCTCCTGGGATAGGAGTTTCAGGAGGCCGTGACGAAAAGGTTTTGTTTTGAAGAAGTCAAATGAAAATACTCCGGATGGGCTTGACAGATGAGCAAATATTTTGCAGGATATTCATCTGTTTACTTTGCATTAGCGGCAGAGCGCCTGTAGGGGGAGTTTTCTTATTACTCTTTTTGAGTCACTAAAACAGAGAAGATCATGTCAGGATCTTCTGTCTCCTAACGGTGGTTTTGCTCTGCTTTGCACTGAGGTTCACATACTTTTGCTCTGACAAGTCGAAAGTCTGCCTCCCAGTCGAAAAGCTGGCCTCAGTGCATCTGAGACTGTGGAGAATGACAAAATAATAACCACCACAACAGTCATATTTGCGGGCATCAGAGGGTTTCAAGACACACAGGGGCTAAATGAAGAGTGATTAAAAGGCGGATTTGGACTTGACCCGGGTCAGGCCTGGCGTGGGGGCGAGGGCCGTTCTCCCGTTGTCCCCCTGTCTCTCTAGCCCTGTCCCAGCCTCCCCAGGCCCAGCTCTGGGAACCAGGCATCCCCACTGGGGTGCTCCAGGCCAGCTGCAGGTCCCAGGGAGGCCGCAGCCAAGAGGAAAGAACGCTAACGGGAGGGGTGGGCTCCGCGAGGTCCCAGACGCTGCAGCCCCTCCCCACGAGGCCTGGAGGAAGGGAGGCGGTGGGAAAGGAGAACGCAGGGTCAGCCGCTGGGCCCCTGTTTCCATACAGTGAGTTATGACCGGTGACCTCGTCTCCACTTTTGGGGCCAGAGGAGTTTTTCTGCCTGATATCAGACTGAAAGGCAGAGAAAGGTGGGTTGCAAGGTCAGTCTGTTCAAGTGGAAGTTTAAAGAGAGGAGGTGAAATCTGCTGTTAAACAAGATGCTTGTGAGAGAGCAGAATAGTGCCAGGGCCTTGAGACTCTGCTTACAGGAGGGGTCATCCTCCCGGCAGAAATGGCAGCAGCCAGCAGGAGGAGTGGGAGGCACTCGGAGTCTGTTCCTGGCCTCCAGCGTGCCAGCTGCCAGCAGAGCTCTTCAGGACATGGGCAGGCATCTGGAGGAATCTCACCTGAGAGACAGTGCCAGAAAGGAGCCCCGTGCTGTTGAGGCTTGCTCCAAGGCCAGAGTAAGTGCTCCACCGTGCCAGGGCAAGTCCACGGGCAAGCTCACGGTCAACAGCGGAGAACATCTCTGGTCTTCTGGTGGGAGGGGCTGCAAAGTCACGTGACAAAGGCCACGGTCCAGGGAAGGTAAAGGATCCAGGCCACTGATGTCATCCATCACATACGTGGAGGCAAGAACGTGGGAAAAGGTCATACTCATATGCTCTATTGGTGAGAGTACAAACTGAAAATAGGGTTTTGGAGGCAATTTGGCAGTATCTATCCAAATTTTAAAGTGCATATCCATTGTGAAGAATTTATCCTATAGATATATTTGCCAAGACACCCAGAGATGTGTAATAGTAAGTTAACTGTAGGATGGTCTGTAGAAAGAGGGGAAAAAAAATCAAGAAGCAACCTGAAATTGATAAGGAGATTTTAAAATAAAAATGTGATATAGACCATGAGTGAAAGTTGGAAAAAATGAGATAGCTCTTCAGTGACAACGTGGAGTAAATTTTATGATATTTTATTAAGTGAAAACTACGTAAAGAACAGTATGTTCAATATCACCTTCTTTGTATCAGAATAAAGGATATACTCCTAAGTACAAAATAAACAGTTGGCCATGGTTGCTTCTGAAAAATGAGACCCAAGATGGAGAGTGGATTATGTTTTTATTTTATACATTTCTATGCTTTCTAATGTTTTAAATCACATGCATGTAACACTTTTCCAATTAAAAATTAATTTTGAAATGATTCTATATTTATTTTTGGGCCTCAGAAATACAGAAGGCATTTCTTGGAATCTTGGGATCTTTAATTTAGAAATTCCCACCGTAGGCTGTCATGACTCTGTGACTTGGGGAGCTGGATTCAGTCTGTCTACAGTGAGAGGAATTACTTGATGATTATTAGTAAGGAAAGAAGTGGCCCCAAACTCTCTAAGCCCTTTATTCGCAAGCGTTCCATTGACTTAGTTAGCAGGTGTAGAATCTTCTCTCAAGCTATAGAAATGAGAGTACATTAAAAAGAAGAAACAGAGGATCAAGCGGTTCCTANTGGATTCAGTCTGTCTACAGTGAGAGGAATTACTTGATGATTATTAGTAAGGAAAGAAGTGGCCCCAAACTCTCTAAGCCCTTTATTCGCAAGCGTTCCATTGACTTAGTTAGCAGGTGTAGAATCTTCTCTCAAGCTATAGAAATGAGAGTACATTAAAAAGAAGAAACAGAGGATCAAGCGGTTCCTATTTTCAGTTTTTCTTGCGATTTCCGATTGTGCATCTTTGTCACACACACAGGGGTCCCTGCACACCGAGTCACAGTACAGAAGATGACTGCTCGCTTCCTTAGTCCCGTCTCCTTCTCAGCCCCGTCAGCCACGGGCCCTCACATGAGCTCACTGAAATGGCTATGTCGTGATCAACTCGCCCACACCAGTGGCAATATCTTCCTTCTAATTTGACCAGTCTGCAGCAGGCAACGTGCTTATCGCTTATTTCTTCTTGGAACGTTTTCTGTCTGTTCTCTGGACACCGACTCTTTGTTTTTCTTCTACTTTGTTAGTTTCTCATTCTTACTCTCCTTGCTGACTGTTGTTGACCAAACTGCCATCTGATCATCATTCCCCTTATCCACCTTAATACTGTTCCTCTTCTCCAGGCTTAGTACAGTCAAAACACAGTCTAGGTTTCTTCAATTTACTTTCTGCGCCTCAAATTTTCCCTTTTCCAGTGAATGATAACACCGCCCAATTTTTCAGGTCAAAATCCCAGAAAATAGCCTTGATTTCTTGCTCTTCTTGGCATCCGTGGATACTCGTGAGCATTCGTATCTGACTTTCTTTCAGAACATGTCTCAGTTCCAGCAGTAGCTAAGTTTCTACAGTGATATCTTGGTCTTGGTCTCCTGTTAACTGCTTCGGTGTCCAACTGTCCTGCCAGCTTCAGCTTTTGCCTCATCCTCCCTGCAAAAACCAGGGACTGTGTTTATAATCGTGGCGTGCATGTGTGTACATATACAACTATGTACATAAAATGACTTCACGATTTGGCTAAGATGGAATAAGCTCACTCCACCCATCCCTCACACTGATTACAATGAAAAACCTCTGTAAAGAGTGAATAAAGCAGCTATCTGAGGAATCTAAATTTTTTAAATAGGCAGAATCAAGAGGAAAATCAATGCCTTGAATTTGAAATGACTAACAAGATAATGAGGTCTCTGATTTGTTGTTTTGATTATTCTCAACTATATATTATCTACAAGAAATCTATCTATAATTCTGTAGATAAGTTAAAAATCAATTGATGGAAAAAGATATACCAGGCAAATACAGATCAAAAAAAAAAAAGCTGGAGTGGTTTCATTACTATCACACCAAATAGATTCTGGAAGAAGGAACATTGCAGGAAATTAGAAAGGAACATCGTTTAATTATAAAGGATCAGTTCCCAAGTGAGATGTAATAACCCTAAAAGTGCATATACCTAACTTGAAGCAAAGCTGATATAAATGGAAAGATAAATAGACCAATCTAAAATTAATAATGAGAAAAGTTAACTCCCTTTCTTAATAATCAATAGAATAAGTAGGTAGTAAATCAGTGAGGACAGAAAAGATTTGCCCAGCATTGTCAATCAACTTGACCCAAATTAAAATTTATAACACAGTCCATCCAGCTGCAGCAGCACATACATTCTTTTCAAGGGCATATGAAACAGTCTCCAAGGAAAACCATATTTTGGTCATAAAACAATTGATATCAAAAGTGAAAGAATTGAAATCATACAAAATATGCTCTCTGACCACAGTGAAATCATACTGGAAATCAATAACAGGAAAATATTTGGAAAATGTTCAAATATTTGTAAATTAGACAACACATTGCTCAAATTCTATGGTCAAAGAAATCTCAAGGATAATTTGAAAATACTTTGAACTGAATGAAAGTAACTGTATCAGAACTTGTGGGATGCAGCTAAAGCAGTGCTTAGAGGAATGTATATAACAGTAAGTAATTATATTAGAAAATAAGAAAGGTCTCAAATAAGTAATTCAACTTTCTACCTTAAAAATTTGAAAAGAACAAATTAAGCCCAAAGCAAGCAGGAGGAAAGAAATAATTAAAAAACAAAGCAAGTGGAGTATTTGCTAAAGCTGACCTCTTATCCGACCATAATTCTAGCCTCAGAAAATTTCTGGGAATTTTAATCAGATGGTATTCTGTAAACACATTTTAATTGCACTAGAATCTGAAAACAAATAAACACCTAGAAAACTCTTTATATTTGGAATATTTTTAGTCACTTCAAAACAATTCATGATNGAACCGAGCAGCATTTGCACTGCCAAGATGGGCCACGGAGCGACACTGCCCCCACCACCCTGTCGGCGGCACCAAGGCGCTGCTGGAGTCACGGCTGGAGCATTTGGAAGGTCACCGGCACCTTCTGACTGGGAGAAGATGGTCAGCGACTTGAAAGGAGTGCTTACAGGATGTGATCCTGCCAAGGGGCTGTTTCTGCTGTACTTGGATGAGTCAAAAGAGATGTGTATAAGAGACAGCTTATGAGATACATCAAGAGATGTTTAAATCCTTTGATGCATATATTAGTTGATGCATATATTAAAAATAATGAAAGACAAAATTAATGAGCTACATACTTAAAATCATAGAAAAACAATAGCAGAATTAATAAAGATTAATAAAAAGTGAGAAGTGCACTTTTAAAAAATTAAAAATGAAAATGGGACATAACTCTAGTACTGCAGAAATTATACAAATGATGCAAATAATGCTTTTTTAAAAAACAGAAAAATTAGATAAAATTGATGCCTTTCTGCTGCTGCTGCTAAGTCACTTCAGTCGTGTCCGACTCTGTGTGACCCCGTAGACGGCAGCCCACCAGGCTCTGCCATCCCTAGGATTCTCCAGGCAAGAACACTGGAGTGGGTTGCCATTTCCTTCTCCAATGCATGAAAGTGAAAAGTGAAAGTGAAGTCGCTTAGTCGTGTCTGACTCTTAGCGACGCCATGGACCACAGCCCACCAGGCTCCTCCGTCCATTGGATTTTCCAGGCAAGAGTCCTGGAGTGGGGTGCCATTGCAAGCACAGTTGGTCAAAAATGTGGAAGTTTGACAAAATTTAATATTGATCAGGCTCTGAATCAAGAGGAGTTTTTCTTTGTTGCTGAATCAAATATAATTTGTAGCCACTCCTTTGGACATGTATGGATGTGAGAGTTGGACTGTAAAGAAAGATAAGTGCTGAAGAATTGATGCTTTTGAACTGTGGTGTTGGAGAAGACTCTTGAGAGTCCTTTGGACTGCAAGGAGATCCAGCCAGTCAGTTATAAAGGAGATCAGTCCTGGGTGTTCATTGGAAGGACTGATATTGAAGCTGAAACTCCAATACTTTGGCCACCTGATGCGAAGAGCTGACTCATTTGAAAAGACCCTGATGCTGGGAAAGATTGAGGGCAGGAGGAGAAGGGGACAACAGAGGATGAGATGGTTGGATGGCATCACCAACTCGATGGACATGGGTTTGGGTAAACTCCGGGAGTTGATGATGGACAGGGAGGCCTGGTGTGCTGCAGTTCATGGGGTCAGACCAGACTGAACAACTGAACTGAACTGAACTCCTTTGGAAAAAATTTGGCATACTTTTATGAAGATGAATATTTGATAAATCAATTTCATACTTAGATATACAGCAGAAATTTTTGCATATATGCACTGGGAGACATGCACATGAGTATTCATAGAAGTCTTGTTCATACAAGCAAAATGAGAGATCGCCCTAAATTCATCAACAAGAAAATAGATAGAGAATTTGTCTTAAACTAGACAGCTGTCTTAAGATGGATAACTACAAGGAGAAAAGCATCTACTTAAATAAATCCTAGAATTATGATAAGTCAAAAAAATCCTAAAAGAATGAGTAGAATATACTATGATTTTATGAGGCTCAGAGACAAATAAAGAGTATATTGTATAAGCACACACACACACACACACACACACACACATACAAGATATAACTATTTAAATAAAATAGAAAAGAAAAGGATTAACAAATATGAGAGAGATGCAATTTATGGGGGTGAGGAAATTGGATAGAGAAGGTATACAGCAGGAAATGTATTCAACAGTATGTGAACAGAATCCAAATGTTCAAGCTGGATTTAAAAAGGCAGAGGAACCAGGGATCAAACTGCCAACATCCACTGGATCATAGAGAAAACAAGAGAGTTTCAGAAAAACATCTACTTCTGCATTATTGACTATGCCAAAACCTTTGACTGTGTGGATCACAAAAAACTGTGGAAAATTCTTCATGAGCTGGGCATACCAGACTGCCTGACCTGCCTCCTGAGATAATCAGTATGCAGGTCAGGATGCAACAGAGCCAGACATGGAACAACAGACTGGTTTCCAACTGGGAAAGGGGTACGTCAAAGCTGTATGTTGTCATCCTGCTTACTTAACTTCTATGCAGAGTACATCATGAGAAACGCTGGGCTGGAAGAAGTACAAGCTGGAGTCAAGAATGCCAGGAGAAATATCAATAACCTCAGATATGCAGATGACACCACCCTTATGGCAGAAAGTGAAGAGGAACTAAAAAGCCTCTGAATGAAAGTGAAAGAAGAGAGTGAAAAGCTGACTCAAAACTCAACATTCAAAAAACTAAGATCATGGCATCCAGTCTCATCACTTCATGGCAAATAAACGGGGAAACAATGGAAACCAAAACAGACTTTATTTTCTTGGGCTCCAAAATCACTGCAGATGATGACTACATCCATGAAATTAAAAGATGCTTGCTCTTGGAAGAAAAGCTGTGACCAACCTAGATAGCATATTAAAAAGCAGAGGCATTACCTTGCTGACAAAAGTCCATCTAGACAAAGCTATGGTTTTTCCATGTACGGATATGAGAGTTGGACTATAAAGAAAACTGAGCATCGAAGAACTGATGCTTTTGAACTGTGGTGTTAGAGAAGACTCTTGAGAGACCCTTAGACTGCAAGGAGATCAAACCAGTCAATCCTAAAGGAAATCAGCCCTGAATATTTGTTGGAAGGACTGATGCTGAAGCTGAAACTCCAATACTTTGGCCACCTGATGCAAAGAGCTAACTCACTGGAAAAGACCGTGGTGCTGGGAAAGACTGAAGGCAGGAGAAGAAGGGAATGACAGAGAGATGGTTGGATGGCATCACTGACTCACTGACATGATTTTGAGCTGTCTCTGGGAGATGGTGAAGAAGAGGGAAGCCTGCCTTGCTGGTGTCCATGGGGTCACAAAGAGTTGGACATGACTTAACAACTGAACAACGACAACATTTTACACATACGTTACAGACCATTAAGTATTGTATATGAGGGATTTCCCTGGTGATCCAGTAGTTAAGACTTTGTCTTCCAATGCAGGGAGTATGAGTTTGATCCCTGGTTGGGGAAGTAAGATTCCACATGCCTTGTGGCCAAAAAACCAACACACAAAACAAAAGTAATATTGTAACAAATTCAATAAAGGCTTTAAAAATGGTTCTCATCCAATAAAAATCTTAAGAAGAATGTATTGTGTGTGAAACTATAAAGAAATGCATACTATATCATTTTGGCCTAATTAAAAATTCAGCACTGAGCTTCCTGTTGGCCAAAGCGAAGATGTAAATAAGCTCAGTTCAGAAGTTATTTGTGAAGCTAAAATGTTATCACTTGTTCAGCAGAAGCAGTGTCTGACAGTCAGTAAGAACTGAGTAATTGCTGAATGAATGTATTTTCTGTCAAATGAAAACGCAGCTTAATAGTAAAAGTTTAACAGAGATATTTCCCCCCTTGGGGTCTCCCTAAGACGTGAATTTCACGAAATGTCCATATACTCTTTGCCCCAAACAATCAAGTTTATTTTACCCAATAGAGGATGGTGAATCCAGAGTGGACTCAGTTCTAGAACATGGTTGTGAGCAGCAGGAACATCTGGTCACCTCCCTCTATTTTCACAGCTGTCAGTCACTGAATGCCATCTCCCAATTATTGCCTGGTTTCTGCTAATATTTGCCACAAAAATGTTTGTTTGAATGTATCTTATCAAAGTAATGTTTGTATTCTGGATTAGCTGTTGCTTGGTTAAAGATTTGTATAATCAGCTTATTTTAAGATTAATTCATAAAAAAAAAACCTCTGCAAATTCCTATTATCACTTAATTTGTATAAAGATATTTACTATATTTTAACAGTGCAATTAAGATTAATATGGGCTGTAAAACCATAAGGTCAAGTCAACACAAGTTGGTTGACACTCTAAACACTCGCTTCTGATCCTCAGATATTATTATGCAGGCCAGACCTTGTGGGTTTGCAGAATACCAAAAAGGTCAGAAGTGAAATGAAATGAATATTCTCTGACTGTCACGGGCAGATGGGAGTCCCTGCTCATTCATCACTCTGGGTGTGAAAGCTGGCGGAGGGTCGCGAGCTCCTGGAGGAGGATGGATGGAGCCCCGGAGGGGACCTCCTCTTAGGCAGATGTCAAGACCAGCTCAGAAGGTCCTGGGCTCCCTGTCATCTATGCCCCTCTTCATCCAGATTTCCCAGTGTTCCTTGTCTAAGGGCCCATTCACGATGGGATGTTCCCCTCCAGAGATACCCCAGGCAGCCACGGCCGTACACATACATTCTTCTGAACCAGTGATACCTGGTTATTCTTCTGGTTATTCTTCTGAACCAGTGACACCTGGCGTGGGCTTCCCCAAAACCCTGATGGAACCGAGCAGCATTTGCACTGCCAAGATGGGCCACGGAGCGACACTGCCCCCACCACCCTGTCGGCGGCACCAAGGCGCTGCTGGAGTCACGGCTGGAGCATTTGGAAGGTCACCGGCACCTTCTGACTGGGAGAAGATGGTCAGCGACTTGAAAGGAGTGCTTACAGGATGTGATCCTGCCAAGGGGCTGTTTCTGCTGTACTTGGATGAGTCAAAAGCCCCAGGGAAGAAGCTGATCTTTGAAGACATTGCTGACCCGTCTTTGTAATAGCAGAGCTCATTAATGTTAGTAAGCCATTGCTTGGTTAAAGATTTGTATTATCAGCTTATTTTAAAATTAATTCACACACACAAACACACAAACCCCTCTATAAATTCTTACTATTACTTAATTTTTATAAAGGTATTTAGTATATTTTAACAGTGCAATCACGGGTTGAATGGTGGTCCCCCCAAGTATACGGCCATGTCCAAATCCCTGACATTGTGCATGTGACCTTATTTAAAAAACAGATCTTTGCAGATGTGAATAAATTAAGGATCTCACGATGAGATTGTTCTCTACTATTCTAGGGGACCTAAAGCCAGTGAGGAGTGTCTTTATAACAGACAGAACAGAAAGAGGCCAAGTAAAGACAAAAGCAGGAATTAGAGGGATGTGGCCACAAGCCAAGGAACATTTGAAGCCTCCAGAATCTGGAAAAGGCAGAAGGGATGCTCCATCAGAGCCTCTAGAAGGAGTTCAACTCTGCTGACACCTTGACTACAGACAGCCTGAGTCTGGGATTGTGGCAGAATAAATTTCTGTGCTATAAGCTATCCAGTTTGTGCTAATTTCCTGAAGTAGCACTAACAAACTAATACAGACTCCCACGAGAGTTTATAAAACATTTTTGCTTTTAATATATTTTTAATAAAATCATATAATCCATGTGTCTGGGTTTTAAATCCCACCTGATGGATCCTATTCTTCCTAGTTTCTTCTTTGATGATGCACGTGGCTTTAACACACCTAGGTTCCTCAGACGGGCTGGTCAGGTGGCTTGGCATTAATCAAAATCTTCAAAAAGTGTGTAAGTTGGTTCTAGCTTATTACCAAGAGTTCCCATTTGACCTTGTCCAGTGACCCAGTGGTAAGAAGCCACCTGCAATGCGGGAGATGCAGGTTTGATCCCTGGGCCGGGAAGATCTCCTGGAGGAGGGCCTGGCAACCCGCTCCAGTATTCTTGCGTAGAGAATCCCATAGACAGAGGAGCTTGGCAAGCTGCATTCCTTAGAGCAGCGGAAGAATCAAGTGACTGAACAAGAATGACAACTCACTATAGTTTCTTTTTTTTTTTTCTTGACTCCATTCTGTTGGATCCCACATCACACACACTCTTCTCTCTGGTTTCCACTGACTGTGATGCTGTAACTACAAGAAAGACCTGGTTTAGCCTTTGCTTTTTCCAGTCCGGAGCAAAGACAGATGGCCACTGGGACTTCTCACATGCGGGGTGTTTTGTCTGGGCCAAAACGTGATGCTGGTATGTGGACAGAGAGATGAATCACGCCTAGGGCTGTGCTCTGAACAGACTTCCCGCACTTGATGGGAAGTTCTCCACCTGTGCTGTCTAGGCTCAGCTTCCCAAGTCCTCTCCACGTGTGACTGTTGAACACTTGAATTGTAGCTAGTGCAATGAAGAGCTGCCTGCATCTTTAACCTATTTAATGTTCATTCATTTACATGTAGACATCCAGATCTGGAGAGGATTTGTGGAAGTGGGAATCCATGCTCATCCTTGAGCTGGGCACTTCAGTAGCCCAGGCGTTGCCTGGGGCACTTCTGGGCCATAGATCTGATGCTACTTATTGCAAATGAAGAGGCCACATTCAAACTCCATCCATGAGTCTCAGGAAGAGAGGACAATTAATGATACTCTTTCATAGAGAGGCCGTGGTGATCATCTCAAGGTCAAATACATGCGCCAGGATGTTCCAGCTAAACCACCCTTTCTGCGGGTTCCAGAGAGCTATGTGCCTTCTGGTGAACTAGAGATGTGGATTGCCAGCCACCACGCCCCAGGGGGACTCTGGCCTCCCAGGTACCAGAGCCAGGAGCAGAGGGGTATGCTGCCTTCTGAAGGAGACAGAAGCTAGCTCTGAGGAACTGTGCAGCCCAAATAAGTTGTGCAGGGCATCTCTTTGCATTTCTTCATAAGGAACACATCTGCAGGACATCCAAGACACAAGTCTGGGTGGAAGATCAGGAAAATTGTGTGAAAGTGGCTGTGAGTGCATGCTAAGTCACTTCAGTCGTGTCTGACTCTTTGTGACCCTGTGGACTGTAGCCCCCCAGGCTCCTCTGTCCATGGCAAGCAT
This sequence comes from Oreotragus oreotragus, assembly GCA_006410675.1. Lineage (NCBI taxonomy): Eukaryota > Metazoa > Chordata > Mammalia > Artiodactyla > Bovidae > Oreotragus > Oreotragus oreotragus. Next base: position 29,796 of record SJYX01015448.1, on the reverse strand, counting down.
ACTGGCATGGGTTGCCACTCTCTCCTCCAGGGGATCTTCCCGACTCAAGGACTGAACCTGAGTCTCATGTCTCCTGGTTTGGCACTCAGGTTCTTTACCACTAGCGCCACCTGGGAAGCCAGTGAAAGTGGCTGACAACATCCAAAACCCACATCAGACATAGGTGTTTCAAAGGGAAGGCAACAGAAGAACAGATTGCAACCCAGTTCATAATAGCCTTAGCCAGGTTTTATATAAAGAAATCATAGGGAATAGAAAATCCCTATTTTCAGGTAATCTATATGAGCTGTTTTTAAGTCACAAGAGGGTCAGTTCAATTTAAAAATTATACACAGATTCATGGAGTTAGAAACTTGTACAGGACTTTCTATTCCTCCACTCAATTCCAGGCTGCCACAGATTTTTGCCAAGCGGTGCCCTTGGGGACCAAGGGCAGCTGTGGGATCTCTGGTTGGTGGAGCCACGTGGAGCTTCCTCCTTCCAAGGTTAGCAAGAGTCTGTATTGTCTTGTCAGAGGAAGAACTGCAGCAAGCAAACCCTGGAAAGAGCTTGGCTGGTGGTACCAAGTTATCCTTGGAGGAATGTCATGGGCAGCTGTGGGATCTCTGGTTGGTGGAGCCACGTGGAGCTTCCTCCTTCCAAGGTTAGCAAGAGTCTGTATTGTCTTGTCAGAGGAAGAACTGCAGCAAGCAAACCCTGGAAAGAGCTTGGCTGGTGGTACCAAGTTATCCTTGGAGGAATGTCACATCAGCTCTGATTCACTTGTTCTTTGCACACATTGGTCCAGGGAGATGCTCAAGGTGGGTAGGCTGGGTTCTCTCTGCCTCTGAGTCCTGCAGAGTCAGGAGAGACATGGGAGCAAGGGGTCTACCTCCTCTGTCTCTCAGAGAGTGAGCAGTGGAGATCTGCCTTTCTGTCTCAGAAGGGTGAGGAGACTTCCATCTCACCACTGAAATACCGTAGCCCATAAAGTGTGCCAGCAAAGAGAAGGACAAAGACAAATGGCAACGCTGCCAAGAGAGGGGGATTCGACACTCAGCAGTTACAGAGCTCAGCTTGGCTCACCCTCTGGAAAATAACACCGATACTCTGTCTGGAGCCTTGCGGACCCCAAGGACCAGCCCTTCCTGTCTTCTATTCTCATTTCAGCATTTTCCCAGGCTTCCTCTGTTCCCTGACCCTCATAAACTCCAAAGAATGATTCGCTCTGCCTTGGAAATCCCCTTCCATGGTGAATAAGTTGTCACCCAGCCTCTTCACTTTTTGCATTGACTGAAGGACGTTCAGTCTTTACCTAGGACATCGTTTCTCCTGTGATATTCTTAAAAAGGGTTCTGTTTGCAAGCTCAGTTTCCCACCCTGCAAGGAGCTTATGTCTAGGAGGCAAAACTGTTATTCCCTTCTCTTTCAGCGCTGTTAACAAGAGACATTTTAAATAAAAAGACACAGAAATGCTGAGCGGAACTAATAGACAAAAGATACACTGTGGAAATACTTGGCCTGTAATGCACGCATGCTCAGTCTTGTCTGAGTCTTTGCGGCCTTGTGGACTGTAGCCTGCCAGGCTCCGCTGTCCGTGGAATTTTCCAGGCAAGAATACTGCCATTTCTTTCTCCAGGGGATCTTCCCAATCCAGGGATCAAACCTATGTCTCCTGCATTGGCAGGAAAATTCTTACTGCTGAACCATCTGGGAAGCCCAATATAGCCTGTGCACCTATATTAATATCAGATAGTTAGACTTCATGGTGAGAAATATTATAAGAGTGAAAAAGAGATAGTTAATGCAAATAAAAGTGTCAATTCAGCAGGAAAAATTATATTCCTAAATGAAAATTTGCCTATCGAAAATAGCTTCAAAATGCATAAGCCAAAAGTTATCAGAACTGAAAAGGATCGGGGGAAAAAGCATGATGAAACCTGAGTAACTTTTAACACATCTCTCACTGACTAAACATTAGACAAAAGGCCAGTAAGGATGTAAAGGCTGAAAACACAATTAATGACTTAGGCTGAGAAACAGATAAAACACTGCAAGTTTTAGTTCCTACTTAGTAAAATAGAAATAGCCTAGGTCATAAAGCAAGTTTCAGCAAATTCCAAAAGACTGAAGTTTTAGATTGTATATTCATTCTCTAGCTACTGGGCAATTATATTAAATTCAATGGGAGAAAAAAAGGAGAAAATCTTCAAGTGGATAGAAAATTTTAAAAACATACTGTATATAATCTGTGCCTCTAAGAAAAAATTAGAAGAGAAACCAAGAAATGAGAGTATGCTGCTGCTGCTGCTGAGTCACTTCAGTCGTGCCCGACTCTGTGTGACCCCATAGACGGCAGCCCACCAGGCTCCCCCATCCCTGGGATTCTCCAGGCAAGAATACTGGAGTGGGTTGCCATTTCCTTCTCCAATGCATGAAAGAGAAAAGTGAAAGTGAAGTCGCTCAGTCTGTCCGACTGTTAGCGACCCCATGGACTGCAGCCCACCAGGCTCCTCCGTCCATTGGATTTTCCAGGCAAGAGTACTGGGGTGGGGTGCCATTGCCTTCCCCGAATATATTCAAGCATATTTGTACATTATAGTCACATGTATGTAAATATATGTGTGTGTATACATACATAGACATGTGTGCGTGTCTATGTGTATCTTTATCTATCTACTACGTACATATGCGTTAAAAGTCAGTGCTCTAAGATTCCGATTCAAGAGGTTAGAAATAGTGCAGCAAGTTAAGTAAAGTAGAAGAACAGTAACAATAGGAGCAGAAATCAGTAAAATACAAAGTAAGAATATGATAGAGAGACGAGTAAAGCTAAAATGCTGGCACTTTGAAAAAGTGATGAGATTGATAAGCCTGTGGGAAGACATAAATTAAAGGAGAGAGAGAAAGAAACATAATTCACCATTATCAGAAATGAAAAGGAAAAAATCTTATAAAAATTTAAAAAATATTAAGTAGATGAAAAACTTTTTGACATGAAGCTTGGAAATTTAGAACAAATAGATAGATTCTTTAAAAACTCAATTCAGAGCAAATGACACACACAAAAGTAGAAAATGCCAGTAGCTGCATATCTGTTAGAGAGCCTGCCGCTGCTCTGCTGCTCACTCACTTCAGTCGTGTCCGACTCTGTGTGACCCCATAGACGGCAGCCCACCAGGCTCCCCCGCAGCAGTGAAAAATTTTCCCATAAAGAAAGTCATTTGATGAGATCTATATAACCCTGACACCAACTCTGACAAGGACATTGAATGCAAAGAAAATTACAAGATGATATCACGCACACACACAAATATACAAAAACCCTAAACAAATGTTAGCAAGACTAGTTCAACATTATGTTAAAGGGTAATGCAACCAAGTGGGGTTTTTCCCATGCATTCAATCAAATATAAAATAAAATTGCTTTAACCACCAGTAATCAGTGTAATTTACATTAATAGAATAAAAGAGAAAAGTCTATAATCATATCAATAACACAGAAAAGAAATTTTAAAAGATTAAACATCTATTCATCATAAACATATAACCAAATAAAAACTTGAAGAAAACACTCTTAAGGCATTAAACAGCCCAAAGAAAACAAAGGAAAACCAGAAGCTATAGCTAATGCTATGCTGGTAATAGTTTGGATGGTCTCCCCTGAGGTCAAGAATAATACAAGGATGTAGAGTATGACCACTTCTATTCAAGATGGTGCTAAATAAAGAGCGTGGTTCAGTGAAGCAAAAAAAAGAGAAAAGAAATCTTAACTGCATGGCAAAATAAAAAAATACAGATATGCAGTCTTTTTCAAAAATATGTAATGCAGGAAACTCTAAAACATTACTAAAATAAATGAAAGTTGAATGGAGAGAGATATTGTGTTCCTAGATTAAATGACTTAATATTGTTATTATGTTAATTTTCCCCCAAAATGATTTTTGTGTCCACAAAAGTTTAATCAAAATGCTAGTTTTTTTTTCACTTGTTTGAAAATTGATAAATGTAAATTTCCACAGATGAAGACAAAAATAAAAGACATATTGATAAGTAAAAATCAATATGAAATATTTATAGAACTGCAGAGGACCAAGGATAATTGAGGCAAGAATAAATAAGAAGGAGGAAGGAAAATACAGTATGTTTTACACTATAAAATATCAAGACTTTCTCTAAAGTTGAGATGATTACAATGGTGTGATATTTGTACAAGGACAGACAATTTGATCAATTTGTCACCTGATTTATGACATAATCCTTATTGCAATTCACTGGGGGAGTTAAGGGTCTTTTTAAGTATATGTGCTGAGAAAAATAGCCTTGACCACTATCTTATATGATTCACAAAAGTTAATTTGCAAAGGTTAACAAATGTTAAAGCTACAATGATCAAACTTTTGGAAGAAAAGATAAAATAATATTTTCAAGGTTTGGGGCAAAGATAAAAATGTATAGAAAATATTAGCTATTTGTTATGTGTTGAAATCCTAACCATAATATTTTAGAATGTGACCTTTCTTAGAAAGGTAGAGAGGTAACTGCTTCCCATGTGGTGCTAGTGGTCAAGAACCCACCTGCCAGTGCAGGAGATGTAAGAGATGAGGGTTCAATCCCTGGCTTGGGAAGATCCTCTGGAGGAGGGCATGGAAACCCACTCCAGTATTCTTGCCAAGAGAATCCCACAAACAGAGGAGCCTGGCAGTCCACAAAAGAGCTGGACACTACTAAGCGACTAAACGACATATCTTACAAAGGACTCCATTCCAATATTTAAAGAGCTTTAACATTTCAATTTAAAAAGAAACTTGAAAGTAGGCAAAAGACTCAAGTAAGATCTTCTTAAATGTGGACATTAAAATGGCCAATCAATATATAGAAAAGGCATCACAGTATTTGTCATTGAAGAATTGCCAAATTTGAAGTGAAAAAACTACACGTTCGCTAGAAAGGTTGAAGTTAAAAAGGCTGAAATTAAGGTTAGCTGCTGCTGAGACTGGGAAGCAACGAGATGGGTTACGTTGCTGGTGGAAGTGTAACTTGGGAAGCAGGGAGGCTGAATCTACTGTAGTGAAGTGTATACATAGACCTCCTGACCCAGCGATTCTTCTAAATGCCTACCTAGCTGAAATGAGGATGTTCACCGAGACAGGTGTTGGAAAGTTCTGAGCAGCTTTCTCTGTAACAGCCCCAAACTGGAAACAGCCCAGATGTCCATCAAAAGAAGAATGGGTGATTAAGTGGTAGAACTTTCGTACAATGGAAAGAGAAAGAACTTCATATAAATGAATCGCACAGACACGGTGTTGCATAAAGGAAGTCTGACACAGAAGACTGCCTACTCTGTGCTTCAACAGGATGTTCAGGATCAGACCAGGCCAGTCCTCGGTGGTGGGACTCAGCACAGTGATGGTCTCGGCTGGGAGGGGCCTGGAGTCACGAAGATGTTCTCTGACCTGATCTGGGGGCTGCTTATATGGCCGACTACAAATGTCAACACTATGTGATAAGCTGTTTCAATTGTGAGATAAACCTCCAAAAGTGGTGGGAAAAAAAAAAGAATACATTATCAGATAACAGCCATGAAAAGCTTGAAAAAGGAAAACTGTGGCGAGGAAATACTTCCCTTATCACAGATAATCAGAGGAGATTATAAACTGGGCTGTATTTAAATCACTTTGGGAGGGCATAGGAGGAGAAGAAAACAAAAAAGTGAAACTCTAATTAGAGAATCCAATAATGCAGTGCTTAAGAGGTTTAAACAGCAGATAAGTTAATATTTTTTTAAGTACTTAGAAGAGTGCCTACATTGACTAAGCACTAAGTAAGTGCTAATCAATTCAGTAAATAAATAAGACTAGATTCCTATATATGGTGATTTAATATAATATAAAATTATGTTTTGATTTGGAAGGAAGAAATGTATTATTTAATAAGTGGAGCTACCTCAATTGCCTACACTTTTGAAATTAAATGAATGTATATAGAATATATAACAAATGTATAATGTACTATATAATGCATTTTATTATTTATATTATATATTACTATGAGATTATATAACAAATATTACCCTTATTCACTATCTTGCTTCGCAAAATTTTACCAAATCTGCTTTTTCTTTGACTATTTCCTATTTCACTATAAAAAGTTATGAGAGCTGGGGGAAACGATGTTCCTGTTCTCCCTACCCCAGGGCGCGTACATAGAGCCCCCTCTCCACAGTCCCACTGAAAGCACAGGCACAGGGGAGGCATGAGCAGTCCTGAGCTGGCCCTAACCTGACTGGACCTGTGGCCCGCCTTTTAGCAGTCAGGTTCAGATGGCAAAGAATCTTCCGCAATGCAGGAAGACCTGGGTTCAATCCCTGGGTGGGAACTCTCCCCTGGAGAAGAGGATGGCAACCCACTCCAGTATTCTTGCCTGGAGAATTCCATGGACAGAGGAGCCTGGTGGGCTACCGTCCATGGGGTCACAAAGAGTCAGACATGACTGAGCGACTAACGCTTTCACTTTCATTGGCCCCAGAGGCAATGGCCTAAGGACAGGTCAGGGATGGCTGAGTGTGTCTGGAACAGTGAACAAGTATGCAGAGAGATGGAGGGCCCTTTCTCGGCCCCACCCACCGCCACTGGAGACTTACCTGAAGTAACTTACAGCTGATACCTCAAGATCCTCCCAGTAACTTTTCCTTCAGAGACCATGTGTCAGAGAAAAAGGCAAATCATGAAAAATAAGCAAATAAATAATAAACCAGAACAACAGCAGCCACAAATGTAAACGACATCAAGAATTTAGCTTTCTAATATTCACTGAAGAATAAAAAGAACACATTCTCCTTACAGAGTAATTTATTTATTTATTCTTGGCTGTAAATTAAAAAAAAAAAAAGAATTACAGTTGATTTTCAAGCAGAGTAATAGAAACAACAGAAAACTGTATAAATAGAAAGTTACAAGTTCCAGACCCTGCAAGAAATAACAGCTATTAATGGGTGGATATGTAGCCTTTCAGACTTTGTATATTTCTTGCATGTACAGAGGCATAACATATACACGCATACACATAGCTGTGTATGCACGTGTATGTTTATGCGTATGATACATATTCTAAACAAAAATGAAATCATGCCTATATATTATTGGGCAATCTGTTTTTGTTTTTTAACATTTAAGAAACATTGTGGACCTCCCTCCAGCCAGGCCATAGAGCTGCTTCACTCTGTTTTGGTTTTGGATACGTAACATGTAGTTTATTCACACAGTGGAACACTACGCAACCACTAAAATAAGCCGTCTACAAACGCACACAACAAAAGTCTCACATACTGGTGAACAAAGAAGACAACATGAAAGAACACGCCTATTTGATTCTGTTCACATGCCCCAAACAGACAAAACTAACCTGGGCGCTTAGAAGTCCAGACAGTGGTTGCCCTTGGGAGGCAGCAACTAGAAGGGAACAGGAAGGACTTCTGGGTTGCTGGGAAGATTGTTTGGTGAGAGTGCTGACTTCATGTGTGTTCTCCACTTGTGAAAAATCACTCGCTTGTTTATTAAATATATGTTGTGCATTCATGCATGCCCAGTAAGTGTCTGACTCTTTGTGACCCCGTGGACTGTAATCCACCAGGCTTTTGCTATTTGGAAAAGCAAATACCTCAGTAAACCTCAGATGCCTCAGGACTGGGTGGATACAAAGTTACAGAATATTCACAGCATGGTATTCACAGTGAGTACCATGCCTCACCCCTTTTAAAAGAGCTGTCTGTATGGCATACACTTCTATGAACATTCCATAACTTTGTATCCACACAGTGCAGAGGCATGCAAAACTTAGGTTCATTGGGATACCTGCTTTTCCAGGTGTGATTGCAAAGATATCCTTCTTATATCTGTGTAGTAACAGACCCATGCTAACATTTCTGTAGGAATGAAACCTATAAGGATTGACTGTAAAATATACAGTCATCCCTCAGTATCTGCCTGGGATTGGCTCCAGGACCCCCGAGGATACCCAAATCACAGATTCTCAAGACCCTGACAGGCGGCCTTTGGCATCTGTTGTTTCCACCTTAGAGTATGTAACCAACTGAAGGTCAAAATGGCTGCAGAGCCCCAGGTACCGAGGGCTCACGGTTCTCGTTCCCAAACGGTCATACCAGCCAACGTGCGCGGGCCTCACAGCGCGAAAACCACCCACTGTCCCAGCCTCCACACCCCACCTTTACAAAGCGTGTCCCCCTGAGAGACAAAGACCTCTGGTCACTTTTTTTTTTTTTTTTT
>SJYX01015448.1:0-19775 GCA_006410675.1 Oreotragus oreotragus | reverse complement strand
AAGTCTCACATACTGGTGAACAAAGAAGACAACATGAAAGAACACGCCTATTTGATTCTGTTCACATGCCCCAAACAGACAAAACTAACCTGGGCGCTTAGAAGTCCAGACAGTGGTTGCCCTTGGGAGGCAGCAACTAGAAGGGAACAGGAAGGACTTCTGGGTTGCTGGGAAGATTGTTTGGTGAGAGTGCTGACTTCATGTGTGTTCTCCACTTGTGAAAAATCACTCGCTTGTTTATTAAATATATGTTGTGCATTCATGCATGCCCAGTAAGTGTCTGACTCTTTGTGACCCCGTGGACTGTAATCCACCAGGCTTTTGCTATTTGGAAAAGCAAATACCTCAGTAAACCTCAGATGCCTCAGGACTGGGTGGATACAAAGTTACAGAATATTCACAGCATGGTATTCACAGTGAGTACCATGCCTCACCCCTTTTAAAAGAGCTGTCTGTATGGCATACACTTCTATGAACATTCCATAACTTTGTATCCACACAGTGCAGAGGCATGCAAAACTTAGGTTCATTGGGATACCTGCTTTTCCAGGTGTGATTGCAAAGATATCCTTCTTATATCTGTGTAGTAACAGACCCATGCTAACATTTCTGTAGGAATGAAACCTATAAGGATTGACTGTAAAATATACAGTCATCCCTCAGTATCTGCCTGGGATTGGCTCCAGGACCCCCGAGGATACCCAAATCACAGATTCTCAAGACCCTGACAGGCGGCCTTTGGCATCTGTTGTTTCCACCTTAGAGTATGTAACCAACTGAAGGTCAAAATGGCTGCAGAGCCCCAGGTACCGAGGGCTCACGGTTCTCGTTCCCAAACGGTCATACCAGCCAACGTGCGCGGGCCTCACAGCGCGAAAACCACCCACTGTCCCAGCCTCCACACCCCACCTTTACAAAGCGTGTCCCCCTGAGAGACAAAGACCTCTGGTCACTTTTTTTTTTTTTTCTGTATTTACCAGTGACTTTTTCTTTTTTTTTTTACTGTGTTCCTTGGGGAGATAGTACAGCTGAGGCAGTTGTCTCAGAGGTTCACATCTATCTAGGATTAGCATATAAAAAAGACGAGGAAAATGGCTCGGTACAAAATTAATAGTAAAATACCTTGCTAACATGAGCATTAGTTATAGTTGATAATGTTTAGACTTCCTAGATAGGCAAATAGGAGAACTTTATCCTTTCTTCCTGGCCTGTATAGTGCTTTTTCTTTTCCTGTTGCTAGGCCCCTCAGGGAGAACGAGACTAAAAGCTGTGCTCTTGGACGGGCACGCCTCATGGCTGCCTGGCAGCAGAACATGCATGTTCCATGGCCAAGTGCAATGTTTGCCATTGGTTTGAGGGAGCCGGCCTTTGCAGGGTTAACAAAATTTTTTTTTCTTGCTTGTTTTTTCATGTTTGGTTAATTATTTTGCTGTGGGGATCTCTGTCTCTGGGTCTGAAGGTCCTCGCTTGCCCTGTCACAGAGTTAGCAATGTTCTGAACCACTGAAGCTGTCTGCGAGTTTCCGTTACGGTCAGTTCAAGTCAAGAAATATCCGTCAGTCTCCCGCACCTGGCAGGCCCTGGGGACCCCGCAGGGAAGGCAGTGGCAGAAGTCTCTGTCCCATGGCGCTGGCCACACACTTGGAATGCCGAGTGCAGTGTGCATCACAGTGGCAGCTGCGACGCCGTGTCTGGCAGGGGGCTCTAGCCTCCCTGAGTTGGGTGGAGGGCTGGCAGGGGCCAAGGGGCACAGAGGGTCCTTACGCCGTGTGAGCTCAGACAAAAGTGAGTCGTCTGCATTTTAGAAAACAGTAAGAGCTAAACAGGGGCTTCCCAGGTGGCACAGGTGTTAAAGAACCCGTCTGTCGATGCAGGAGACAGGAGACAAGGGTTCGATCCCTGGGTTGGAAAGATCCCCTGGAGAAGGAAATGGCAACCCACTCCAGTATTCTTGCCTTTTTTTTTTCTTGCTTGTTTTTTCATGTTTGGTTAATTATTTTGCTGTGGGGATCTCTGTCTCTGGGTCTGAAGGTCCTCGCTTGCCCTGTCACAGAGTTAGCAATGTTCTGAACCACTGAAGCTGTCTGCGAGTTTCCGTTACGGTCAGTTCAAGTCAAGAAATATCCGTCAGTCTCCCGCACCTGGCAGGCCCTGGGGACCCCGCAGGGAAGGCAGTGGCAGAAGTCTCTGTCCCATGGCGCTGGCCACACACTTGGAATGCCGAGTGCAGTGTGCATCACAGTGGCAGCTGCGACGCCGTGTCTGGCAGGGGGCTCTAGCCTCCCTGAGTTGGGTGGAGGGCTGGCAGGGGCCAAGGGGCACAGAGGGTCCTTACGCCGTGTGAGCTCAGACAAAAGTGAGTCGTCTGCATTTTAGAAAACAGTAAGAGCTAAACAGGGGCTTCCCAGGTGGCACAGGTGTTAAAGAACCCGTCTGTCGATGCAGGAGACAGGAGACAAGGGTTCGATCCCTGGGTTGGAAAGATCCCCTGGAGAAGGAAATGGCAACCCACTCCAGTATTCTTGCCTGGAAAATCCCACGGACAGAGGAGCCTGGTGGGCTATGGTTCATCCGGTTACAAAGAGGCAGACACAACTGAAGTGACTTAGCATGCAAGCAAGCACCCAAGAGCCAAACAGAGGTCTTCATCTAAAAATGATGCTCTTCTCATTAACTGACTGGCAAGAACTTCCTTTTACCGGCTCTAGTTTCCCACAATAGTGTCTGGGCCTTCCCCACTTCTGATGAACTCTGGGCCGGTGCATGATAGGTATTGTTTACCTAATCTTAAAACCTGCTTTGACAGGAACTTCTCGCACATGTTTCCCAGACAAGGTGCACTTGGCAGACATGTCTGCATCGCCCCTTCTCTCTCCCAGGAAGGAACCCTGGCCAGCTGGGAGGTGCATGTTTGGGCAACCGCCCTCAGCTCTTCCTTCAGGGTCAGCTTCATCCTTATGGTCAAGGGATGCTTTTCTGGAGGGGGCTTCAGGCACTTGCCAAGCTAGGCAACAGTAACAGGGGCAGGCTCTTTCCCCGGGGTGGAGTCCCTGCTCCGGAGTCCCCTGGGCTGAGACGTGGTCAGTTCTGAGTCCTGCGCTGGTGTCCCGCCCCCTGCCCAGGCCCACACCCCCTCCTTCCTTTTATAGCTGTTGCTCTCCCATGAACCTCAGGTGCCCCCAAATCCATCTCAGGCGCTGCTTCCCGGAGATCCTGACCTGCAGGGAAACTGAGGCCTGGGGGCCGCTGTATCGGCTGCTTTGATGTTCATTCACGGCCGCCGTGGATGAGGTACTGAGTCAAATGTCCTCTGGCTGGGACACACCCCCTGTTTTTCCTTCCACCCCCACCACGCACGGTGCTACCTTCTGCCCTAGATCAGCCCTGGCAAGGCCCAATCTCCTCCGCACACCCACGGGGTCTGCTGCGGACCCGTGACGCTGGCTGCTGTCTCCTTAGCAGGCCTGTTGGGGCCCCCTGGGGGGACCCAAGGCCTAGGAGGACCACCAAGTAAAGTGCCCTACCCAGCAGGGGACGACCCGGGCCGTGGGAGTGTTTGCCTTGTAACCGAATCACAGAGGGCGCGCCAGTAAAAGGCCCGTTTTACGACTGCAAATCGAGTGTGTCTTTTCTTTTGGCACCTTGCAAACACCTCGAGTGCCCCAGAAGTCAGGCGCGAGAGGCCGGGCCGCCGGACGGTGGATGAATGGACGCTTTCAGGCCGCCCATTCCCTGGGAAACACTCAGCCTCACCACCTCCCAACGCTGACATCAGCTGCATCCCGAGTCCCCTCTGCCCAGCTCTCCCACACTGGCTTTACCGGGGCCGAGGTTTTAAAACTCTTTGGCCTTTCTCATTGGGAGCTACAAACAGTCAGAGATTAAACAAGAGAAAGGAGCCTTCATGTCCCACCGAGAAATGTCCTCAATTTTGCCATGGAGACCTTTGTGCGCCTCATCTCACGTGGACTCAGGAAAGCCCTGGGAACGTGTGAGTGTCTCCTGAGAAGTCCAGGCCAGGCTAGGCTCTGAGTTCAAGGGCACGAGCCCTCGATGCAGAGGCAGGCTGGGTTTTTTTGAGGCCTACTGTCAGGAAGGCCCTTTTAAAGAAAAGGATACAATATTCAGAATCAAGTCAATGTATGGCAAACCAATACAATATTGTAAAGTAAAATTAATTTAAAAAAAGAAAATAGTTGTCTGGAATAAGATCAGAAATCCTCATAAATGGCTGGAGGCATGCCTGCTGGGGGTCAGAGCTGTGGGGGCGCTGGGGACAGACTCTGCTGGGGGGGCTGGTCATCTGGGATGTTGTCCGGTGTCCTGTCCACCCAGACACAGAAAGGGCCCCACTGCGTCCCCTGCCCCGGGGGAGAGGTGAGAGCTGCTGTGGGCTGGGAAGGGCCTTGGCTCTGCCTGAAAGCCCATCTCCACCCGCAACAAGGTCTTCTGGCTCTGCCTGAAACGGACAGTTTCTCGGGACCCAGGACCTTCAGAGCTGCCCCTTTGAGTGTCCCTGGCAAATGGGGGAGGACACTGATCACCTTATCCAGCCCATGCACCCGGCAAGAAGCACCTTCCCCCCATCTCCAGGTTGGTGTCGCGTGGGTGCCATGTGACAACCAGTCCACAAGTGTTTGCAGTGTTTATGTAGTGCCTGCTGTATACCAAGGGCCACCAGCATCCTGAGATTTCCAACCAAGTGAGTCCTCGGGGGTCCGATCCTGAAGACTGATGTTTTGCAGCACTAATAACCCTTCCAGGAAGACGCCATGAATTCCATGTGTCCAGCCGTCATGAGGTGCCACGTCTGTGCTGCACGCCCGACTGGCATTATTAGCTCGTTTACTCATCGCGGGAGACTGAACCTTCATCATTGTCCTCACGTGGCTGCTGGAGAAACTGAGACTGGAGTGTCCAGACCTGCTGCCCCAGGTCTCCCAGGCAGCCAGGCCACAGCAAGGTGCCCACTGCATGCCCAGTTCTCTGCCCTAAGTGAGCCTCTGCTTCCCCAGCTGCTCTGAGGAGTGGATGGATGGGGATTGCCCAGGACGGCCTCCGGAGGCGTCACTCAGGGTCCGTTACTGTGACTGCTGCTGTGACTGTGGAAACCCCAGTTCTGTTCTCGGAGGTTCACAGTCATGACCGCCTGTGGTCCTCACAGCCGCTCCGTCTCGGGGCTGCTGTTCACGGTTCACAGGTGTGGGGGGAGGCTCAGGGTGTTCAGTGACCCGCCCAAGGTCACACAGCAGAAGAGAGTCACTAACACTCTCCGCAGACCAGGGTTTTTCTCTGAATCAAACCTTTCAGCAGAGTGGTGGCCAAGCCTGGCCTGGGTAGCATACTAGGCAAGGTGAGCACCCGGGAGGACCACAGAAATCGTCGCTGAGGGAAGGGAGGAGTCACCACGGCGATCGCCAGGTCTCTGAACATCCCCCGCACCAGCGACCATCCCCTCCACCTCCGCTCTTGTTTGGGGTCAGCACACGCAGCCCCCATCACCTGGTGCTGTGTGCACCTTGGATGAAAGATGGCTCTTTCACGTGGAAAGGACTGTAAAACATATTTAAAGAGCAATACGTGACAGGGACCCGCTGGGTCCTACAAACCCCTACATTTTTATTACCTTACTCTTTACAGAAAGAAGCTTGCACAGCCCTGCCGCCTAAACAAGAGTCTCTTAAAAATATTCAAGACTTTCTTAAATCAAGGTCTGGCCACGTCTCTCCTGAGCCATAAAGCCTCCAGGGGCACCCTAGTGCCAAATGGCCACTTTCACCAGAGTCTCTAACCAACTGCCCCAAACTGACCGTCTCAGGCTTTCATCTCTGTCCAGATGCAAGCCTCCTCTCCCTTCCAGATGTTCCCATTCCTGATGGAGCCACATGGCAGCCCAGGGGCATCCTCTGCTGTCTCTCCTCCCAGGGTGGGAGAGCCCCCAGGAGCCCAGGCTTCCAGGGTGCCTCAAGGGTCCCTGAACACATCCCAGTGCTTTGCCAAGTGTTCAGAGAGTGGTCCAGCCTCCCCCAGCTAGCCCAGAGCACCATCTCAGAGGGCAGGATGGTGCCCAGCCCTCACCCTTCGCAGGATTCAAGCCACCATCCAGCCCAGGTCCCACACAAGGCTGCGTGTCTTCAAGACCATCAAGGGGGCACACGGCCTCTTTCCTCTGAGCTCCAGTGCCTGATTCAGCTCAGGGGGCTCAGCTCTGGGCTGAGGGGCTTTGGAGTCAGTCTGACTCCATGTCTGTGACCTGGCCGGAGTCTCAGAGCTGCAGGGCAGGGTGCTCCCTGGTCCTGTCCCACTTCAGGGCTGAGCAGACAGAAGCTGGGAGAGTGAGCTGCCTCCGCTGAGCCTCCTGGCCCCCAGCCTTGGGCCTCTGTGTCAGCTTCCCTTCTCAGGCCTCCCCCCTGTGGATGTCGGTCTCCAGGCGGGCTGTCCCCGGAGCAGCCATTCTTCCTGGGACAGTGATAGCCACCTGGTGAATTTCCCTGAAGTGAATGGACAGACATGCTATGAATTTACCAGCCATTGTCCTTAAAAGAAATAGCCCTGGAAAGTTTCAGATGTTTATTGCAAGAGAATACGATAAATGTCCATCTACCCATCCCTCAGCTTGAGCCGCCCTTGTCCTGATTCATCTGTATCCTGCATCCTTCCACCTCCCTCTCTGGAATACTTGGAAGAACATTTCAAACTCATAACATTTTTCAGGTTTTTGCCTTAAAAACTTTATAAGAATTCTATGTTGTCATTAAACATCCAACTAGCATTCTATGTCTTCCTAGCAACCTCATAAATCTCTGACAGCTTATTGCTGAAACCAGGGTCAAAACATGATCCACGCACGGCCATTGGTTGGTATATCTCAAATCTCTGTGGATCTTCTGGCCGCCCCCACTTCTCTCTTGCCCTCTTTTCTCTCTTTTCATTCTTTCCCCCTTCCTTCCCTTAGCAGTTCCACGTTGACGGAAACAGCTCAGCTGTCGCCTGGAGTCCTGGGTCTGTATTTCTCCAAGTGCATTCCTGTTGCTCACCGGGCTCCTCCTTCCTCTGTGTTCCCTGGAATTTGGCAGGGCTTCCCCGGTGGTCAGATGGTATAGAATCTGCCTGCAGTGCAGGAAACCTGGGTTCAATTCCTGGGTGAGGAAGGTCCCCTGGAGAAGAGAATGAATGGCTACCCACTGCAGTATTTTTGTCGACAGAGTCCCGTGGATAGAGGAGCCTGGCAGGTGCAGTCCATGGGGTCGCAGACGCAGACACGACCGAGTGACTAGCGCTTTCGCTTTCACAGCTGCCGCGTTGCTCACCTTTGGGATGATGTGTTTCTGTGTTCACGGTCCTGTGTACTCTAGGACTTCTAGCAGCATCCCTGGCCTCCACTTTTTAGATGTCAGGCTATCCTGAGCTGTGACGACCACAGCTGCCTCCAGACATGACCAGCTGTTCCCTGGAGGAAAAGTAACTCCTGGCCAAGGGCCCCACTCTAAAGGCTGATGGGATGCAGGCTTGATTTTTCCCAAAAACACCTCCTTCTCAGTGGTGGGGTTCAGTTACTCCAAATGGACATGCGTGAGATATGTGATGAAAACAAGCAGCTTCACAAGCAGTCCCCCACCCCAGTTGAAACTGCTGCACCGCCGACCAGATAACAGCCTTGGAGGAGGAGCCGATGCCAAGGTGTGGTGACCATGTCCTAAAACAAGCGAAGAAACTGATTAAACCACAGCGCTACTTTTTATCCCAGATCTGCGACAGTCTCCACTCATGCCGCATGCACTTCTGGGCAAATATGTTTTCCTTGCCTCTTTCTCACTGGCAATGACATAACTTTGATGGACGTAAAAGAAATTGCATCGTGGTTTTAGGTGGACTGCCTGGGGCTGAAGTGGGTATGGGGTCCCAGGCTTCCTTTGGGCACCTGGTCCAGGTGCTGGGTCCACGTGGCCAGGATGACCACAAGAGGAGGAGGAGGCTCCAGGCCCCACCCAGGACCCAGCTGTGTTTTGATTTGTGTGGAATGAATTTTGACAGATTAGAGATAATCAACCAACTGGCTGTTCTCTAGGTCATTGTTCTAGAAAGCACGAATCTCTTAATGAATTCGTTTACATTAAAACACCAAAATTGTTTAATAAAGTTTGTTTCCCCTTCGTATTAGATGACACAATTTTGATTTTTTCCCCCCCGCTCTGTTTTGTATTATTACAATTTAAAATGAGGAAAGCTATGTAGCGATTTCAGGTTAATTTGTTGTTATATTTGCCAGCTTATTTCACTGCATTATTAAAACATTTAGTACTGCGTGTCATTAGTATTCCAAAAATGTAATTAGCATATTTAATCAAAAACAATTAAGAACAAACACTTCTTCCCTTTTTAAGTAATAAAATATTTACCACTGTAAAAACAAATGGAAACCAAAACATACTTTGAAGTGTTGATTTCTGAGAAAGAAAGAAAGAAAAGAGAAAAGAGGAAGGAAGAAAGGAGGAGAGAGAAAAAGAGAAAGGATTCTAAAGAAACTTGCCAACTCTAAACTCCAGTCATGGATTCGTTGCCCTTTTTTTTCTTTCTCTCTCTCTCTCGGGAATTTTGAATTCTGTGAGCCAAGTGCGAAGAAATAAAATTTCATTAGTGCTCCTCAAAATAATAACAAAGGACAATGTATGAAAAGTTATGTAGTTCCCTGACCAGGAGTTTGATTTCTCAGCTGAAAATATATTTCTGTAAGAATCCGTTTAAATGCGAAATTGTTCAATGAGGCCTTGGGATGTCAGAGCAACAAGAATAAATACAGAGATTTGGAAATCAGGAGACCCTGGGCATTTGGAGAGGTTGCCTGGGCAGCACCCCAGCCCCAGGTGTGGGGTCTGTGTTGTTTCTGCTGTTGGGCCCTCACGGGACCCTGCACGTGCCTCCAACCTCCACCCGCTCCACCTGTGCCTCCGGTTCCTGGTATCGTGTGCCCTTCTGGCTGTCTTTCCAGCTCCGACCCCTGGACTTTCTGGGCCAATTAAGCACCAGCAACATGTATTTTCTCCCTCACTGAGACCATTAGACCCTGGATCTCTCTCCTTTCTTCCTGTTCTTCACTGCTCCTCCTTCTTGTCTGCAATCTCTTCTCTCAACAGCTTACTTGTCCTGGTTTCTTTTGTACATCACCCTCTGTCCAAGGGCTCCACATACCCTGCACTGTGGCCTCATCATGCTTTCTTGGCTAATCTCTAAACCTTAGCCAAACCGGCTTCCACCTTCTCTATGCCTACCCTTGGGCTATGGAGAGCGCCCGGGGAAATGACCCAGTGGGGAACTTTGTGTCACCAAACATAGAGTCAGGTCCCCCACACGAGCACCCCCTGCATGTTGAGGACTTTGTGCTTTTAGGGTCAGCATTCTGTCCACATGAGTGATTTTAAAATTTAACTCTCTTCTCAAACCTTCAATTCCTACATTCCATCATTCTGTCTTGACCCGAGTTTCCTCACATAGCAGAGCCTGAGATGAAAGCTTACGTTCAAATNACCCCCTGCATGTTGAGGACTTTGTGCTTTTAGGGTCAGCATTCTGTCCACATGAGTGATTTTAAAATTTAACTCTCTTCTCAAACCTTCAATTCCTACATTCCATCATTCTGTCTTGACCCGAGTTTCCTCACATAGCAGAGCCTGAGATGAAAGCTTACGTTCAAATTGTTCTTTATGGAATTTGATTCTAGGAAACAGGAGTACAGAATAGGAGGCAAAAAATAAAAGGGGGGGGGTCAATATCAAGTTAAATAGTTGTAAAGCCAATTAAGCACTTGCGATAAAGCTACAACAACAACAACAACAAATGATTAATTAGGGCTTATAAGCAAGATTGTACTGAAATAGTGTAAGAATGGAAGGTATTGAAGGGAAGTCTAGTCAAGGCTGTGGTTTTTCCTGTGATCATGTATGGATGTGAGAGTTGGACTGTGAAGAAGGCTGAGAGCCGAAGAATTGATGCTTTTGAACTGTGGTGTTGGAAGAGACTCTTGAGAGTCCCTTGGCTGCAAGGAGATCCAACCAGTCCATTCTAAAGGAAATCAGTCCTGGGTGTACTTTGGAAGGACTGACGCTGAGGCTGAAACTCCAGTACTTTGGCCACCTCACCCGAAGAGTTGACCCATTGGAAAATACTCTGACGCTGGGAGGGATTGGGGACAGGAGCAGAAGGGAAGGGCACGACAGAGGATGAGATGGCTGGATGGCATCACCGACTCTATGGACGTGAGTCTGAGTGAACTCCGGGAGATGGTGATGGACAAGGAGGCCTGGCGTGCTGAGATTCATGGGGTCTCAAAGAGTCAGACTGAGCGACTGAACTGAACTGGACTGAAGTTAAAGGACATTTGTTTTCTGAGAAAAGTCAGAGATTATGATGCTTTAGATGCCATATGTAATTATGTATTGATACATTAAACATTTAAAGTTGAGCCTGACGATAATAATAAATCAAAAAAATTAGAGATTTTTGCAGTAAAAAGGAAAATGGACAGTGATGAAAATTATAAATTTAAAACAATATACTAAAAGAGGGAAAATCATAAAAATAATAAAACATAAAATATGATAGGAAATATTCTATGTAATTAATTATAATAAATGTAGTTGGGATATTGGAAAGGTCTCAGTAAGAAGGCTCCCAGAAGATTGGGGTTATTTCCTTTAGGCTTGACTGGTTTGATCTCCTTGCTGTCCAAGGGACTCCCAAGAGGCTTTTCCAGCATCACAGTTTGAAAACATCAAGAAAACATCAATTCTTTGGTGCTCATCCTTCTTTATGGTCCAACTCTCACATTCATGCATGACTACTGAGTCAATGATGCCATCCAGCCATCTTATCCTCTGTCACCCCCTTTTCCTCCTGTCCTCACAATCTTTCCCAGCATCAGTATCTTCTCCAGTTAGTCAGTTCTTAATATCAGGTGGCCATAGTACTGGAGCTTCAGCTTCAGCATCAGTCCTTCCAACGAATATTCAGGGTTGATTTCATTTAGGATTTACTAATTTTGATCTCCTTGCTGTCCAAGGGACTCTCAAGGGTCTTCATCAGCACCACAGCTCGAAAGCATCAGTTCAACACTGATCCAGTGGATGTTGGCAATATGATCTCTGGTTCCTCTGCCTTTCCTAAATCTAGCTAGTGCATCTGGAAATTCTCGGTTCAGAGACTGTTGAAGCCTAGCTTGAAGGACTTTGAGCACTACCTTGCTAGTGTGTGAAGTGAGCACAACTGTGTGATAGTTTGAACATTCTTTGCCATTGCCCTTCTTTGAGATTGGAATGAAAACTTACCTTTTCTAGTCCCATGGCCACTGTGGAGTTTTCCAAATTTGCTGGCACATTGAGTGCAGCACTTTAATAGCACCATCTTTTAAGATTCTATATATTTATCCAAACTTACAGGATATGCAACAGCAAAGTGAAGCAACCGTGATGTAAACTATGGCCTTTGGGTGATTATTATGTGTCAACACAGGTTCATAAACTGTAACAAATGTCCTCTCTGGTGGGCCACGTTGATTACAGGGTAGGCTATGCATGGTGAGGGCAGGGCATACTAGGAAACCTCTGTATCTTCCCCTCATGTTGCTGTGAACCTAAAAAAGCTTAAAAAGTTGATTTAAAAAGACTTAATAAAAAGGATGCAAAAAAGAAAATAGACAAATCACAGACTGTAGATGATGTACTTAACACATATGAGCAACAAGTTCAAATATCTGCTTAAAAAGCCTGCTACCAATCAATGATGAAGAAATAAACAATCCCATACAAATATGGGTGGAGGATTTGCATAGGGAGTTCACAAAAGACTAAATCCAAACAGCCAATGAAATATGTAAAGGTAACACATTTCATTAGTCATTTTGGACATGCAAATTAAAATCATGATTAGATGTCTGTTCACATACATTAGACTGACAGAGAGTAAGACGTCATCAGTACCATGTTGTTGAAGGAATGCAGGGCACTGCGCTCTGTTGGTGGGAGTGTAGCTGCTCTGGCCACTTTGAAATACATTTTTGGCAGCATTTCATCTAGTTGAAGATATGTGTTTCCTACAAACTGGCTCCAAATAGGAAAAGGAGTACATCAAGGCTGCATATTGTCACCCTGCTTATTTAACTTATATGCAGAGTACATCATGAGAAACGCTGGGCTGGAAGAAACACAAGCTGGAATCAAGATTGCCGAGAGAAATATCAGTAACCTCAGATATGCAGATGACACCACCCTTATGGCAGAAAGTGAAGAGGAACTAAAAAGCCTCTTGATGAAAGTGAAAGAGGAGAGCAAAAAAGTTGGCTTAAAGCTCAACATTCAGAAAATGAAAATCATGGCATCCGGTCCCATCACTTCATGGGAAATAGATGGGGAAACAGTGGAAACAGTGTCAGACTTTATTTTGGGGGGCTCCAAAATCACTGCAGATGGTGACTGCAGCCATGAAATTAGAAGACGCTTACTCCTTGGAAGAAAAGTTATGACCAACCTAGATAGCATATTCAAAAGCAGAGAGATTACTTTGCCGACTAAGGTCCATCTAGTCAAAGCTATGGTTTTTCCAGTAGTCATGTAAGGATGTGACAGTTGGACTGTGAAGAAGGCTGAGCACTGAAGAATTGATGCTTTTGAACTGTGGTGTTGGAGAAGACTCTTGAGAGTCCCTTGGACTGCAAGGAGATCCAACCAGTCCATTCTGAAGGAGATCAGCCTTGGGATTTCTTTGGAAGGAATGATGCTAAAGTTGAAACTTCAGTACTTTGGCCACCTCATGCAAAGTGTTGACTCATTGGAAAAGACTCTGATGCTGGGAGGGACTGGGAGCAGGTGGAGAAGGGGATGACAGAGGATGATATGGCTGGATGGCATCACTGACTCAATGGACATGAGTCTGAGTGAACTCCGGAGTTGGTGAGGCCTGGCGTGCTGCGATTCTTGGGGTCGCAAAGAGTCGGACAGGACTGAGCGACTGAACTGAACTGAACTGAACACTCACCAGTGTTGTGCTCTGGGTCTGCAGGCATTTGCAAGACTGTTTATAGACAAATTGTTAGTAATTGACAAGCACTTGCTATAATCAAAATGTTCATCCATAGTAAAATGGATAAATTGTGATACATGCATACAGTGAAATGCTGCACTTCAGTGAAAATTTACAAATTACAGCTTTACACATTAACAGACATTTTTAAAAAAACAATGTTGAGTAAATGAGGTAAGATATAGTAGATGCATAAAGCACAATCCATTTATTAAAGTTCAGTAACACACAAATCTTCACTCTATATACTTTATTAATGTATTTGTAAGTTATAAAACCATAAAGAAAATCAAGGAAATAATTTTCACAACAACCAAAATCATGGTTATTTCTAGGAGGAAAAGATTGTGGTTAAGAAGACATAATTGGAGTTCCAAAGAGCTAGAAATAATCTATTTCCTTAAGATGTGGTGCTAGGTGACTTTAGATAACTTTATCCTTATGTTGTACAAACTTTCTGTGCTTAGGTATGAATATAAAAAATGAAGTGATTATTGGGGAAACTTTATACTAATATGTTAGGAAACAGAACGAAATGGATTCTTTTGTAAGAACATAAGAATTCTGAAAATTGACACAAGGATTTAATGGAAACTCTGAGTGACCTATTAATGATCATCAAGTAAATTATATTAATTTTAATATTAAAAATCTACTGCCAACACATCTGGGGAAGGCAATGGCACCCCACCCCAGTACTCTTGCCTGGAAAATCCAATGGACGGAGTAGCCTGGTGGACTGCAGTCCATGGGGTCTCTAACAGTCGGACAGACTGAGCGACTTCACTTACACTTTTCTCTTTCATGCATTGGAGAAGGAAATGGCAACCCACTCCAGTATTCTTGCCTGGAGAATCCCAGGGATGGGGGAGCCTGGTGGGCTGCTGTCTATGGGGTCACACAGAGTCGGACACGACTGAAGTGACTTAGCAGCAGCAGCAGCAGCCAACACATCATCCTCTGACCTAGGTTGCTTGGTAGGTGAATTTGAATTTTACCAAAAACGTCAAGGAAAATCTCACTGACTGTCTCAGCATGAATTTGAATCTCAGATGATGACTCAGAGAGGAATTCCAGTAACACAAGCCTCAAACTGATACCAGCAGAAGGGCAAGAATTATACAACAAAGGAAAAGTTTAGACTGTGCTTACTCATAAATACAGATTTTAAAATATTAAAAATAAATTGGCAAGAGAAAGTAAAAGAATGTAAAGAATTGTTTCTTAAAAGCTCATTATGGTTTAATGCCACACCTGTAAAAGTGATTTAATGCTAAAAAGTAAAGTTAACAGATTTGAAGGGAAAAACTCTATGATCAACTTCTTGCCATTAGAAAAAGATTAATCATACCCAGCACACATGTTAATCAAAAATCTTAGCAAACTATGAAGATATGTCCCTTAACCTAACTATCAAAAAATTCTACAACAATCATTATGTTTAAGAGTAAGACACAATAGAAGCAGTATACCCTTCTAGATTAGAAAATCACGTGAAGTCGCTCAGTCGTGTCCGACTCTTTGTGACCCCATGGACTGTAGCCTACTGGGTTCCTCTGTCCATGGGATTTTCCAGCCAAGAATACTGGAGTGGGAGTCATTTCCTCCTACAGGAGATCTTCTCGACCCAGGGATGGGACCCAGGTCTCCCTCACCGTGGGCAGATGCTTAACCATCTGAGCCACAGGGAAGTGGAAAAGATTTAGAAAATAAAAACAGTCTATAAAAGTCCATCTCATATCATTTTTATTAAGCAACAAAGACCCTAACCAGTGCAGAGCCACTATGAGAACTAATAGGAGATTCCAGAAGGTTCCAAGAATCAAATTTTTATCCCCCAAATTAACACACCCATACTCTTGCAACAAGTAATTATAAGTAAGATACAATAAAATGTATTCTACAATAGCCAAAATCTATAAATTAATCTAAGTCTAAGATATGCCAGACAGTTATGAAGGAAATGCAAAACTATACTGAAGAATTTAGACCCAAATAAATGCACAGATAGAGAGCTCATAGAATTAAAGACTCGGTAACAAAAAAAAATAATTTCTCAGTTAATGAAAACACTGGGTTAAAAAAAAAAATCAATTTCGCTAAAAATCCCAAGAGCGGTTTTCCCTGGAAATTTGTTGTCCATTAAAATTTGTAACAAGTATGTCAAGGGTCAAGGGCCAAGAAAATTTTGAAAAAGCATTTAGGGACATCTACGCGATATCAGGGCTTATTATTTGTACATAAATGGAAAAATGGATTAATGGGATAAGATACAAAGTCCCTAAGAGTATCCATATTTGACTACTATTTAATATATAATATATAAAGTGATAGCATTCAGATTGAGAGAAATGATGGATTTTTTAAATAAACCATACTAAACCTAGTGGTTATTCTCATAGGAAAAAAAGTAGCTTGACCCCTACATTTTATCTCATGTATACCTGAGTTCCAGATGGACGCTAGACCTAAATGTGAAGAACAAACCCAGGCTTTGGAGGCTCCCTTCTTTTTTCATCTTTTAGATGTTCAACAGAAAAACCCAGACCATAAATTTGTCTACATTGAAGGTGAAACGATTTCTCACAGACTCAGGAGCACCTACATCTTTTAACTGCTAGTGATGACCATCAAACACCAATAGAAAAACTTGCAAAATTCACAAGAAAATAGCTAAACCCTAAGAGAAAAGCAGACGAAGACTGTGAACAGACCATTCACAGGAGAGGTTCCTTGCCCAGGTGTCCAAGTCAAAAGTCGCACAGTCATTCTTGGTTCCTCTTCTTCCTGGGCCAAACTGACTCCTTCAGCAAACTGTTAGTTCAGCCTCTAAAATGCAGCCCCAGCTGGACCAGTTCTCACAACTGGACTTCCTCTGATACCGAGGAGTCCTATCCACAGACCTCTCCCTCCAGGACTGGAAATTCTTACCCAGCCTCCCTCTTTCCGCCCACCCCCAGAGCACTATAAAAATCTCTGTGTGGCATAGTTTAGGTCTCTCTTTAAAACCCTCTGACATATCCAGTCATCCTTGGGGGAAAAACATTTTCCACCATGACAAGACCTACAGGATCTGGCCTCTGACTTCCTCTCCAAAATCGCTTCCGACCCTTTTTCTCAGACACAAAAAGCTCTCTGGAGCCTCAGAATCCAAAACGTTCTTACCAAGACTTTGACTTAATTCAAGAAACCGTCCCAATGACCGGAAACTATCCAAGGGTGCCTCCAGCCGTCACCTCTACAGCGCGCACGACTTCCCTTTAACTGCTTACCCTGCCTGCAATCAGAGGATAATAGAGAAAGAGCAAAGGATAAAATCTAATTCCCCAGCAAACAGTGAGCTCTGCGAGGACAGAGCCTCCTTTCCGCTGCTCACTCCCCCCAGCATTCCCGACACAGAGGGCAGAGCTGGGCATTTAATGTGTCTGTGCAATGAGAGAAGACTCCTCATCCTCACGTTAACCAAGAAATGCCAATTGATGAGGCAAGGAGAGATGGCAAAGTGGAAACATCCAGTGATGGGGTTTGTGAGGATGTGGAGAGGCGGGAGGCCTGGAGCAGTGTCCATCCTTGACTTGGACCACGCGGGTTTCCACTTTGCATCTGGTGGAATTGCCCAGAGACAAGTCTCACTACCCAAAGCGTCCTGCTGTGGACAGTGACTCGTATGGCCTCCCTGTGTGTGAGAATCGGTGCGATCATTCTGTCGCGTGGTTTGGCAACCTCCACATCTGATGAAGATGGGCTACTTTCCAGTCCAGCAGCTCTGCTCCTAGCTGTGGATCCTGGAGAATTCCTCACACATGTGCATTAGGACAGTTTTGTTTTGTTTTGTTTTGTTTTTTTTACAAGCATGTGACTTGTATCCATGTTTCCAAGAACTAAAAACTGAAACCAACTTCCACTCTCCAGAGAGAAATAGACACATCAGTTGCTATGTAGTTATATTATAGAATAGTATGCCAGTTATAGTGAACTAACGCTACATGTATAAATCTTGAACTCATACTAAGTGAAAAACCAAGCTTGAAAGAATCTTCAGTGTAGCTTTCCATTTATGCAAACTTCAAAAGCAAGCATACATTTATTATCAGTGGGTATGCATGAATATGTACTGGGTGGGCCAAAAAGTTTGTTTGGGTTTGTCTGTAAGATGTTATGGAAAAACACTAACGAATTTCTTGGCAACCCAGTATATAAATCTGATCAGGATGAATAGATACCCAATTATCCTAAGGGTGTAATTGCCCTTAAATGGCAGTAGTGATGATAATGACAGCTTTAATTATACACTGAAAGGTTTATGTTATGAACAAATTAAGATTAGAAGTGAATGTAGCAAAACTTTGCATTTATTACCTTCTGAGTGGCTCTTCAATAGCCATGGATCATACTACTCTTAGCACCGTGTGCTATATTTGAAGTGCTTCATAATTAAAACTGCAAAAACAATTGAAAAAATAAGAGCAGATATGAATAATTCAGAAAGCAAAAAGATGTAAATGATAGTTCAAAGGGTTGATGTGATAAACAGTTTTTAAAAATCTCATCAAATGGACAAAATCCTGTAGTATAATCAGAAAAGATAAAAACATAAGCAAATAGGCACCATGGCAATTTTAATAAATTGTGAAAGATTGCTGTGCTCAGATTCACGCTAAAAAATTCAATAATTTCAATGAAATATTTTAGGAAAAATAGGAAGACACAAAAACTGAGTAATCCAATAATAATGAAAGAAATTGAAAAAAAAATTTTCATCTTCAGCACATACATTGTTGTCAAAACACTCCTTGCCAGTTGATAAAATCTCTAGCTTGACACCACAGCCCCTGTGCTCTTCCCATCCCAAAGCCTTGGCCCCTTCCCGGGATCCCTGGCAACCTCCCAGTCCAGCAGCTAAGGCTTCCGGAGCCCCTGTAATTCTCCCAGCTCCTCGTTCTGCTCCAGTTCACTCAGGCTCTGGGTCAGAATGGCCTGGGTCTGTTCTATGAACATGGATGTCACCGCTACCCAGGTTTCATCAAGTATTGCAGATCTTATGAGAAACCAGCAACTTATAGATTCATTTTATTATTCATTTCATTCATTTTATAAGACTAAACTGTAAGATCCAAATCCAAAAAGATCACATACATACTCCCCCACCCCCCCGACTCATACTACACACACAGGAGTAAAACTACTGACCAGCGTCCCTTCTGATCATAGATAAGAAAACCTTAAAAAGTAAGTACACCAGAAGTGTCCTTTCTGTACTAAAGAAGTAGAAAAGTGATAATACCCCACATACGCTTTCTAATACTGTGCCAGTAGAATAATACCAATAGAATAATATCTTCCTAGAAAAGAATGATGTGCTACTGTGAACAGAACTTATTAGCATAAGTGATCGTATCAGCAGATGAAAGAAAAATAATAATTATTTTAGTTAGATACCTAAGAAATACCAGAAAAAATTCAGCTTCTAATCCCAATATCAAGGTAGAATAGTAGGGCTGAATGTATAATTCCTTGTTGTTTAAGGACATCTTAGCTGCGTAACTGATCAAGTAGGTAGTATAAAACATGTAAGGCGTTTCCATGAAAGTGAAGAACAGATTAAGAATGTGTATTTTCTCCACTTAACTTTACCTCTTTCAGAAAATTCTAGTCATTGCCGGAGACCAAAGTAATGGTCAGGTTTTTCTGTAAAATCTTACGGGAGGAAACTGAACAAACTTTAGGTCCAACCCCGTGTAAGAGCTGGCCAAGAGCTGAAGCATAATCTCCAGAAAGGAGGAAACAAAGCAACAAGTATGGGCACATGCCATGGTCCTTTGCTGAGTTCATTTGCCCGTGAGATAGAAAATATCTACTGGAAGACTAATTGGTAAGGTGATCGATCATAAAATAAACATTTAAAAGTATGGCTTCAATGGACTCATACATACAGAGAGCAAGCCAGTGATTAACGGCGAGGGGAGGGAGGGTGAGGGGTAATATAGAGGTGTATGTGTGTGTGGGGGGGTAAGAGGTACAAATTATTAGGTATGAAATAAGCTCTAAGGGCTGTCTCTTATACACATCTAGATGTGTATAAGAGACAGGTATTAATACTATGCAGGGGGTATGCGGGTTGGGGTCAGGGGATGGATACACGAGCAGCAGCGAGGGCTGGCAGCAGTGACAAAAATTGCTGTAACAGCTCCTGACAATTCTCTGACATCACACGTCTGGAGCGACTTGGGCAAACAGGGATCCCTCTCCAGAACTAAGAGAAAATCTTGAGCATTATAAAATCCCTTGAGCAGACTGAAACTCTAAGACCAACGTCTACGCCTGAACGTGGCGGGTGAAAAGAGTCCATTTTGTGTTATGGAGCACATTGGGTCTATATAAAACTGGGCAGTACCAGGGTTCAGCTAGAGACCTGTCCCTTAGCAACCAACATCACAGGAAAAGAGTTGCCACAATCCACATCGTCCTGCCGCCCACTGTGCTGGTTTCCTGGAGCTCTACCTTGTGTCTACTGGGTGTGGCCACCTAACCAGATATTTTATTGGGATTTTCACTTAACATCTAAGCTAGGATCTGCAAAGGCAGAATCTGGGGAGTAAGGTCGTACTCCTGAGGCTCCCCCACAAGGCTTTTGGGGACCTGGAGAAGCAGCTTCTTTTGGGCCTGGGAGGTGATCTCTATCAGGAGCTTGGGAGTAGAAGGCTA
>SJYX01015447.1:0-35651 GCA_006410675.1 Oreotragus oreotragus | reverse complement strand
TCTTTGATTCACACAAAAATTGTTTGGTGTAAGGAAATAGAAAACAGCCTTTTCTTTGATTTTCTGAATAGTACAAATGTCATCACCATTTAGTGACGACAGTTCATTCATCGAGTCCCTGTAGTTTATCAATTCTCCGCCTTTATCCTGACAAAGCTGTCATGAACATTTGGTTTTATTTCTGGACTTCTGTTTTGTGGATTTATTCCATCCAATGCTAGTATAAAACACTTCAAAAGGCAAGAAGTCAACTGGGAAATATATTTGCAGCATGCATGACAAAGATCATTTTCAACGAAATGCTTTTATGAGAAAAGTATTATATAAGCCTGTGAAAACATGCTCAGTCTCAGGAGCATTGCTCTAAATTGAAATAAGTTATGATTTTTCCATCTATGGATTAGCAAATATTTAAATGTTTGATGACACCCTTGTTGCCAAGGAAGAGACAGGAGTTCTCATGGACTGTTGATGGGCCACTGCGCTGAAGCACTCCTGTGGGAGAACGATTTAGCAACGTGCCATCTGTCAGCTTTGAAAATGCACACGCTTCTCTGACCCAGCGATTCCACTTTTAGGAATTTAATTCTATGGCAACACACAAGGATGAAAATATCCATGTGCATGTACTGTATATTTATTGTGGGGCTGTTTGAGAAAGTGAAAATCTGGAACTTTCTAAAAGGCCATCGATAGGGGATGGTGTGTCCACCATGGTTGTTGTGGTTTAGTCGCTAAGTTACGTTGGACTCTTTTGCGACCCCGTGGACTGTAGCCCACCAGGCTCCTCTGTGCATGAGATTTCCCAGGCAAGAATACTGGAGTGGTTGCCATTTCCTCCTCCAGGAAATCTCTCCAACCCAGGGACTGAACCTGAGCCTCCTACACTGCAGGCAGATTCTTTACCGCTGAGTCACCTAGGAAGCCAAAATGCGTTACGGTACATCTGGGCAGTGGAGCATCATACAACACTGACATAAAAGTGGTGGATTCTTCCACACCTGTATCCAGACAGGAAGACATCCCAGATAAAATTTATATTTAAAAAAATTTCAACTGGTCCATATTTTGATTGTGGAGAGAGTTACATGACTACATGTATTTGTCAAAACTCAGAGAGATGTTCAGAAAACAGAGTAATTTTTACTGCATATAAGAAGCGAATTAAAAAGACATTTAAAAAGTAAATTGGAGACCAGTTTGTATATGTGATTATTCAGAACATATAGGTGTGTTACATATGTGTGTGTTTGAGTGTGTGTAGTATTTCTGGAAGGAAATTCCCCAAACCAAGTGGGCATGAGGCACAAGAGAGGGGTACTTTGACTTTATATTCAACTGAACTGTTTGAGGGTTGTGTTTTTTTTTTTATTGAGAACCCTAAGTATGTATTACTTTTGTAATTAAAAAATATTAAATTAGTTTAAAATAAAAGTTGTAGCTCTGGGAACATGTACACCTGCCTGGAAGGAGGAGGGTAGAGGGGAACAAAGACACTTGGGTGTAACAGAGAGAAACACTGCCCCTTAGTTTTTAGACTAATGGTTAACCACAGAGTCTTTCTAATCTCTATCAAATATTTACTGGAAAGAGGACTGTGCTTTCCCAGTAGAGGGGGCTTCTTGGGGGCAGGGGTTAGAGATGGCCTTCCTGTTTCCTCTG
This sequence comes from Oreotragus oreotragus, assembly GCA_006410675.1. Taxonomy (NCBI): domain Eukaryota; kingdom Metazoa; phylum Chordata; class Mammalia; order Artiodactyla; family Bovidae; genus Oreotragus; species Oreotragus oreotragus. The sequence goes on along the minus strand of SJYX01015447.1, from coordinate 33,989 downwards.
GGCCTGAGGTCCTGGGGATGATACAAGGGTGTGGGAGACGAAAGAGACTGGCCCCTCTTAGGATGGTCTCAGTGGGAACCGGTACCCAGACAAGGCTACTGAGTCCTGGGATGTCCTTAACCCCTTTATCCCCATCAGAGACTGGGATTCCCCTCACTCCTGCTCCATGATCACCACCATACTGAAAAATAGAGACTGCTACAAGTTCCACAGCAACAAATTAGTCTAAGACTCAGCGCCCTTCACCCATCTGTAGGCTGCAGAAAGTGTGTGCATGTGTGTGTGTGCATACATATGCGTTCACGTAAGTATACTGGGGATTATCACATTGTGGAAGAAATCAAGAAGGGGATAGGGAGCAATAAACAAAGATGGGTCAGAAGTGAGCAAGAGAGAAGCCAAACTGTGCAGAGCTCTCACCAAGCAGAACTGTGCATAAAGGATGCCATTTCACCCAACAATCCCACTACGGGGCATATACCCTGAGAAAACCACAGCTTCAAAAGACACATGTACCCCACCCTTCCCTGCAACGCTATTTACAATAGCTAGGACGTGGGAGCAACCTAGATGTCCATTGACAGATGAATGGATAAAGAACTGTGTTACATATACACAATGGAATATTACTCAGCTGTAAAAAAGGAATACATTTGAGTCAGTTCTAATGAGGTGGATGAACCTAAAGCCTATTACACACAGTGAAGTAAGCCAGAAAGAGAAAAATAAATGTTACATATTAACAGGTGTATATATATGGAATCTAGAACGATGGCACTGATGAACTTATTTGCAGGGCAGCAATGGAAATGCAGTTGTAGAGAACAGACTTGTTGATCCAGGCAGGGAAGGAGAGGGAGGGACGAATGGAGAGAGTAGCCTGGAAACGTGCTCACTCCCGCATGTAAAACAGACAGCTGGGGGGAACTTGCTGTGTGGCTCAGGGAGCTGAAACCAGTGCTCTAGGACGAACTAGAGGGGTGGGCTGGGCTGAGAAGTGGGAGGGAGGTTCAGGAGGAGGGGACATACGTTCACTTATGGCTGATTCATGTTGATGCATGGGAGAAACAAACACAAAATTGCAAAGCAGTTGCCCTTCAATTAAAAATAAATGCATTAAAAAAGAAAATTTAAAAAAGGACACCTACTGTGTGCCAGGTGGTGCACTAGCTACTTTATCTCTTAGCAGATGCTGCGAGAGTCTTCCGCCTACGGTCAGCTCCCAGTAAACATCTGTTGCTGACTCTTAGTCCAATCGTCTGACAAGCTAGTCTCTCCTTTGCAGAGATGAAAAGTTGGGGCTCAGAGAGGTGGAGCAACGTGCTTAAGGAGCAGAGTCTGTCTGACTCCAAAGTCAGTGTCTCCTAACTGCATAGAATGGTTTCTGGCTAAGCACAGAGATGCGCCTTCAGGGACAAGGTCACAGTGTTTCCACCACTGGGAGCGCAGAGGGCTTACGTACATGAGGAGATGGGGAGGGACAGGGTTACTGGGGGGAATGGGAGGATGAAAGGCTACTTTTGTGGAACCACAGACTCACAATGACAATGCTATGCAAAGCCCATTTGTAAGAAAACAGGCTAAGGTATACAGATCACAGCAAACATCCATTCGGGTTACCATGGTGTTTCTCAAACGTGGTGATTTTGCTGCCCTGCCCTGGGGACAGTTGGCGGTGCCTGTAGACATGTTTGGTTGTCCCAAGTGGGGATGGTAGTGTTACTGGCAGCCAGTGGACAGAGGCCAAGGAAGCTGCCCGACATTCTACAGTACATAGGACAGCCCCACAACCGAGAGTTACTGCTTCAGTAGTGTGGGGGCTGAGAAACCCTAGTCGAGCTGGACACTGGATAACTGGTTCTGCTGTGCCTCTAATTCTGAGATGATCTCTGCCCTGGACGACTGCACAACCCTTGAGGTTTGCAGAGCGTGCAGAAAGGGATGAAGAGGGGAAAGCAAGGGCTTTGCAGGCAAAAGGTCCTGGGTTGCAATCCCCTAACTGGCTGAGTGACCCTAGGTAAATCACTTTACCTCTGTGACCCTCACTTTCCACACCTGTACAGAGTGCGGGTGGCTAGCTCCTACATTTCCTCCTTTCCAAGGTGTACTGTAAAATCAAATGAGGGTGCAAATGCGGTGCTGTTTGACAACTGGGAAGTTCTATGAGAAGAGAATATGTGATGTCATTGACCAGTGGGTATCATTATTAGGAAGGTGTCAATTGGAGGTCAGGTAGGCAAAGATTTGGAAACAGGAGGAAGTGACTCATGTTAGTGTAAATTGCAGTCAAGCTCCATCCTTCCGACTGAAGCAGGAGACACAGCTCCTCCCATCTATGGCGACCCCTAACTCCAAAATTCCCTGCTAGGGTACCTGCAAATCAATCTGCCACCATGGAGCATCCAGGCTGGTCTGGTTGGTGAGGTCCTGCAGCTTGGTTTTCCGCAGTGGGTATCTCCTGGTAGCCGTTGTGGGGTCACTGGCTGTGAGGGTCCTTGGGGTGGGCTTATGGTTGGTGATCTGGTTGGTGCTATATGCCCGCCGTCGCTGGGAGAGGTCTAGACCTGGGCAGGAGTGGTGACAGAGAAGCAAGCCATCAGGGTGGAGAAAGAGAGAGGGGTTTACAGACCCCTTGCCTGCTTGGATACTTCTTGAGTTTTCCACTGCTTACCTATTGGGTTGGCAAGATCCCTTGGAGAAGGGAAAGGCTACCCCTCCAGTATTCTGGCCTAGAGAACTCTATGGACTGTATAGTCAATGGGGTCGCAAAGAGTCGGACACGTCTGAGTGACGTTCACGTTCACTTACCTGCTGAAACACGTGCGGGTGTCTCGCCTCACCTGGCAGCCGAAGCCTTGCCTAACTTAGCTCTAATCTATCTGCCCAGCTACTCTTTCTGCTCCTTTTCCAGGCATCTGTGCTCCAAACATACCGGCTGTGTGTGTGTTCTCCAGGTACGACGCCTCGACGTCTTAGCTCAGGCAGCCCCTGCTGCCTGGAATCTCCTCTCCCCGCTTCTAAGAACTGGTGCCCTCCTTATGTTTTTGCTAATATCCTCTGCTGGATGTGCCTTTCCCTGGGATTCCTACAGTTTGTTAAACTTTCCTATGGTCCTTGTCACTCTGCTTTCTAACAGAATTAAGGACAATTGTGTCTTTCTCAAAGTCGGAAGGCTTCTGAGGGACAGGTGCCATGTTTGAGCCATCTTTGCTTCCCATTCTGTGCTCAGGACCTCGCCTTAGTAGGTGATCAGTAAATACCCTACGAATGGAAACTAATGCCATAAAGAAGTTTTGGAGGAAGATGGATATAGACTCTTTATCTGTACTCTACCTCTTTCGAGTTCCATGAGCTTAGTTAGCTGAGTCGCTAAAATTCTCCAAGTCTCAGTTTCCTCATTTGTGAAGTCGATGTGATAGTAACCCACCTCTGCAGCTGCTAACCATTCGCTGAGATTGTTAACAAGTACTTAGCACGTAGTAGGTGCTCAGTAAAAATGTAGCGATCATGGCTTCCCTGGAGAAGGGCGTGAAGTACAAGCAGCAGCCCACTAACCGGGATTGGGGGCGGTGTCTCCGCTGGACGGCTGGGCGTCTTTGGCCTGTCTCGGGTTGAACGGTGCCCCCACGCTCCTGACACAGTCCCCGCTGTCTGGGTTGGGCTCCTCATCCTGTGAGTGGTAGAAGACAGAGCTGCCGGACTCCTGAGAGTGTAGCATGCTGTATCGTCTTCTCTTGTCCTGGAGGCAGGGAGAGAAAAGAGGACGTAGAGTGAGGCCAGGTGTCAAGAAGGACATCGAAAGGGCAGCAAGCGGTGTGAGAGGAGACGGTGGAGGCTCCACCTTTGAAGAACCAGAATAACAGGCAACGGTTTTGCTTGCTCGGGGAATTTAGGCAGACTGCTGTTTAAGGGATGATGAATGGAAATGGCTTTTCATATCACTTATGCTGTTAATATTTATAGCTATATTCTTTGTTAAATTAAAAATGTAATTCTAAATGCTATTGCTGTCTTCAGATAGATAAACAAAAACAATAGCGTGAACCATCTGTTGCCCTCATTCCATTCCCCATGATATAAACTATAAAAAATATAAAGGTTTTTGTGGCCACCTTGTATTACAAAATCTGGACCATATTACTTACATTTTGTCAGTAGCTTGAATTTCACACTTAAAACATTTTGGAAATCTTTCATATCAACTACTCTTTTAAACATTTGACTGTACGATACTGTACCACCCCCTATTATGAAGCATTTGCTTTGTGGCCATTTATTTTTTTGCCACCATAAAAAATACTACAATAAATTCTTGGCCTTAAATCTATTATATCAGTGTTGTTTCTATGTATTTGACTCTGAGGAGGTTTTGCTGGGTTGAATAGTTATATATGTCTAATTTTATTAGTTGTTTCTAGATTGCCTTTCAGGAGAGTAAGTCATGATCACCCTCTTTACCCAACAACTCTTCTAGTAGGAAGAGAAAGCATTGCTAGTCNTTTTTTTTTTTATTGAGAACCCTAAGTATGTATTACTTTTGTAATTAAAAAATATTAAATTAGTTTAAAATAAAAGTTGTAGCTCTGGGAACATGTACACCTGCCTGGAAGGAGGAGGGTAGAGGGGAACAAAGACACTTGGGTGTAACAGAGAGAAACACTGCCCCTTAGTTTTTAGACTAATGGTTAACCACAGAGTCTTTCTAATCTCTATCAAATATTTACTGGAAAGAGGACTGTGCTTTCCCAGTAGAGGGGGCTTCTTGGGGGCAGGGGTTAGAGATGGCCTTCCTGTTTCCTCTGGGCCTGAGGTCCTGGGGATGATACAAGGGTGTGGGAGACGAAAGAGACTGGCCCCTCTTAGGATGGTCTCAGTGGGAACCGGTACCCAGACAAGGCTACTGAGTCCTGGGATGTCCTTAACCCCTTTATCCCCATCAGAGACTGGGATTCCCCTCACTCCTGCTCCATGATCACCACCATACTGAAAAATAGAGACTGCTACAAGTTCCACAGCAACAAATTAGTCTAAGACTCAGCGCCCTTCACCCATCTGTAGGCTGCAGAAAGTGTGTGCATGTGTGTGTGTGCATACATATGCGTTCACGTAAGTATACTGGGGATTATCACATTGTGGAAGAAATCAAGAAGGGGATAGGGAGCAATAAACAAAGATGGGTCAGAAGTGAGCAAGAGAGAAGCCAAACTGTGCAGAGCTCTCACCAAGCAGAACTGCGCATAAAGGATGCCATTTCACCCAACAATCCCACTACGGGGCATATACCCTGAGAAAACCACAGCTTCAAAAGACACATGTACCCCACCCTTCCCTGCAACGCTATTTACAATAGCTAGGACGTGGGAGCAACCTAGATGTCCATTGACAGATGAATGGATAAAGAACTGTGTTACATATACACAATGGAATATTACTCAGCTGTAAAAAAGGAATACATTTGAGTCAGTTCTAATGAGGTGGATGAACCTAAAGCCTATTACACACAGTGAAGTAAGCCAGAAAGAGAAAAATAAATGTTACATATTAACAGGTGTATATATATGGAATCTAGAACGATGGCACTGATGAACTTATTTGCAGGGCAGCAATGGAAATGCAGTTGTAGAGAACAGACTTGTTGATCCAGGCAGGGAAGGAGAGGGAGGGACGAATGGAGAGAGTAGCCTGGAAACGTGCTCACTCCCGCATGTAAAACAGACAGCTGGGGGGAACTTGCTGTGTGGCTCAGGGAGCTGAAACCAGTGCTCTAGGACGAACTAGAGGGGTGGGCTGGGCTGAGAAGTGGGAGGGAGGTTCAGGAGGAGGGGACATACGTTCACTTATGGCTGATTCATGTTGATGCATGGGAGAAACAAACACAAAATTGCAAAGCAGTTGCCCTTCAATTAAAAATAAATGCATTAAAAAAGAAAATTTAAAAAAGGACACCTACTGTGTGCCAGGTGGTGCACTAGCTACTTTATCTCTTAGCAGATGCTGCGAGAGTCTTCCGCCTACGGTCAGCTCCCAGTAAACATCTGTTGCTGACTCTTAGTCCAATCGTCTGACAAGCTAGTCTCTCCTTTGCAGAGATGAAAAGTTGGGGCTCAGAGAGGTGGAGCAACGTGCTTAAGGAGCAGAGTCTGTCTGACTCCAAAGTCAGTGTCTCCTAACTGCATAGAATGGTTTCTGGCTAAGCACAGAGATGCGCCTTCAGGGACAAGGTCACAGTGTTTCCACCACTGGGAGCGCAGAGGGCTTACGTACATGAGGAGATGGGGAGGGACAGGGTTACTGGGGGGAATGGGAGGATGAAAGGCTACTTTTGTGGAACCACAGACTCACAATGACAATGCTATGCAAAGCCCATTTGTAAGAAAACGGGCTAAGGTATACAGATCACAGCAAACATCCATTCGGGTTACCATGGTGTTTCTCAAACGTGGTGATTTTGCTGCCCTGCCCTGGGGACAGTTGGCGGTGCCTGTAGACATGTTTGGTTGTCCCAAGTGGGGATGGTAGTGTTACTGGCAGCCAGTGGACAGAGGCCAAGGAAGCTGCCCGACATTCTACAGTACATAGGACAGCCCCACAACCGAGAGTTACTGCTTCAGTAGTGTGGGGGCTGAGAAACCCTAGTCGAGCTGGACACTGGATAACTGGTTCTGCTGTGCCTCTAATTCTGAGATGATCTCTGCCCTGGACGACTGCACAACCCTTGAGGTTTGCAGAGCGTGCAGAAAGGGATGAAGAGGGGAAAGCAAGGGCTTTGCAGGCAAAAGGTCCTGGGTTGCAATCCCCTGACTGGCTGAGTGACCCTAGGTAAATCACTTTACCTCTGTGACCCTCACTTTCCACACCTGTACAGAGTGCGGGTGGCTAGCTCCTACATTTCCTCCTTTCCAAGGTGTACTGTAAAATCAAATGAGGGTGCAAATGCGGTGCTGTTTGACAACTGGGAAGTTCTATGAGAAGAGAATATGTGATGTCATTGACCAGTGGGTATCATTATTAGGAAGGTGTCAATTGGAGGTCAGGTAGGCAAAGATTTGGAAACAGGAGGAAGTGACTCATGTTAGTGTAAATTGCAGTCAAGCTCCATCCTTCCGACCGAAGCAGGAGACACAGCTCCTCCCATCTATGGCGACCCCTAACTCCAAAATTCCCTGCTAGGGTACCTGCAAATCAATCTGCCACCATGGAGCATCCAGGCTGGTCTGGTTGGTGAGGTCCTGCAGCTTGGTTTTCCGCAGTGGGTATCTCCTGGTAGCCGTTGTGGGGTCACTGGCTGTGAGGGTCCTTGGGGTGGGCTTATGGTTGGTGATCTGGTTGGTGCTATATGCCCGCCGTCGCTGGGAGAGGTCTAGACCTGGGCAGGAGTGGTGACAGAGAAGCAAGCCATCAGGGTGGAGAAAGAGAGAGGGGTTTACAGACCCCTTGCCTGCTTGGATACTTCTTGAGTTTTCCACTGCTTACCTATTGGGTTGGCAAGATCCCTTGGAGAAGGGAAAGGCTACCCCTCCAGTATTCTGGCCTAGAGAACTCTATGGACTGTATAGTCAATGGGGTCGCAAAGAGTCGGACACGTCTGAGTGACGTTCACGTTCACTTACCTGCTGAAACACGTGCGGGTGTCTCGCCTCACCTGGCAGCCGAAGCCTTGCCTAACTTAGCTCTAATCTATCTGCCCAGCTACTCTTTCTGCTCCTTTTCCAGGCATCTGTGCTCCAAACATACCGGCTGTGTGTGTGTTCTCCAGGTACGACGCCTCGACGTCTTAGCTCAGGCAGCCCCTGCTGCCTGGAATCTCCTCTCCCCGCTTCTAAGAACTGGTGCCCTCCTTATGTTTTTGCTAATATCCTCTGCTGGATGTGCCTTTCCCTGGGATTCCTACAGTTTGTTAAACTTTCCTATGGTCCTTGTCACTCTGCTTTCTAACAGAATTAAGGACAATTGTGTCTTTCTCAAAGTCGGAAGGCTTCTGAGGGACAGGTGCCACGTTTGAGCCATCTTTGCTTCCCATTCTGTGCTCAGGACCTCGCCTTAGTAGGTGATCAGTAAATACCCTACGAATGGAAACTAATGCCATAAAGAAGTTTTGGAGGAAGATGGATATAGACTCTTTATCTGTACTCTACCTCTTTCGAGTTCCATGAGCTTAGTTAGCTGAGTCGCTAAAATTCTCCAAGTCTCAGTTTCCTCATTTGTGAAGTCGATGTGATAGTAACCCACCTCTGCAGCTGCTAACCATTCGCTGAGATTGTTAACAAGTACTTAGCACGTAGTAGGTGCTCAGTAAAAATGTAGCGATCATGGCTTCCCTGGAGAAGGGCGTGAAGTACAAGCAGCAGCCCACTAACCGGGATTGGGGGCGGTGTCTCCGCTGGACGGCTGGGCGTCTTTGGCCTGTCTCGGGTTGAACGGTGCCCCCACGCTCCTGACACAGTCCCCGCTGTCTGGGTTGGGCTCCTCATCCTGTGAGTGGTAGAAGACAGAGCTGCCGGACTCCTGAGAGTGTAGCATGCTGTATCGTCTTCTCTTGTCCTGGAGGCAGGGAGAGAAAAGAGGACGTAGAGTGAGGCCAGGTGTCAAGAAGGACATCGAAAGGGCAGCAAGCGGTGTGAGAGGAGATGGTGGAGGCTCCACCTTTGAAGAACCAGAATAATAGGCAACGGTTTTGCTTGCTCGGGGAATTTAGGCAGACTGCTGTTTAAGGGATGATGAATGGAAATGGCTTTTCATATCACTTATGCTGTTAATATTTATAGCTATATTCTTTGTTAAATTAAAAATGTAATTCTAAATGCTATTGCTGTCTTCAGATAGATAAACAAAAACAGTAGTGTGAACCATCTGTTGCCCTCATTCCATTCCCCATGATATAAACTATAAAAAATATAAAGGTTTTTGTGGCCACCTTGTATTACAAAATCTGGACCATATTACTTACATTTTGTCAGTAGCTTGAATTTCACACTTAAAACATTTTGGAAATCTTTCATATCAACTACTCTTTTAAACATTTGACTGTACGATACTGTACCACCCCCTATTATGAAGCATTTGCTTTGTGGCCATTTATTTTTTTGCCACCATAAAAAATACTACAATAAATTCTTGGCCTTAAATCTATTATATCAGTGTTGTTTCTATGTATTTGACTCTGAGGAGGTTTTGCTGGGTTGAATAGTTATATATGTCTAATTTTATTAGTTGTTTCTAGATTGCCTTTCAGGAGAGTAAGTCATGATCACCCTCTTTACCCAACAACTCTTCTAGTAGGAAGAGAAAGCATTGCTAGTCTCATGCGTAAGGAGAAGAGAATGGATTTGATAATCCCCGCTAGTAGCGGTAGTCTGTGGATGGCCTGCTACCGCCCAGACCTCCAAGAAGGGCCTAGTCTGTGCAAAGTCCTGACCAGCATTTGGTTTAGTGTGTTTTCTCTGCAGTTGAACACCCCACCCTCCAGAATACAACTTACCATTACTGACCGTGGTTCTTAAGAGATTCCATATCTTTATAACATCTGAAATTTTCAAATAAAATCCTAACTTTTCTTGAAAGATTAGAAACACATTTAATACAAGGTCTACACTCTTCCATGGCAACCCTTTGTTAGACCTGAGTAGGGGCGGACAATTTAGACAGGATGTGTGAACTGATGCTTTTGAACTGTGGTGTTGGCGAAGACTCTTGAGAGTCCCTTGGACTGCAAGGAGATCCANTTTAATACAAGGTCTACACTCTTCCATGGCAACCCTTTGTTAGACCTGAGTAGGGGCGGACAATTTAGACAGGATGTGTGAACTGATGCTTTTGAACTGTGGTGTTGGCGAAGACTCTTGAGAGTCCCTTGGACTGCAAGGAGATCCAACCAGTCCATCCTAAAGGAGATCAGTTCTGGGTGTTCATTGGTAAGACTGATTTTGAAGCTGCAACTCCAATACTTTGGCCACCTAATGTGAAGAGCTGACTCATTTGAAAAGACCCTGATGCTGGGAAAGATTGAGGGCAGGAGGAGAAGGGGACGACAGAGGATGAGAGGGTTGGATGGCATCACCGACTCGATGGACATGGGTTTGGGTGGACTCCAGGCGTTGGTGATGGACAGGGAGGCCTGGCGTGCTGCGGTCCGTGGGGTTGCAGAGTCGGACATGACTGAGCGACAGGACTGAGCTGAGCTGTGTGACCCAGTTTGCTGTATTCCTCCCCACCACTCATTTCCTCTCTGTCAGGAATGTCTGCTATCCTTCATGGTATTTTCCCCTTCAGTTTTTATACCAAGTTCATTTCATTCATTTTATACCTGCCCAGTCCCTCTGGGCATTGAGTTTGTGACTCTGGTTTAAAAAGAAAATAAGATGACAAATCCTTTAAAGGGGAGTTGAGAGACTTACTAAAGAGTAAAGAGGGAAGCTAAGTGAGAAAATACCTTCTCGGGCAATCTTCTACATTTTAGCATTTAGGATTTCACCTCCCTTTGAGAAGCTCCTCACTTTTATCCCACTTCTGCCACCACATACAACAGAATTACCCATGTTAAGAAATAAAACACAAATTCTTCTAAGGACATATGGCTGGATTAGAGTGTCTCGGGGAAGGAAACATGAGTGCTGTTCTGAACTGAATTGTTAATCAAATATGCCCATAGCCTACTTTGGGTCAATTATGTAAAATGCATGTTCTTGGGCCTTAGCTGCTAAGTGTATTCTGTAGACCTGGGTTGGAGCAAGGACTCTACATTTTAAACACGTTCCCCAGGCTCTTCAGCTGCAGGGGACCCAGAGAACCGCAGACTGAGATAGCAGCATTTATCCAAGCAGTGTCACCACCTGAGTGCCTGTGGCCTAACAACTATGTCCCACAGCAGTGAACCCAAATCCAACTGGCTCCTGGCTGCCACAGATAAACAGTCTTTCCAGCCAAGGATGGCCTTGTGGGCAGGGTTCTGGACCCCCACTGACTCCTGGAATTTCTAAAATACTTACAGTTCTAGGATTGGAGATGTACAAAGAGGCATCACAGACAATGCCATACCCCACCAGCCGTTCTCCGGGGAAGAGGGAGCTGGTGCTGACAGGTGAGATCAGGACCTCGGTGGTCTCAGGGAAGACCCACTCCACAGTCACATCACTCAGGACCGGGGCCATAGCCTTCTTCAGGGATTTGACCATCTGTTGGGCGAGGTCAGAGCACAGGTTGGGGGGGGAATGTGTGAGTGGGGACATGCACACGTGAGGAGCATGAAGCCCATGTGAGTGTGAGGAGTAGCAGAGAGGAAGTGACAAGAGACTTGGGGTGGCCTGTTCAGCGGTGAACAGGCATCTGAGCTTCTTAGACTCCGAGAATGTCAGAGCTGGATCAGATCTTTGCTGTCACCTCTAAGCTTAGCATTTCATAAGTGAGAAAACCCCAAGACTCAAAGTAGGATTACGATGAGCCAGGGGCATACAGCAAGTTGTGTCAAAACACGGGCCGAACAGTGATTTTGAGCAAGTCAGTTTGCCTTCCTGGGCCACAGACCTTCCTGGGTCCCTTTCTGTTAAAGGGAGCTGGTAATTCTACACTCTCAGTGTAGTTGAGAGGACCACCTGGGATACTGCATTCCAAGTATCTGCCACAAGACAGGTGTTCAGTAAATGACAGCTAGCTTAGCACTTAGTGGCTTAGCATCCCCTGGAGTGATTTCCTCAAATGTACTACAAAGGCGGAGAAAAAATGATCTGGGGAGTATGGCAGCCATAGAGATGCACTTTCAAATTTCCCTTTGAGACAGACTGTGCCCTTCTGCTGCAAGGAATGCAGTTAGATGGCAGTCTCCCTGTGCAATGCCTCAGCTTTCAAACCAAGACCACACCTCCCCCTGGAAGCCGCCAGGCAGCAAACGAGCAGTGCCTGGCCTTTCCACCCAACACAGATGATCTAATGGGCAACTCTTGCTTCAGAGATCCCTGGTGGGTCGGTTAAGGCCTTGCCAGACCTTCACTGACATCTGAGGCTCTCCCTGCTCAATTCTGTTTCACTCCTTCCCTTTCACATGTGCCGTATCTGCATGGACTAAGGAGTTTTCCTCCCTGTTTCCTCTTCCCTTCCACAGATTTTAATCCCTCAATAAACCTCTTGCTCTTCAGCTTTCTTGTTTCTTGTCCCTGGAGGATATGGACCAACACAGAGACTCTCTAAGGGCTGGATTACTTGTGCCAATTATACAGGACATGGAGAGAAGACTAATTGCCTTGATTTCTTCTGGGCCCTTTAGATTCTTCTGAGCCATCATTTATCATCATCAGGAACATGTCCAGAAAGGACTCCAGACACAACTCATATCCAAGAAGCAGTGATTCCTTTGGCAGCCCCAATCCTACCCACCCAGGATGAAAGGAACATATGACCCAGTGGATGAAGACAAGGGCATCCAGTGTCCCGTCCCGCACTAGCTCCAGAAATTACCCACTCTGTGCCTCCACCTGTGATTCTCCCTGAGGTGCAATGTGGCCTAGTGGAGAGCTCAGATTTGGGGTGAAATCTCAGTTCCACCACTGAGTTGCTGTGTGGCCAGTCTGGGCTTCTGAGGTTCCAGCACCAGAAAAGACTGAGGTCCTTCTGCCTACCTTGGGTTGCAGCCGCTCCCCCTCCTCCAGGAACTCAGCACTGCCCTTGGACACTGTTGCCAACCCTTTCACCAGTCTGTGGCAGACATTGGGTCCAATTCCAAAGCTATAGCACCTGGGAGAGGGGGAGAAAAGAGACTGGTACTTCCCACCCTCTCTGCCATTTTGTCCCCTGATAGGAAAGGGACAGATCATGAGCTATCTCTGAGCTGGCCCTGGCTTCAGGCAGAGGGTGAGGGAGAAGGAAGAAGGGCATCCACGGACACTCATTCACACATGGACGGCCCATCACCTCCCACCCCAGTGCAGAGCCAAAGCAGGAAGGGCTTCCTCTGCTGGGCTGCTCTTTGCGACCTGGATGCAAGGTCGTGAGCATCTTATCCTTCCTGAACTGTTGTGGGGAAAAGGCAAACTTTGAAGTCAGCCACACCACCAATAAAGGTCCGTTTAGTCAAGGCTGAGGTTTTTCCAGTGGTCGTGTATGGATGTGAGAGCTGGACCATAAAGAAAGCTGAGCACTGAAGAATTGATGCTTTTGAACTGTGGTGTTGCAGAAGACTCTTGAGAGTCCCTTGGACTGCAAGGAGATCCAACCAGTCCATCCTAAAGGAGATCAGTCCTGGGTGTTCATTGGAAGGACTGATGTTGAAGCTGAAACCCCAGTACTTTGGTCACGTGATGCGAAGAGCTGACTCATTTGTAAAGACCCTGATGCTGGGAGGGACTGAAGGCAGGAGAAGGGATGACAGAGGATGAGATAGTTGGATGGCGTCACAGACTCAGTGAACATGAGTTTGAATAAAGTCTGGGAGAGGGTGATGGACAGGGAGGCCTGGCCTGCTGCAGTCCATGGGGTCACAAAGAGTTGGACACGACTGAGCAACTGAACTGAAGTGAACTGGACACCACCCTGGAAGCAAAGCACTGGAGGAATTGTGGGTCCTTGCCTTTCCTTCTGGCATTTTCCACATTACCCCAGGTTTGGCATCCCCAGCCCAGGGTGGCCCAGAAAACCCGAGCCCTAGAGCTTCAGCCTGTGCCCACCTGGTGGAGAAGGCGTGGTTTCGCACCAGCTCCAGCACCTTCCCGGTGTTGTTGACGGCGCCGTCTGTGATCAGGAAGAGCAGCCTCGGGCAGCCTCGGAGCACTGGCTGCCGGATGACCCACTTGAGCGGGGAGAGGATGTTGGTGCCACCCATGTCAGCTCGCATTTTCTGGATGCTATCACAGGCCATGGCCAAGTTCTCCTACGGAGAAAGGTCAAGGGCAGGGAGGTCGTCCCCAGGGCTGTCATATGGCATGGAGACGCCCAGCACCTGGAGGATGAATCCTTTGTTGCCCTGAATTTTAGTTCAGCCTCGCTGGAGTTGACTCCTCTTCCTGGTTTCATCTCTGCCCCACGTGCAGGAAGGACAGGTGGTCGTTTTCTGGTGTGAGCTGCCTAGTAACACCATCTACCAATGTCCCAGATGCCACCACTCACGATGTATTAACTCGCTGTTGCCCTTTCTTTGTTCCTCTTTAAAAGTGTAAACATCCCTGGAAAAGGTAGCACATCAGATCCTGATTGCTCAGCACAGAGGAGGTTTTCTTTCCTGATGAGTGAGGCAGGAGGTGTGGTGGAAAGACCAGTAGTCTAGAAATCTTAAGACTCGAATCCTGGCTTGACTGGTGGCACTAAATTCCTAGGATCCTTTGAGGAAACCATTTCCCTCATCTGGGCTTCAGATTTTCACCCTTGTGGACCAGTACTGTGAGATCCAGTTGGCCACGGGTTCCTGGCATTGGATGGATGCCACTGAGCAAGGACAGATTCCTGCTGGATGTCACGTGCCCTCCTGATCCTCACTCAGGAAGAAGCTCTTCCAACATGCACACTTGGAGTGATGGAATATATCAAAAGTCCTCAAATGTATATGTACCCTTTGAACCAGCAAGACTAGAAATTTATTCCAAGGGAATCATTAAGGATGGATGCAGGCCTTTGCTGCAAAGATAACTAAATAGAAAAAAATGGGGACAACTTAAATGCTCGACTGTAGGGGTTTAGTTAAATAAGTCACAGTCTATCTGTGTAGTGAGATACTAGGCAACTACTGAAAGTATGTTGCAGATTAATACTTACTGGCATGGACATATGCCCAGGATAGGCTGTTCTGTTAGAAAAATAGGTTATACAGACAGTATGGGAGGTCTAATCCTATCTTTATTGAAAATGTGTGCAAATGCTTAGAACAAGAAGGGATTTACACTAAGCTCTTAATAGTGTTTTTTTTCCCTCTTTTTTTCTGACTAATAATGGGAGATTTTTGAATCTTTCTTTTCAACTATCTAGATTTAAAAATCATGGGACAATCAATATATATTATTTCTGTATTGAAGAAACCCAAAAAGAAGTTATTTTAATTGAAAAGGGGTTCCTATGTCCCTCTTTTCTTGTTTCCTACACCTTCTCCCCCTCTTTCTCTCTCCCTCCCTCCTTTCATTTCTTCCTTCCTTTTCCCCTTCTTCCATCCATCCCTCCATCCTTCCATTCCTTCTTCCCTGTGTCTAGACCTGAATAGGGATGCACCCTCCTCCCCCTTCTTTTTGGCCTTGCTGCACAGCTTGTGGGATCTCAGTTCTCCAACCAGGGATGGGACCCGGGCCACAGCACTGAAAACCCAGAATCCTAACCACTAGGCCACCAGGGAATCCCCTAGGATGCTCCCATTCTGAACATCCTGCTGGGGCCAAGGTCTTCTTGTTCTAAACTGTGCCTTGTGGTTTGGAAATCTTGAGAAATCGTAAGATTTCTAGACTACTGGCCTTTTTGCCACACCTCCTGCCTCACTCATCAGAAAAGGAAACCTCTGTGCTGAGCAATCAGGATCTGATGTGCTACCTTTTCTGGAGCTGTTTACATTTTTAAAGAGGAACAAAGAAAGGGCATCTGTAAGTTAGCGCGTCGTGAGTGGTGGCTGTGTGGAGCTGGGTGGAGTGCCATTCTCAGCCCCCTTGCCCACGTATTCAATTCTCTGCCCCTTGCCATTGATGCCTCCACTCAACCTTGCATGAGCCCATCATTCTTATGAGAGGGAGGCTTCAGTGGGTGGGAGGCCTAAGGTACCCTCTTCCCTGTGCTCCCTCCCTGAGCCCACCCATACTTTGCCCCACATGTTCCTTATTTTCAGGAGGGGGGGGTCTGCCCTTCTTCCATCCATCCCTCCATCCTTCCATTCCTCCCTTGGGGAAGGGAAGGATGGAGGGATGGGTGGAAGATGGCCTGCAAGGGGAGAGCCTCCCCTATGGTTCTCTGCTCCTGGCCTCACCAGCGGTTCTATACAGGGTTAGGGTCCTCTGAGAGGAGGCCTTGAGGTTATCTCCTCTTTCCTTTCCCTCCCTTGCCTCTGCTCCTTACCACCCAACCCCTCTTGGTCCCAACTATGCCCTCTCCTTACCTCACTGTAGGTCTGACTGGAAGGGAAGAGGGTTTTAAACGTGGATCCAAACCCAATGACGTTGAAGAGGCAGGTTGGCATGAGGCTCTTAAGAGCCACCAGCATGGCATCCTAATAGGGAAGGAAGGAACTTTTAGGATTTCAGAAGGGGTTCTTCCCTTGGCCATTACAGAGCGGTGTTCTCATACCAGCACAGAGGCAGCCTCCAAGGGAACCTTTCGCCCTCTGCCTGCACCCGACATCGCTTCCTCCCCCAGAGCAAGAAATTCACTGATGCTGACCAGAGGCTGGGCCAAAGCCATCATCTTAAAGCTCCTCATCCATTTAGCAAGTCTCAAAGCCATTCTATTAGAGTTTGCCAGTTCCATTTCACCTCCTACGACCCTGAGCGGTAAGGAAGGTCGGGAGTACGCATTCCCTTCTGCCAAAACAAAACTGACATCTAAGGGAGACACAGGGCCTGGTCTCGCTGGCCATGGAGCAGGCTTCTGTCTGGCTCTCATCCAGGGTCTTTTGTATCAGAAACCACTCCCCCACGACCACCAGTATCATGAACTAGGGATACATTTCTTAGGAAGAGTCTCTTTAGCTAATCTGTTGAATGCCCATAATGTACTTTAAATGCATTATCTCACATAATCTTCATAATAACTCTTTGAGGTGGGCACAATATCATCCTCATTTTATTCAAGAGAAAACTGAGGTACAGAGAGGTGGAGTGACTTGTTTGTGAGCATCTGGATTGTAAATCAGTGGAGCCGGGACTCAAATGTGTCACTCTGACTCCGAGCCTGTAAACATTAAAGGGTCTGAACCTATTTGACTAGGCAACCAGGAGACCTTCATCAAGGCATAGTCTAAAAATAATGACGTGGAGAGAAGGTGGAGGCGACAAGCGGGAAGATGATGGTATTGATGACGATGATGATACCATGCAGTGATCAATGTCAGGCGATCACTGTGTGCTAAGCACTGTATATTATCTCTTTTCCTCTCTGTAATGTAAATTGTAGCATAGTGGTTAAGAAGATACACTGAAGTTAAACATATCTGGGTTTCAATCTCACCTTTACTAACTTGACCTTGGGTTAGTTATGTTATTTTTCTGAATTTCAGCATGGCACACAGTAAAACATTCAGTAAATGGTTACTGTTACCTACTCTATCAAATACATATTAATAAAAATACCTCTATTTTACAGATAAGGAAACTGAGGAATTGCACTGGATCATAAAACCTAAGAACAGGGCTGAGGCTTTCGAAGCACAGCACTGAGATCTTCAGTCATGTTGGTTCTGCCTTGGCACAGAACTCGGGAATGAGGGGCTTTCCCCCACCCTCACAGAGTTTATTGATGGCATCCCAGGGATCTCGGCATAGCTTCACAGAAACAAACTGTTATACTCCGAAATCTAGACGGAAACAGTTGCAAGTAGATCCTGGCAACTTTCACACCATATGGTCTCTCGGGCGCCATAGCCCTGCAGCCCCTCCCCCGCCCTGCTTTGTAAATATTAACATCATGTTCTGGCCATCTCTTTTCATTACTTGTGTCAACACATTCTGTTTTTCTGCAAAAGGAGTCAATACCTGTTTAGTTTTTCATTAGCTGCTGATGTGTATTGCTGCTAGCAGGAGGCTCTGCTGATCCATACAGACTGTCTCTGCTCACACCTATTACAATTTTAAAGCCATGTGTTGGGCAGCAATTGGTAGCTGAAGAAGGAGACCAGCTGCAGGAAATTAAACTGGCTGAACTTTGCCTTTTGGCGTGACTGTTTAGATTTCTATTCTCTCTTATATCCTGAAGCCTAGCTTTTTCAAAGACTTCAACCTAATGGGCCACCTAAAGACTTAAGCAATCCCAAAATGGCCTCATTGTCAATGGGGGAAAGGGACATGTGGCTTGAGTAATTTCTGTGACTTTTTCTAACAGGGGCACATTTAGCAGAATGGGTTGTGCCAACACAAAGTCATTTGTGAAAGGATGACCTTGAGCTTCCTGAGCTGAACTGGAAAAGAAAGCATGAGCGACTCCAAGGGGAAAGGGACTGAGACACAAATCAGAGCTAGAGAAAGCTATTGTCAGGGAATTCTAACAATAGGTCTTTAATTCAGGAATTGGATTTCCACTCATCAACAAACTCCATTGAACTGGTAGTAACTGCCTGGAACACCAAGCTGAGAAGGATATACAGATTGAGACCAGGCTCAGCACTGAAAAAAATGTCATGATCAATTATATTTTTATTTTTAAATGAAAGAGATGAATATTTTTAATTATAAAAGGTACAATTCACAAAGAAGATGGACATCATAAACCATTGGAGATCATGGTCAATTACTGATATCTGTCTGGGCTTGGGAGAGGGGAATGGAATGATGTGTGACATATGCTTTCCCTCCCTGAATGAATCCTCCCTTCTCATCAAGAATAAATGAAACCCAGAGTTGAGAATCAACTTGTCCAAAGCCACATAGCAAGTCACAGAAGTGACCCTGCAACCCAGGCATTGCTTTTCCCACAGAGCTATGAAGCAAGAATAACAATCAGAGAAGAGAGCTTTTCTTAGTGGAAGAGTCTGTATAATCCCCTGCCAGCAATGCAAGGAAAATGAGCACCAAGTCAAGACACAGAAGGCTCAGGTTCTTGCACCAGCTCTGTGATGCTGGGAAGAACACTTAGCCTTCCGGGAACTCAGTTTCTTTACTTGGAAAATGGCGGGGAAAAGGGATTAAATGCTCTCTAAGAGATGTTTTAGGTATGTGATCCCATGATACTCTAGGGTAACTGAAGAGATGTCTTACAAATTGGTACAGTTGTGGAATGGAATACACATGACCACACAGGTCTGCCGCGTGCTTCAGCACTCCAGCCCTGTGGACAGTTCCCCATCTTGCTGCTTGCCTCTGATGGTGGGCTGCTGCTGCTGCTGCTAAGTCGCTTCAGTTGTGTCCGACTCTGTGCGACCCCAGAGACGGCAGGCTCCCCTGTCCCTGGGATTCTCCAGGCAAGAACACTGGAGGTGGGCAGGGGTGGGGAAAAGGTACCAGTCCTGCACCTGAGTGTCAAGAGGCCTCAAACAGGAGCTTGGATCTGATATATGACTGCTCTGTCATACTTCAAGAGCAAACCCAGTCATGGCAAGGCTGAGGAGACATCACGGATCCCACTTAACCCCATCCCTCCCTGCTGATCCTGTTGCCCTGGAAACACGAGGCTGCTCCAAGGACAAGCTAGGGGGAGGGATAAAATTTCAGGCGACAGCAGAGCCCTCTCCTTGGTCCCTCACCCCTTGCTCTCTTGAACTGTAATCCTTTACCCAGTTCAATAAACAGCGACCAAGCGCTTTTTATCCACGAACACAGAGCTAGACCCTATGGGGAGAGAGAGACGAGGAAGATCTGCTCCTTCCCCTCAATAAGGGAATAATTCCAGAGAAGGAGGTGGACATCTGCGCAACTGAAAATACAAGGAAGAGTTGGATAATACCATAATTGAGGTGAATGATCTTCTGAAGGAGACGGACTGCTTCTGGATGTGTGTGTGTGGGGGGCGGTTATTCTTCTTTCACCTGCACTCCTTCAGAACTCTCCAAAGCATCAAGACCACACTCCCAGGAGCGCTTGGTTAGCAGGGCTATGAGCCTCACTGGACTGTGAGTGTCCCATTTTTCTGTTTGGTTTGGCCATGCCACGTGGTGTGTAGGGGCTTTGTGCTCCAACCAGGGATTGAAACCCGTATCCTCGGCACTGAAAGTGTGGAGTCCTGACCACTGGACCACCAGGGAGTTCCCCACTGTGGGCTCCTTGAGGGCAGAACTGGATTTACAACCTGCCCTCCCTGGTGGCTCAGACAGCAGAGCATCTGCCTACACTATGGGAGACCCAGGTTCAATCCCTGGGTCGGGAAGATCCCCTGGAGAAGGCAATGGCAACCCACTCCAGTACTCTTGCCTGGAAAATCCCATGGACTGAGGAGCCTGGTGGGCTACAGTCCACGGGGTCGCAAAGAATCGGACACAACTGACCGACTTCACTTCACTTCAGTTCACTCTTTCCAGACAGTAAAGAATCTGCCTGCAGTGCAGGAGACCTGGGTTCCATCCCTGGGTCAGGAAGATCCCCTGGAGAAGGGAACGGCTACCCACTCTGGCATTCTTGCCTGGAGAATTCCATGGACAGAGGAGCCTGGTGGGCTACAGTCTATGAGGTTGCAAAGAGCTGGACATGACTGAGGAATTAACACCGTCACTCTTTCCGGATTTCCAAGCACTGGGGCTTTGCACATATTAGGCATTTGAAAAAAAAAAGGAAAGATGAATCAAATCATTTCACTGGATTCGACCCATTCTTTGATGGCAGGGGCCATATCTAATGAACCTCCGATGTCACATGGTAGAAACAGACACACAGATAGGGGTTTAATTTTAGACCATGACCTTGGGTACATTACTGAAACTCTCAGGATGCGTTTTCCCATTTGGAAAACGGTGACAACTGGACCAACCTCATGGGATTACTGTCTGGATTAAACATCAAGCTGTGCATTCAGTGGCTGCACAGAGCCTGACTCAAAGCAGGTCCTCAGCAAATGCTAATTTCCTTCCTCTCTTCTCTATATCCCTCTCCACTGAGTACTTAGTGAGGCGCTTTAGCCAGAGCAGGCACTCAACAGAGCCGTGGAGAATTCCAAGGGGAGTTACTGATGACTTCATCCTTTGAAAATGGACAGCAGTTAACCTCTGCTCATATCACTGAGCAGAGAGATCTCTGTCTAAACTGATAAAAAAAATTGCTCCTCATGTCTCTTAGCCAGAGATAGTCACTTAAGGAAGTGGCACAGGTGTGGAAGGAGAAAGTGCTGAGAAGCTGGTTACCCTGGAACCCTAGATCCTGGGGGTGGGGTCCTTGTAAATGTACCTTGACGCTTTGGATGTTGGTCCCATTCATACTGCCACTCCTGTCAACAAGGAAGATAAACTCCCCACGGGTCTTCCTCAGGTTCGGCTGGACTGATTGGAGGTCGGGGCAGAAATTGAGCATGATGACAGAATGGTGGGGGATATCCTTGTGAAGGCGTTTCCGGATGATTTCTGTCTGGAGGAGAAAGGAAAACTCTCACTTAGGCATTCAAGGGGCCCAGAGCTACCTCTAGGGGCTCACCCTGGTGGCCCCCATCACTCTCCAAGTCTGATCAGAATCCCACTCATCCTCTGTGTATAAGACTTCCAGGTTGACCCTACGTGGCTCTTCTGCTAGATGTTCACAGACTGCAATTGCAACAGGGACTTTGGAGGCAGGAAGACCCGGGGTTTGACTCTCAGCTATCACTGTCCAGTCGTGTGATGTTGGGTCAGTCCCTCCTCAGGGTCTATTGCTTCTTTGGAAAATGGGACAAATAAGGTCCATTTCTCCGGGTGGCTCTGAGGATGAACTGGGCTGGCCTGCAGATGGGAAGGCCTCGGCGCGCGTGCAGGCCCTCAGCTGAATAGCGGTTTCTTTCCCTTTCACATCCAGGGATAAGCCACTCTTGGGCTCACCCTGGCGTCTCTGGTTTACCAATTCTCTCCCACTGATAAACTTCCTACTCACACTTCAAGTTTCACCTCTTTGGAAATCCTGCCCCCATCTTACATGGACTTAACTACCTAGTTTCCTTGCTCATGAAATGAGGACAAGAGTACACAGCTCACTGAGCTGTATGGACTAAATGCAGAGCTTGCAGGGCACCGCTCAGCAGAGTAACTGCTGCCGAACAGCAAGCATTGCCGCTCTTGCTATTTGCCGTGGGGACCCAGGCATTTCTCACACTGTGAGTTTTTTGCTCATCTCTCTGTCTCCCAGTCTCCCCTCTAATTTGGGGGCTACTTAGAGGCAGGCCATGCTTGAGTCTCTTGCATCTCCAGGGCTCCACATAGAGCTTGGTATAAAGATGGGTTCAGGAAACGTTAAAGGAAGGATACCACCACGATTCTGTATCTTCTCATGGATCTCCTAGCTGGCCTTGTCCCGCTGCTACTGAAGTGTCTGTGACTCTTGCAGTCATCTCTGCACCAAATCTCGTTTTCTCCTTCCTCACTGCCACCCTCTCTCACCACGCCACCTTTCTCCGTCTCTGACTGTCTCTGTGTGTACTTGTCTCTCTGTCTCTCTCTCAGTCTGTCTGGGCCCCTTCCTCAGTTCAATAGATGACATCATCACCTGCCCAGTGGCTTAAAGCAAAGACCCGGGAGTCTTCCTTGACGCCTCCCTCTTCCTCATTCTGTGTATCTACTCCCTCAACAGAGGACCAGCAGCTCTGTGGCTCAGACACCTTCTGAACGTGCCTGCTTCCTTGTCCCCACTGCAAACACCCAACTTGGGTTTCCCTGGTGGCTCAGATGCTAAAGAATCCACCTGCGATGCAGGAGACGTGGGTCTGATTCCTGAGGCTGGAAGATCCCCTGGAGAAGAGAATGGTAACCCACTCTAGTATTTTTGCCTGGAAAATCCCATGGACAGTGGAACCTGGCGGCTACAGTCCATGAGGTTGCGTAGAGTCAGACATGACTGAGTGACTGATAACTTTCACTCCACTCTCTTTTTTCAGGGCCTTTGCCTGGACCTGTGCAATAGCCCCTTCCTGGCCTCTTTCCTCTCCTTTTTTTCTCCCTGTGATCCATTCCATACAGAGCAGGCAGTGTGATCACCGTTACTCTCTTGCTTAAGCAACAGTGTCCTCCTCCCGTACAAGGGCTCATGAAGCCCCTAATGGATTGACCCCGGCCTGCCTGTCCACCTCGTGTTTGCCCCACATTTCAGGCCACAGGGGGCGCATTTCTGTCTTCCAAGCACATCACCATTATTCTGCCTCCAGTTCTTTGTACATTCTCCCAGGGTTTCACAATCCACCAGGTCTCACTTTGAAATAAGCTTCCTCTAAACACTTGGCGAAACAGCACCCAGGACTCATCACTCATTATCCTATCATCCTGTTTTAGGTCTTTCACAGTCCCTGGTCCTTGCTTAACTGATCTCGCTCATTTGTTTGCTTCTTGTCTGTTTCCCTGGGCTAGAATGTAAGCAGCAGGAGGAAAGGATGTGACATTTTCAGTCTTCCCGGGGCCTAGAACAGAGCCTGATGCCTAACAGGGCACTTGCTGTTTGTTGAATGAATAAATGAGAAGATGAATCTCTGGGTTTTTCTGTTTGCTACTGACCTGTGTACATCATTTTTTTTTTTTTTCAGTCTGTCTCTCTTTTGACTCTGCTTCTCTCTGCATCTCCATCTGTGTCTCCCTCTGTGTCATTTGCCCCCACTTTGTTAAATCACAGTTTTTGACAGCTCAGCCCACCCAGCTCTCCCTGATTGATGCTTCTGGGTGCTCACCTCCCACCCTGGTGAGGGATCAGGTCCTCCCTCCCACAGGGAGGTCCTAAGCCAAAAGCTACTGCCCAACAGGGCTCTCTAGATGACAGAGCCCGAGGCAGCAACGGCCGCCTCAGTGACAGGAGCCTGATTTTTGCCTCTTGGAGGGTTGGGGTGGGGGCCTCGGCCTCAGGATTCTGTGATGTCTCCTTGAGCTGCCATTATCCAATTACAATAAACTCATCACTTCTTAGCAGCTGCGGGTTGATGGCTGTCATCCCTGAAGCTCATGAGAATACAGGGTATTTGCATAACCAACCCAAGGTGGCAAATTAATTCTCATTTGCTCCGGCGGTCCCACAGCTAATTGATTTAAGGCTTGGCAGGCAGGCAGGCAGGGAGGCTCACTGCTGACTCCCCTTGCTGCATGCTGCAGTTCTCGGAGCCCAGTGGTACCCCGGCATTGCCACCCCTACTCTGAGAACCTGGCTCCAGCCTCTTCTCCCAACTGACTCATGTAGGGGCACCTCTGGGAGGGCAGATGCTTCCAGCAGGGTCTCCAAGGTGGGGGTGGGCACTGAGCCATCTGTACCTTCCCTGTGCCATCCCCCATCTCCCTCCAAGCCGGGGCCTTCGGGTGGGATCTCTACCAAAGGGAAGGATATCAGCTGTAGGTTTTCTCTGCATTCCTGTCTGTTCCTCTCCATCGTCCTCTGCCTGTCAGACCAGCAGGGGCCAGAGGGGCCCTTACATTCAGCACAACCACCCCACACGAGCGGGGCGATGTCCTTAGCCTCAGTGTCACGAAAGCCAACTCCCTTTTCCCAGCTCACCAGTTTTTGCGGATGCTAAGCCGCAGTGTTCTCACCTAAAAAGGGAGACGATAAAAAGCAGGGTGCCCTGATTCTTGAGCCTACCTTGGCACTCAGGACCCAGGGTGGTGTGCGGTGACAGCAGGAGGAGGGAGACTGCGGGGGTGGCTTACGGCTGAGGCTCAGCATCCTCTTACCCCCTTTCCCCACCCCCAGCCCCTGCTGAGGACCCCCTTAGCCTTTAGCTTCATGGGGGAGGGGCGGGCTGAGGGAGAGGGTTTCTCTGGCTTCCCGGCTCTGCTTTATTCTTTACCTAATAGCAAGCAATGATCCCAGAGGAAGGCGAATCAAGAGACCCATTCAGCAGGTGCGTAAAGGGAGACTCAGAAGCAGAGATGGAGCCGCGAGGGCACCCCGCCATAGGGCCCTCGGTGCCTTTTGGGGGCAGACTGTCCTGAAGAAGACCAAGGTCGTTTCCGCCACCAGCCTAAAATTTTTCTAGCTTAGGCACCTTGATGGGCTTCACTGATAGCTCATTGGTAAAGAATCTGCCTGCCATGCAGGAGACCCTGGTTCAATTCTTGGGTCGGGAAGATCCTCTGGAGAAGGGATAGGCTCCCCACTCCAGTGTTCCTGGGCTTCCCTGGTGGCTCAGCTGGTAAAAAATCCACCTGCCATGAGGGAGACCTGGGTTCGACCCTTGGGTCAGGAAGATCCCCTGGAGAAGGGAAAGACTTCCCACTCCAGGATTCTGGCCTGGAGAATCCCATGGACTGTACAGTCTAAGGGGTTGCCAAGGGTTGGACGCGCCTGAGCGACTTTCACTTTCATGCTTTCAGGCACCTGGATGGCACCAGGAGCAGGTGGCCTGGCAGGAGGTGGGATCGTCAGCTCACTGTGCGACCTCGGGCGAGTCAGCCCACCCCACCCCGGGGCCCAGGCTTCTCCCTGGCCCGGCGCAGACCCGGGGCCCGGGCTTCTCCCTGGCCCGGCGCAGACCCGGGGCCCGGGCTTCTCCCTGGCCCGGCGCAGACCCGGGGCCCGGGCTTCTCCCTGGCCCGGCGCAGACCCGGGGCCCGGGCTTCTCCCTGGCCCGGCGCAGACCCGGGGCCCGGGCTTCTCCCTGGCCCGGCGCAGACCCGGGGCCCGGGCTTCTCCCTGGCCCGGCGCAGACCCGGGGCCCGGGCTTCTCCCTGGCCCGGCGCAGACCCGGGGCCCGGGCTTCTCCCTGGCCCGGCGCAGACCCGGGGCCCGGGCTTCTCCCTGGCCCGGCGCAGACCCGGGGCCCGGGCTTCTCCCTGGCCCGGCGCAGACCCGGGGCCCGGGCTTCTCCCTGGCCCGGCGCAGACCCGGGGCCCGGGCTTCTCCCTGGCCCGGCGCAGACCCGGGGCCCGGGCTTCTCCCTGGCCCGGCGCAGACCCGGGGCCCGGGCTTCTCCCTGGCCCGGCGCAGACCCGGGGCCCGGGCTTCTCCCTGGCCCGGCGCAGACCCGGGGCCCGGGCTTCTCCCTGGCCCGGCGCAGACCCGGGGCCCGGGCTTCTCCCTGGCCCGGCGCAGACCCGGGGCCCGGGCTTCTCCCTGGCCCGGCGCAGACCCGGGGCCCGGGCTTCTCCCTGGCCCGGCGCAGACCCGGGGCCCGGGCTTCTCCCTGGCCCGGCGCAGACCCGGGGCCCGGGCTTCTCCCTGGCCCGGCGCAGACCCGGGGCCCGGGCTTCTCCCTGGCCCGGCGCAGACCCGGGGCCCGGGCTTCTCCCTGGCCCGGCGCAGACCCGGGGCCCGGGCTTCTCCCTGGCCCGGCGCAGACCCGGGGCCCGGGCTTCTCCCTGGCCCGGCGCAGACCCGGGGCCCGGGCTTCTCCCTGGCCCGGCGCAGACCTGCTCAGCCATGCTCACCTTTCGCTCTGTGCTGCTGTTCTTCTTCATCCCTTTGATGAAATCTGCTCTTCCCTTCAGGTGCTGGTCAAACTCCCCCAGGGTCATGTCCCCTTTCTCCATCAGGACATGTGGCACGTGGGGCTCTGCAGAGATGAGACGGCACTGTCCGAGCGTGAGGGCAGCGTGGGGGACCTTGGTTGAGGGGTGGATCTTCACTGTGGGGAGGACTCCCAGTTGGAAGAGGGGGGTGGGATCCCTGGCCGCTGAGGCATGTGAGGCCATGAAAAGACTCCTTAGCTGGGAGTCAGGAGAGTGCGTGACTCGACTTTACCCATCTGTAAAATGGGAGTGACCCTGGGCGCCAATCTTTTTGCATCTTGCCATTCTATGAGTTCTTAAGGAGATAAAAGAGTTGCTCCCTGGGGGTTCAGAACTGTTGGGGTCTCACCAAGCTTAGGTGTTCAGCTGGCCTGAGAGCAAAGTGCACAAGTGGGTGGATGAGACAGTGGGGCCTCAGGAGCTGAAATGGGGCAGGAGACACTCAACTCTGCCAACGAGAGCCACGTTGACACGGAAGCAAGTAGTGGGTCTCCTCTCCTCCGCCACGTAGCCTGCCCTCTCCCTGGCCACGGCGCGGAGCGGGGCAGCTGTCTGTGTGCCCTGCGATCAGCGCCTCCTCCCTCCCACCGGCAGCCCCGGGGGCCCCCGCTGGGTGCACAGTACCGCTGGGGTGGATGAGGATCTCCACGGGCCGGTCGAAGGTGTGCCTGTGGGCCAGGGTGACGATGATGCTCTCGGCTGAGCTTGCGGAAGGGGCGGCGTCGGCTCGGATCTCGTGGGTGGGACTCTCTACCCCTGAGTGGCGGCAAAAGATAGGATAGGTTCAGGGGTCCCCAGAGAGAGAGGGGCTTGTGGGGGGACTGGGAGACCCAGGCCGGAGGTGACTGCCACTCCAGCCCCATCAGGGGCTCCTGGCCTGCCGGTGTGCAAACCTGTGGACAGCCCTTCTCAGTGTCCCCGTCTGCAAATTGGGAGCTTAGCTAGACAGGGTCGGATGACCTCTCCTGCCCTGACCCTGGGACCCAGTGCGGGTTAAAGAGACAAAAGGAGCTTCACGCTCCTTCATAGGGCACTCCATAAACGCATCTCGTGTTGGGATGTCGGCTTGCTCTGGGAGAACACTCATGGACCAGAACCACATTCTTTTAAAACCTTGACTGGGAGGGGGAGGGGAACCATCAGAACATGGAGCCTGACTCTGGCTCCCAGTTAGAATCACCTGGGAGCTTTTCAATGTTTCCGGTGCCCAGAGTCATCATCAGGAGCTCCAGGGTGGGATCTAGGCGGCTGGATTTGGAAGGCGACCCCACTGAGAGGGAGGACTCGAGAAGCATCTTTGTGGCTGTGGCCTCCCGGAGAGGACCTTGGACCTCTGACCTCGGACTTTGGAGTGCTGGGCACCTGTGGACATTTCCCCAGGGGGGAGATGGTGGGGGTGGTGGGCCAGTCTTGAAATCTCTCCTTGGGAAAGAGTTCTGTTGGGCGGCAGGTTGGCCACAGGCTGTCATCTACCTGGGCCGGCCAGCTTTCCCTCCTTCCCTTCCTCTCCCCACCCTGGGACCTAGAATCTTCTTTCCAGCCCCATCAGGGTCTAGGCAGCTCCACTCACCTGCGAGCAGGCAGGGCCCACGAATCTCCAGCTGGAAGTTGAACTCGTATTCCATGGGGTTGGACACGTCGGTGTCCAGGAGAGTTGACAGGCATAGTCTGTTCCAGGAGTCCAGGGCCCGGTTGCCAAAGCAGTGCTTGTCTCTGCTGGGAAGGAGGCCGGGAGGAGGGGAGGGGGGAGACTCAGCAAGATGGGAGCACTGGCCTCAGTTCCCACACTCGAACTTGGCAGAGTGTACATCCTCGCCCGGGTCTCTCGGACTCAGCCGTGGGACAGTTTACGTAGCGTCGCACCCCATCTGGAATCCCCGCTCTGTCTCTGGAGCTGGGGACCCCTGGCTGAGCCGCGCCTCCTCTGAGTCTTGGTTTTCTCGTTGAAGAGGGACCATGGTGGCGCAGCTGCCTCTCGTGAGTGCTTAGCTCAGTCATCTGCTGCTCGATCGTCTCTGGCCCTCTGCCTGCTGTCCCTGACCCGGGCTCTCATCCCGCTCTATTTCCCTCCCCTCCACGGCCTTGCCCTCTGAGGTTTTTGTTCTGAATATGCACAGAGCGTTGTAAGAGACACCATGACATTTGGTTGAAAAGATGGCGTTGTGTTAGGAATCTCATTCAGAGGCTTTCCTTTCTTTTCACCCAGTGCTGTGTTTTAAAGGTCTGAAAACCAGTCTTTGCTGCTGCTGTGATTCAGCTTGTTTCCCTGCTGGCTTGTCGGTAAAGAATTTGACTGCCGATTCAGGAGACTCGGTTCGATCCCTGGGTGGGGAAGATCCCCTGGAGGAGGAAACCGCAACCCGCTCTAGTATTCTTGCCTGGGAAAATCCATGGACACAAGAGTCTGGCAGGCTACAGTCCACGGGGTCCCGAAAAGTCGGACGTGACTTAGCGACTAGACAACAACGATGGTACAACCTGAGGCTTCTGTTATATTGCCCTGGATTCTTCCTGCCTCCACCTGCCTGTGCCCACAGGCCACCCCCATGAAGATCCTCGTCTGTGTTTCCTTTCTGGATGTATGGAAGGATTTCTCTGGGATCCCTGAGTCAAAGGGCACACATCAAATACTGCCAGATTGCTTTGCAAGGTGGCTGGGCCAGTGTTCACTTCCCCGGCAGTGAACGAGAGTTTCCCTCCTCATCCTCACTAACATTTGGTATGGCCTATTTTTCTTAATTTTTCTCATGTCACGCTATCTAAGCCACTTTTTCACTGGAATTTGATGCAGGCAGGTGTCTGCATCCCCTGCAGTCCCAAGGGTGCCTCTATTAACTCTTTCCTGCTGAAGTGGGCAGGAATCAAAAATTCATCAGGGCCACCTCAGGGGAGCTGTGCACCCCCACGCCTCTTGTTCCTTGACCCACCGAGGTCTGAATGTCCCCAGCTCTGCTAGGTCCTGCCTCTCAAATGTGCCAGGCTTGCATTTACAAACGCACTATGGCAGCTTTGCACAGCTGACCCACGAGCTGGTGTTCCCTGGCCTGGCACTGGCTGGTGCCAGCAGCTTCTCTGGTGCCAGTGTGTCCTCACCCTAGACTTCGAGGCCCTCCGTGATCTGACTCCAGCACTCCTCCCCAATTTGCTATGTTCATACGCACCTTCCTGCTGCTCTTCAGACACAGCAGGCCTGCCGCTGCCTCAGGGCCTTTGCACTTCCTGCCTGCTCTACTCCCGGCTCAGAATGTTCTTCCTCCAGATGATTTCCATGGCTTGCTCCCTCCCTTCAGAACAGGCCTCAGATGTTGCCTCAGTTCAGCTCAGTTGCTCAGTTGTGTCCGACTCTTTGTGACCCCATGGACTGCAGCACGCCAGGCCTCCCTGTCCATCACTAACTCCTGGAGCTTACTCAAACTCATGTCCATCAAGTCAGTGATGCCATCCAACCATGTCATCTTCGGTCACCCCCTTCTCCTCCTGCCTTCAATCTTTCCCAGCATCAGTCTTTTCAATTAGTCAACTCTTCCCTTCAGGTGGCCAAAGTATTGGAGTTTCAGCTTCAGCATCAGTCCTTCCAATGAACACCCAGGACTGATCTCCTTTAGGATGAGGTTGGATCTCCTTGCAGTCCAAGGGACTCTCAGAAGTCTTCAGCACCACAGCTCAGAAGCATCAGTTGTTCGGTGCTCAGCTTTCTTTATGGTCCAGCTCGCAGATGGTGCCTAAGCTCTCTCTCTTCTAACGAGCACCCGCCCCATCCTGTCCCTCTCCAGCCTCAGTAGCGTCTGTCTCCACAGAACTCATCACCTAACATATGACATATGTATGAGCTTATTTCTTTATTGTCTGTCGCCTTCATTACATGCTAGCTCCTTAAGGGCAGGGGCCTTGCCTCTGGTTTACTGCTTTGTTCCCAGCACCCAGAGCAGTGCCTGGCCCATGTGTGCTCGGTCCTGTCCCACGGTAAGTGTTTAATTGCTATTTGTGGGATGACTGAGGCGTTCCCTCCAGGCTGGCCCCTTATGGGAGGCTGCAGTAACCTCTCCCCGCCATCCTGGCTATCCATTCAGCTCAGTCGCTCTGTCGTGTCCGACTCTTTGCAACCCCATGGACTGCAGCACGCCGGGCCTCCATGTCCATCACCAACTCCTGGAGTCCACCCAAACTCATGTCCATTGAGTTGGTGATGCCATCCAGTCATCTCATCCTCTGTCGTCCCCTTCTCCTCCTCCCCTGTCCCAGCCTAGTCACAGGTCATCCCTTTAACCTGTGGTGTCTAGGAGCCTACTGACATTGTCCTCTGTGACCCAGTGGGCACGTGCTCCCAGCTGTCCCCAGAGCCCTACAGAGTAAGTGTATGAAACTCCTGGATATGTACAGTGTTTATATCTTCCCAGATTTCAACTTGACTCAAAGATTCAGGACAAGAGTGGGGGAGGGGGAGTTAAGGAGTTTGTTGTTTAGTCGCTAAATCATGTCTGGCTCTTTGCTATCCCATAGACTGTAACCCACCAGGCTCCCCTGTCCATGGGATTTCCCAGGCAAGAATACTGGAGTGGGTTGCCATTTTCTCCTCCAGGGGATCTTCCTGACCTGGAGACTGAACCCGCGTCTCCTGCATTGGCAGGTGGGTTCTTTACTGCTGAGCCACCAGGGGAGACCAAATGATAAGCTGCATTAAAAGATATCTCCGGTATGCAGCAGGCCTCTTAAACCGGCTCCTTCTCTAACTGTGAAGGAGACGCTGGCCCCCCGGGTCCACAGGTGGGGAAATAGGAGGATCCCTGATCTCAGCTGCAGGTGCCTCAGGCTGTGACTGCCTTTGCCCTCCTCCCCAGCGCCGGGGAGAGTGCAGAGAAACTGCTGCAATGTCCTACCCGACCCTGTTGAAAACCCTTGTTAGTGGCTCCTTATTGCTCTGGGGAGCAATCCAGAGCTGGCCAGGGCCACAGGGCGTCCTGTATCTCTGCAGCCTCATCTCATGTCCCCTGTGCCTCAGTTCCTCTCTGGGGCCCCGTCCTTGCTGCCTCAGGGCCTTTGCCCCTGCAGTTCCTACCTATAGGAATGTTTCTCCCTGTGCCTTATCTGTCTGCCTCCTGGCTCGGCCCGCAGCTGACACATCACTCCTCAGAGAAGACTGGCCTGGCCCCTGGACCGCCAGGGGTTGGGTCCCTCTTTTATATTCTTAGCCGGTGAACGTCTCTTCCGTTGCCCTTTCACATAATTAGTTATGCATGCAAGTTCACAAACAGTTCACACTAGTTGTGTTATCGGCTGGATAATGATCTCTCCCACCACGTTCCGAAAAGGTCAGGAACCGTGTGCGTTTGTGCCCTCTGTGCTCCTAACACCCCCCAGTGTCTAGCGCATTGTGCGTGCTAAGCCGTGTCAGTCACGTCTGACGCTTTGGGACCCCAGGGACTGTAGCCCGCCAGTCTCCTCTGTCCCTGGGACTCTCCAAGCGAGAATACTGGAATGGGTTGCCATTTCCTTCTCCACTAGCACATAGTAGGTGCTCCAAAAATGCCTCTTGAGTGCATTAAAGTATAAAGCCTGGATATTCTGATCCCAATTCCAACACTTCTGATCAGGACCAACATCAGGCATTTCAGGGAGATTCTTTGACGGTCTTCAGGAGGTGGCAGCTACGGAGCTTAGCATCACCGCACATCCTTTATCTTCCCCCACACCTTGACCCCACCCCACAACCCTGGCCTTGTCTGGCAGGGCTCCTCACCCGTGGACCTGCTGGCTGGGGGAGCTGATGCTCTCCGTGCAGAACTGGGGTACGGTCGGGGCACAGACAGCGGGCAGCTGGACCCGCACAGCCCCGCTGGGCAGCGTCGGGAGCTCCGAGGAGGTGCTGACGAACACGGTGACATTCTCCATCGGGCCGATGGCCCCCAAGTTGACCACAAAGAGGATCCGCTCCAAATCCTCGTCCAGAGCCACCTTTCCTGGTGGGCAGGAAGGAGGGATAATGGAACGTTTGCAGACTGGTTCCTACGTGCCAGGCCTGGAGTCAGGGGCCGTGAGCCCCTTCTCCCTCATCCCCTCTAAGCTTGCTGTGTGTTGGGTTAGAGGAGCTTGTGCGCTGATGGGAAAACTGAGGCTCAGCATGGGGGCGCAATTAGTTGAAGTTATTGAACAAAGAACTAATTTCTTGAACCAGGATCTGAACCTAAGTGGGTCTGAGGCCAGGCCTGTGAACTTTGCCCTGTGCCCTGCTGGGTGTGGGAGGCTGGGGCCCACTCACCCCCGATGGAGGGTTCCAGCTCCATCTTCAGAGTCTATGTCCCCCTAGGATTTACACTGGAGCCTCTCACCTCCCTCAGAATCCGTGCTGTTTCTTTTCATCGGAAAGGCCCGTCCCTCGTTATTTCTTAGCCCATCTTGTCCACCCATCCAACCCCTCCACGAGAACCTCCCTGGTCCCAGCATGGCCCCTTCTTTTCCTCCTCTGACGTGATCTGGACCGTTTTGGCATGGCCACGTTCAACTTCCTATCGTACTCACTCCCTGGCATCCCCTAGCTACTCTTCCAGGCTGCGAGAAGTCCTAAACTCTTGGGGGGCAACTTTGCATCTTACACAGCATGGGTGTTCAAAGATTCTTGAGCATTGATGTTCAGGTGAAGAAACTTCATTTCCATCACAGATCCAATAGTGAGAATCTTTTATATCATATGATCCTTGGTCTGGACTCAAGCCTTGGC
This sequence comes from Oreotragus oreotragus, assembly GCA_006410675.1. Taxonomy (NCBI): domain Eukaryota; kingdom Metazoa; phylum Chordata; class Mammalia; order Artiodactyla; family Bovidae; genus Oreotragus; species Oreotragus oreotragus. The sequence goes on along the minus strand of SJYX01015447.1, from coordinate 1,089 downwards.
TCTGCTACTAACATTCTCTGTGACCTTGGGCTGGGCACTCGCCCTCTGAACCTCAGTCTCCTTCACAGCAGGAACCCATGGCCGCTGTGTGAGTACTGACTCTGCATCAGTGACAGTGATGAGCGTTCTGCATGCTCTTTGTTGAGATTTCAATGGGTTATTAGTTACATTTTACAAAACAAGGCTTCATTTCTTATCTAAGCTTGCAAGCAACAGGACTGGCAGTCAAATCCCGGTATGACTCATTTTACAGCCTCTGAGCTTAAATGATAATATGCTTTTCTGGTTCTTAGAGATGTCTTAAATACCCTTCGGTTGCCTCTTTGACCCTTACCACTCTTTCCAAGTGAGAGGAGAAACAATTGCCTGTTTTACAGACAGTAAGGGGAAGTTCAGAGAGGTTAATTACTGGGCCACGGTCACACAGGACTCCCGACTCTTAGTACAGTGCTCTCTCCACCCGATCCCACTGCTCTCCTTTCGGTCTGCTGAGACTCCAGCCACGCCCAGGTCCTGCCACAGCCCCTCCAGCCCTCTTACCTGTGACAGTCGCAGCTCGTATGCCGGTAGCCTCAAAGTGGCCACCCTCTATTTTGGCTTTGTCCTTGATCTGTACCGTCACAACGCGATCCCCAATGACAGCTTCAAAGCCGATCACCGTGGTGTACTCGTCCAGGGGGTACACGAAGAGGCCTGTCAGGGCAGGGCCCCGTGTCATGGGGTGACCCAGCGCCACTCGGCATGCCCGCCCCCGGCATGGAACCAGAGCCCCTGGCCTGCCGTTTGAGTGCACCATGGCATTCACTGCCACTTAGAGGGCTCCCGAGGGCCCTCGGGCTGGGCGCCCCCCGGCTCTAGGGCTGGACAGGATGCGTAGAGTGGCAGGGTCTGCATCAGTGGCGGGGTAGTAAAGGGACGCTGCTCCCCCGTCCGAGCCGTCTCTTACTCTGCCCCGAGCTGCAAGCTCACCACGGCCACCCAGTACACTGCCCACCTGCCCCACCCTCGTGGCCCCAGGGAGTAGAAAAGAGAATAAAGAGAGGAAACCTCTAAAACAGGCAGCCTCATCCACCCGCTTCAGGGAGGAAC
>SJYX01015446.1:3365-25566 GCA_006410675.1 Oreotragus oreotragus | reverse complement strand
ATCCATAGTTTACATGATGGTTCACTGTTCGTGTTGTACATTCCATCATTATGGTATCATACAAAATATTTTCACTGCCCTAAAAGCCCTTGTTTTCCACCTATCTATCCTTCCCCAGCAACCCCTGATCTTTTCACTGTCTGCATAGTTTTACCATCTGCACACTTTTCAACAGTGTCATTTATTAGAGTCATGCAGTGTGTAGCCTTTTCAGACTGCCTGCTTTTACTTAGTAGTATGCATTTAAACTTCTTCCATATCTTTTTCATTTCTTTTTAGCATCCCTGTTTCTTTATAATGAATTTTTTTTTTTGTCACATAAGATAATTTAAGTAGGTATCTACCGCTTCCAAGCTAAAGTACCCTGTTGGAAATCAAGAGATACTTTTTTTTTTCTCTCCCTGGCTGCACTGAGAGGCTTGTAGGATCTTAGTTCCCCGACCAGGGATTGTACTTGGGCCCTGTCAGTGAAAGCATCAAGTCCTAACTGCTGGACTATCAGGGAATTCCCCACAAAGAGATATTTTTAACATCCCTTTCCCCAAATTCTTGTAATCCGCACGAGTTTAGGATGAGGCGCATTTGGCAACAAATATGGGATTGGGAACTGTTACAGCATTGGTGCAAAGGTGTGTCAAGTAAGGCTCTGAAATCTCCATGAAAACATTGACTTTCTCATTGGAGGGCCTTGCTATATTCTATAACCCACCTATAAAACTGACTTCTGTTTTGATATACTGTGATAAACTTCAACATTTTCTTGACTGCCACCCTTTAAACTGGGAATAAAGGTAGCTATTATGTTTTTTAATTTGACAGAGCAAGGCAGACAATAATGAAATAGTATTCATAAGAGCAGCAATCTTTATTTTTAAAATCCAAAGGCAGTCAATAATGTGATCTATGTACTTTGCCATTATGATGACATATACCATATAAAATGTTAAGTATGTCTAATATTTATTTCATTTCAATCACATCAGTCTGTCATTACATAATAAATCAAAAAGAAAGTCTACCAACAACAGCCCCACAAGCATTTCCTATTGAACTACTCTTAGCTTTTTTATGTAGCCTCAAAACATGAAAATTGCCTCTAAATTAGCATAGCTATTCACACATTATTTCCACCACTGACAGAGAAATGCCACTGTAACAGTTGCTGAATAGTTTTTTTATGCAAAACTAATGTTAGTGACAGATTTTTAAGCATGTAATTTGTCTTAGCACATGTGTCATTTTATTTGTAAAATCTCCTAGGACTAAAAAATGAAGTTTCAAAAGTTATTTATTTTGTCTCCTTGCAGGGTAGAATATATAAACTAATCAACCAACAGAGTTGTGTGATGGTCTATTAGGTTCAGAATCATACGACTGTTACAGAGGGGAAATAAAAGCTATTTCCATTATATCCCACCCCCTATGCCAGAAGGAAGTGAAGAATAAATATACCAAACAGACATACAGTTGTCCATTGATATCCATGGGGATTAGTTCCAGGACCCCCAAAGATACTAAAGTCCTTGGATACTCAAATCCCTTATATAAAATGGTATAGTATTTGCGTGTAATCTAGCATATCAAGTCTGGAGAAGGAAATGGCAACCCATTCCAGTATTCTTGCCTGGAGAATCCCATGGACGGAGGAGCCTGGTGGGCTACAGTCCACGGAGTCTCAAAGAGTTGGACACGATGGAGCGAATAGTCTTAGCATATCAACTTGGACTGTGAAGAAAGCTGAGCACCAAAGAATTGATGCTTTTGAACCGTGGTGTTGGAGAAGACTCTTGAGAGTCCCATGGACTGCAAGGAAATCCAACCAGTCCATTCTAAAGGAGATCAGTCCTGGGTGTTCTTTGGAACGATGCTAAAGCTGAAACTCCAGTACTTTGGCCACCTCATGCGAAGAGTTGACTCATTGGAAAAGACTCTGATGCTGGGAGGGATTGGGGGCAGGAGGAAAAGGGGATGACAGAGGATGAGATGGCTGGATGGCATCATGGACTCGATGGACGTGAGTCTGAGTGAACTCCTTGAGTTGGTGATGGACAGGGAGGCCTGGTGTGCTGCAATTCATGGGGTTGCAGAGAGTCGGACATGACTGAGCGACTGAACTGAACTAGCATATCAATCTGTATACTTTAAATCATCTCTGGATTACTTGTAATACTGAATACAATCTAATAACTATATAAATAGTTGTAAAGACAATGTAAATATTATGTAAATAGTTGCCAGCATGTGGCAAGTTCAAGTTTTGCTTTAGGAAGTTTCTGGAATTTTTTTTCCAAATATTTTCCTTCTACAGTGGATTGAATCTGCTATTTTGGAACCTATGGGTATGGAGGACCAACTGTACTTGGATTTGATTTGATTATTTGATTTGATGATACAGCATTTTATAAATGGGAGCAAATTCCTAAAAAAATTACTCTGCCAGCCCAGTTCAGCCCAGGTCTCCCCCTACCAGTTTTAAACCATTGAGTTGTCTGACAGCTAGATCCAAAGGGAGTGTCTTTCGTGGGCTAGCGTTAGCCTGCCCCAGCAGATGAATTTCCAACTCCTTTGAAACATTTCAATCTAGCCTCTGTCCTAGACACACAAGAGCCAGTAAGTAATATGTTATGTTTCTTAAAGAACTCACAATCAAGTATAGAAAAAAAAAAGATTATTAGGAAAACAAAAGATTGAATCTTCTAATTGATGTGAAAGCAGGAAAGAGTTGTGTAACCAACCTCTGGCCAAAGTGAACAGGGAACCAGTTTTGGTCAGAGGTATAAGAAAGCTATTGTGCAGAACCCAAAAGGTGTGTAATAGGTTAAAAAGGAAGCTAAAAGTAGAGCAAAGATGGATTGTCTAACTTCCCTTGATTCTACTTGCCCCTGTGAAGAGAACAACCACCACTCACTCCTTGGGGCCAGTCCAACTGTGTTTACCCTTGAGGTAACTTTCGTCAGTACTCTCAGGGGAACCAGGAGACCAGACCCATTGCGGCCCTTTAATTCTTGCCTCTGCCAGAGCTTTAGTCAGAGATCTGGGATTGCACCAAGCTTTTTTCCTTAGTACTGCTAAAAACAAATTGATCATAACATTTTTGAAAATTCACATTGACTAGATACTGCATTTATTGTTTATTGATTTATTCATCTGTGAAATGGGGATAGCTACAGCATCTGCTTCAGAGTTGTTTTAAGGTTAAAGATTTTATATATGTATATTTATGAGTACACATACATATACTCTTTATATATATTATATATGTTCTTTACAACAATGCCTGCACATAGTAAAGACTATCATGTGTTAACTGTTGTTTTATTATATTTGAAATATACTTAATTTTAGCTTTTAGCAACCTAAATTATTGTGTCTTAGGATAATGAATTAGTCTGTGTCCAAAGTGAGCTTCGCGTGAATATTTGCATTAACTAAGAATATGGGAAATTGCGTTTCTGGACCACGTGCTTTTCAGTCCACAGAGTGAGATTTATCATTTTACCCAGGCATTAGGCTTGCTTATGTCAAAATTCTTCACACTTCACTCAGTCGAAGGTGTCATTTCCTGAGGCGTCTTCTACCATAGTTTTTTTCAAACTGATTCTTTATGAGATCTAAATCACCACTGGAAAAAAAGTCAGGTTGCATCACACATGGTAATCTAAGTTGTTTTGTGTAATTTCAGTTTTATGTGTGTCAGTATATCCAGGATCACAAACCCTGCAGTGTTTTTTCTCTCTTTTCTCTCAAAGGCAGCCAGAGTCCTGCTTTTTGCCTTTCAAACATTTTCTACAAAAATCATCTATAAAAACTTATGTTCTGATTCATGGGCAGGGCTCAAGAGTCTGCATTTCTAACAAGCTGGTGGTGGTGATTTAGTCACTAAGCCATGTCCAACCCTTGTGACCCTATGGACTGTAGCCTGTCATGCTCCTCTGTCCGTGGAGTTCTCCAGCAAGAATGTTGGAGTGGGTTGCCATTCCCTTCTCCAGGGGATCTTCCTGACCCAGGAGTTGAACCCCAGTCTCCCACATTGCAGACAGATTCTTTACCATCTGAGCCACTAGGGAAGCCCAACGAGGTCATAGGTGATATATGCTTCTTGTCCATGGACTACACTTCCAGGCCGGCTGCACACTAGAATCACCTTCGTGATTCCTGGACTATATTCCCCACCCAGCAGCCTCTTGGACCTCATCTACACTTGCTTTTCGTACAGTGTCCTGCTGGAGCTGCTCCGGTCCTCTTGCTTTTCTCAACGCACAGGTATGGTCCCCCTCCCTGGCTTCACCCTGCTCTTCTCTCTGCCTGAACACTCCTCCTTTGAGTGGCTCACTGCTTCCTGTGGGCCTTTGCTTCAGTGTTATCTTCTCAGTGCGATCTTCCCTGTTTGACACTGACTCTGCTTCTACCCCAGCATTCCCTCTTTCCTGCTTGATTTTTCTGTTAGTCTCATCTCCATCAACATACTTCGTATTCCTTTAAAAAATTATTTATTGCTTCCCCCACTCCTTCATTAGACTGAAAACTCCATGAGAATAGAGACTTTGGTCTGTTTTTATCCTCTGATCTCTCTCCAGCACTTTGCACAGAGTACCTGGCACATATTTTAAGAGTTAAAATATTTATTAGTTTTTAAATTTTCCTTGTTTTGTTGGCTAAGCTCCCAAATGGCAAGCATCTGGTTCTCTCACCCTTATGTGTAATGTGAACTTGCTTGTAGTCATGTGTGATGGCTAATATTGTGCTTTCTGATATCTTATTGATTTTTTATTGTTTTAAATTAATTTCCCTATTAATTTTTTGTTGATTCTTTCCTGTAACCTTATTTCTGGGCCCATTCTCTTTTGCTTGTGTAGTATTTAGCCTACACAAGAAGGAATTAGTCCCTTTAAGATGCTGTGTGTAACAAGACAGCTTATTAGGGATCTTCTCTAGACATTGGAGATAATTATCAAGTTAATGAGTGATCCAGACCAGAACTATATATAATATTGAAAAGAAACTTTAACCCAGGATTTTTACAAGATGGCTGCTTTAGTCTGTTTAGGCTGCTGTAACAAAAATACCATAAACTGAGTGGCTTAAACAAGAAACGTTTATTTCTCACAGTTCTGGAATCAGAGAAGTCCAAGATCAAGGCACCAGCAGATTCAATGTCTGGCAGGGACAAGCTTCCTGATTCATAGACAGCTATCTTTTCTCTGTGTTCCCCATGGCAGAAACTGATAAGAGAGCTCTGTACAGTCTCTTTTGAGGGAATTAATCCCATTTTTGAGAGCCCCACCCTCATAACCTAACCACCTTCCAAAGCCCCTCCTCCTAGTATCATCACATTGTGGGTTAGGACTTCAACATGTGAATTTTGGGAGGACACAAGCATCCAGTCCATAACAATGACTAAAGGATTTATCAGCAGTTACTCTGTCTTTGGCTATGATGTAGTGAGAGAATTATATTCAATTTACCAAGAATTATATAAAACAAGTAGGAGACTCTAAGTTTCCTCTCCTGTTCACTGTGGATCTGCCGTAGCAGATTATTTGTGGAAGAAGGAAGGTTATGCCATTATCTTTCTGTCTCATTTGTCAGGAAATGGGAAAACCCTTAGCCTGGTGAAGCTAGAAGGGTGGATTTCTGTTCACATCTCTTACAGTCGGGCATTCTCCTCTGCCATTTTTCCCCCTTGTTTGTGGTTTTGGGTTTTTGCTGCCGTGCGCAGGCTTTCTCTGGTTGCAGCAAGCAGGGCTGCTCTTCGTTGCGCCCCACAGGTTCTCCCTGCGGTGGCTTCGCTTGTTGAGGAGCACAGGTGTACAGGCTTCAGTAGCTGCAGCACATGGGCTCAGTAGTTGCGGCTCTCTGGCTCTTAGCAGTAGTGGTGATCAGACTTAGTTTCTCTGAGTGTAGAGTCTTCCTGGACCAGGGATTGAACCTGTGTCCCCTGCATTGTCAGGCAGGTTCCCACCCACTGTATCTCCAGGGAAGTCCTATTGTTTTTCGACTGTGCCCATGTTCTAGGTTGAGGCAATAATTTCCCAGTTGCAGGAAGTTCTCCATCCCTACCCATTCAAAGCTCATTCTCCTCATGGTGTTTTCTCTTTCATGATGCATGCTCTGTGAAATCATTGCTACAGATTTCTCATTACCTGAGAGTAGGCTTCACTTTCTTTTCACTTCATTCTCTTCAAATACTCTCCTTGCTGTTAAGTGCTATCTATCTACCTTCTTCTGGAGAAGGCAATGGCAACCCATTCCAGTACTCTCGACTGGAAAATCCCATGGACAGAGGAGCCTGGTGGGCTGCAGTCCATGGGATCGCTAGGAGTTGGACACAACTGAGCGACTTCATTTTCACTTTTCACTTTCACGCATTGGAGAAGGAAACGGCAACCCACTCCAGTGTTCTTGCCTGGAGAATCCCAGGGACGGGGGAGCCTGGTGAGCTGCCATCTGTGGGGTCGCACAGAGTCAGACACGACTGAAGTGACTTAGCAGCATCTACCTTCTTCCTTGATTGCTTGTCATGAAGTGATTAATCCTTCTTGTGTTTGGGATCAGAATTCAGAGTGACTTCCAAACTGGAAGTGGTATTTAGAAAAAAAGTTCTCTGCATGGCACTTCATGGGGGTGTAAGGCTGGAGGGCACTGGGATACTGGTCCAGATCTCCCTTCAGGAAAGACATTCTGCTTTAGGAAAGACTAAGTCTCTTTCCTTACTTTGCCAACAAAGGTCCATCTAGTCAANGACTTGATGGACGTGAGTCTGAGTGAACTCCTTGAGTTGGTTATGGACAGGGAGGCCTGGTGTGCTGCAATTCATGGGGTTGCAGAGAGTCGGACATGACTGAGCGACTGAACTGAACTAGCATATCAATCTGTATACTTTAAATCATCTCTGGATTACTTGTAATACTGAATACAATGTAATAACTATATAAATAGTTGTAAAGACAATGTAAATATTATGTAAATAGTTGCCAGCATGTGGCAAGTTCAAGTTTTGCTTTAGGAAGTTTCTGGAATTTTTTTTCCAAATATTTTCCTTCTACAGTGGATTGAATCTGCTATTTTGGAACCTATGGGTATGGAGGACCAACTGTACTTGGATTTGATTTGATTATTTGATTTGATGATACAGCATTTTATAAATGGGAGCAAATTCCTAAAAAAATTACTCTGCCAGCCCAGTTCAGCCCAGGTCTCCCCCTACCAGTTTTAAACCATTGAGTTGTCTGACAGCTAGATCCAAAGGGAGTGTCTTTCGTGGGCTAGCGTTAGCCTGCCCCAGCAGATGAATTTCCAACTCCTTTGAAACATTTCAATCTAGCCTCTGTCCTAGGCACACAAGAGCCAGTAAGTAATATGTTATGTTTCTTAAAGAACTCACAATCAAGTATAGAAAAAAAAAAGATTATTAGGAAAACAAAAGATTGAATCTTCTAATTGATGTGAAAGCAGGAAAGAGTTGTGTAACCAACCTCTGGCCAAAGTGAACAGGGAACCAGTTTTGGTCAGAGGTATAAGAAAGCTATTGTGCAGAACCCAAAAGGTGTGTAATAGGTTAAAAAGGAAGCTAAAAGTAGAGCAAAGATGGATTGTCTAACTTCCCTTGATTCTACTTGCCCCTGTGAAGAGAACAACCACCACTCACTCCTTGGGGCCAGTCCAACTGTGTTTACCCTTGAGGTAACTTTCGTCAGTACTCTCAGGGGAACCAGGAGACCAGACCCATTGCGGCCCTTTAATTCTTGCCTCTGCCAGAGCTTTAGTCAGAGATCTGGGATTGCACCAAGCTTTTTTCCTTAGTACTGCTAAAAACAAATTGATCATAACATTTTTGAAAATTCACATTGACTAGATACTGCATTTATTGTTTATTGATTTATTCATCTGTGAAATGGGGATAGCTACAGCATCTGCTTCAGAGTTGTTTTAAGGTTAAAGATTTTATATATGTATATTTATGAGTACACATACATATACTCTTTATATATATTATATATGTTCTTTACAACAATGCCTGCACATAGTAAAGACTATCATGTGTTAACTGTTGTTTTATTATATTTGAAATATACTTAATTTTAGCTTTTAGCAACCTAAATTATTGTGTCTTAGGATAATGAATTAGTCTGTGTCCAAAGTGAGCTTCGCGTGAATATTTGCATTAACTAAGAATATGGGAAATTGCGTTTCTGGACCACGTGCTTTTCAGTCCACAGAGTGAGATTTATCATTTTACCCAGGCATTAGGCTTGCTTATGTCAAAATTCTTCACACTTCACTCAGTCGAAGGTGTCATTTCCTGAGGCGTCTTCTACCATAGTTTTTTTCAAACTGATTCTTTATGAGATCTAAATCACCACTGGAAAAAAAGTCAGGTTGCATCACACATGGTAATCTAAGTTGTTTTGTGTAATTTCAGTTTTGTGTGTGTCAGTATATCCAGGATCACAAACCGTGCAGTGTTTTTTCTCTCTTTTCTCTCAAAGGCAGCCAGAGTCCTGCTTTTTGCCTTTCAAACATTTTCTACAAAAATCATCTATAAAAACTTATGTTCTGATTCATGGGCAGGGCTCAAGAGTCTGCATTTCTAACAAGCTGGTGGTGGTGATTTAGTCACTAAGCCATGTCCAACCCTTGTGACCCTATGGACTGTAGCCTGTCAAGCTCCTCTGTCCGTGGAGTTCTCCAGCAAGAATGTTGGAGTGGGTTGCCATTCCCTTCTCCAGGGGATCTTCCTGACCCAGGAGTTGAACCCCAGTCTCCCACATTGCAGACAGATTCTTTACCATCTGAGCCACTAGGGAAGCCCAACGAGGTCATAGGTGATATATGCTTCTTGTCCATGGACTACACTTCCAGGCCGGCTGCACACTAGAATCACCTTCGTGATTCCTGGACTATATTCCCCACCCAGCAGCCTCTTGGACCTCATCTACACTTGCTTTTCGTACAGTGTCCTGCTGGAGCTGCTCCGGTCCTCTTGCTTTTCTCAACGCACAGGTATGGTCCCCCTCCCTGGCTTCACCCTGCTCTTCTCTCTGCCTGAACACTCCTCCTTTGAGTGGCTCACTGCTTCCTGTGGGCCTTTGCTTCAGTGTTATCTTCTCAGTGCGATCTTCCCTGTTTGACACTGACTCTGCTTCTACCCCAGCATTCCCTCTTTCCTGCTTGATTTTTCTGTTAGTCTCATCTCCATCAACATACTTCGTATTCCTTTAAAAAATTATTTATTGCTTCCCCCACTCCTTCATTAGACTGAAAACTCCATGAGAATAGAGACTTTGGTCTGTTTTTATCCTCTGATCTCTCTCCAGCACTTTGCACAGAGTACCTGGCACATATTTTAAGAGTTAAAATATTTATTAGTTTTTAAATTTTCCTTGTTTTGTTGGCTAAGCTCCCAAATGGCAAGCATCTGGTTCTCTCACCCTTATGTGTAATGTGAACTTGCTTGTAGTCATGTGTGATGGCTAATATTGTGCTTTCTGATATCTTATTGATTTTTTATTGTTTTAAATTAATTTCCCTATTAATTTTTTGTTGATTCTTTCCTGTAACCTTATTTCTGGGCCCATTCTCTTTTGCTTGTGTAGTATTTAGCCTACACAAGAAGGAATTAGTCCCTTTAAGATGCTGTGTGTAACAAGACAGCTTATTAGGGATCTTCTCTAGACATTGGAGATAATTATCAAGTTAATGAGTGATCCAGACCAGAACTATATATAATATTGGAAAGAAACTTTAACCCAGGATTTTTACAAGATGGCTGCTTTAGTCTGTTTAGGCTGCTGTAACAAAAATACCATAAACTGAGTGGCTTAAACAAGAAACGTTTATTTCTCACAGTTCTGGAATCAGAGAAGTCCAAGATCAAGGCACCAGCAGATTCAATGTCTGGCAGGGACAAGCTTCCTGATTCATAGACAGCTATCTTTTCTCTGTGTTCTCCATGGCAGAAACTGATAAGAGAGCTCTGTACAGTCTCTTTTGAGGGAATTAATCCCATTTTTGAGAGCCCCACCCTCATAACCTAACCACCTTCCAAAGCCCCTCCTCCTAGTATCATCACATTGTGGGTTAGGACTTCAACATGTGAATTTTGGGAGGACACAAGCATCCAGTCCATAACAATGACTAAAGGATTTATCAGCAGTTACTCTGTCTTTGGCTATGATGTAGTGAGAGAATTATATTCAATTTACCAAGAATTATATAAAACAAGTAGGAGACTCTAAGTTTCCTCTCCTGTTCACTGTGGATCTGCCGTAGCAGATTATTTGTGGAAGAAGGAAGGTTATGCCATTATCTTTCTGTCTCATTTGTCAGGAAATGGGAAAACCCTTAGCCTGGTGAAGCTAGAAGGGTGGATTTCTGTTCACATCTCTTACAGTCGGGCATTCTCCTCTGCCATTTTTCCCCCTTGTTTGTGGTTTTGGGTTTTTGCTGCCGTGCGCAGGCTTTCTCTGGTTGCAGCAAGCAGGGCTGCTCTTCGTTGCGCCCCACAGGTTCTCCCTGCGGTGGCTTCGCTTGTTGAGGAGCACAGGTGTACAGGCTTCAGTAGCTGCAGCACAAGGGCTCAGTAGTTGCGGCTCTCTGGCTCTTAGCAGTAGTGGTGATCGGACTTAGTTTCTCTGAGTGTAGAGTCTTCCTGGACCAGGGACTGAACCTGTGTCCCCTGCATTGTCAGGCAGGTTCCCACCCACTGTATCTCCAGGGAAGTCCTATTGTTTTTCGACTGTGCCCATGTTCTAGGTTGAGGCAATAATTTCCCAGTTGCAGGAAGTTCTCCATCCCTACCCATTCAAAGCTCATTCTCCTCATGGTGTTTTCTCTTTCATGATGCATGCTCTGTGAAATCATTGCTACAGATTTCTCATTACCTGAGAGTAGGCTTCACTTTCTTTTCACTTCATTCTCTTCAAATACTCTCCTTGCTGTTAAGTGCTATCTATCTACCTTCTTCTGGAGAAGGCAATGGCAACCCATTCCAGTACTCTCGACTGGAAAATCCCATGGACAGAGGAGCCTGGTGGGCTGCAGTCCATGGGATCGCTAGGAGTTGGACACAACTGAGCGACTTCATTTTCACTTTTCACTTTCACGCATTGGAGAAGGAAACGGCAACCCACTCCAGTGTTCTTGCCTGGAGAATCCCAGGGACGGGGGAGCCTGGTGAGCTGCCATCTGTGGGGTCGCACAGAGTCAGACACGACTGAAGTGACTTAGCAGCATCTACCTTCTTCCTTGATTGCTTGTCATGAAGTGATTAATCCTTCTTGTGTTTGGGATCAGAATTCAGAGTGACTTCCAAACTGGAAGTGGGATTTAGAAAAAAAGTTCTCTGCATGGCACTTCATGGGGGTGTAAGGCTGGAGGGCACTGGGATACTGGTCCAGATCTCCCTTCAGGAAAGACATTCTGCTTTAGGAAAGACTAAGTCTCTTTCCTTACTTTGCCAACAAAGGTCCATCTAGTCAAAGCTATGGTTTTTCCAGTATTAATGTATGGATGTGAGAGTTGGACTATAAAGAAAGCTGAGCACTGAAGAACTGATGCTTTTGAACTGTGCTGTTGGAGAAGACTCTTGAGAGTCCCTTGGACTGCAAGGAGATCCAACTAGTCCATCCTAAAGGAGATCAATCTTGAGTATTCATTGGAAGGACTGATGGTGAAGCTGAAACTCCAATACCTTGGCCCCCTGATGCGAAGAATTGACTCCTTTGAAAAGACCCTGATGCTGGGAAAGATTGAAGGTGGAAGAAGGGGATGACAGAGGATGAGATGGTTGGATGGCATCACCGACTCGATGGACATGAGTTTGAGTAAGCTCTGGGAGTTGGTGATGGACATGGAAGCCTGGCATGCTGCAGTCCATGGGGTTGCAAAGAGTTGGACATGACTGAGCTGACTGACTGACTGAAATCTCTTTAGGACTTATTCTTCTAGCTGCTAGGAGTGCTGCTGGAAAAATGCCCTCTGGATTAACCCCCTTGAGTCTCAGCTGAAACACGCCCCTTGCCTGAGGTCATGCTTCCTGCTGGCGGCCCACATCCAGTGGCTAATGGAATAGAGGTATGAAAATTTGGCCCTCTTGCCCTGCCAAGTGACCTGTGAAGGCATAATCTCATTTTCAGAACTCCCCTAGGATCAGTTCAGGCTTTATTTGAGACTGAATTAATAACTGGACTTCTGTCTCTGTCCCACTGGCTCCCCTCTCTTCCTTGCCACAAGCTAATCTCCATCTTAGAGTGGGCTCCTCAGAGAGCTCAGCTCTCCAGTGTACTGCTTTATATCCTCCCTGATTTCTTTTCCCAACGATTTCCACCCTGACAGCCCTGGAAATGGGAGATCTGAGCAAATAATCAAGAAAGTGACATAAGGGAAAATAGGCAGAGCTCAGTATGAGGACTGAAGACTGAGCTATGGGAAGTAATCTTAGCCACAAGGCAGAGGTCTATCTACTAGAACCAGGGTGAAGATGAAGGTTGAAATAGCAATAGCTTTAGTATTGAGTAAGCTTGTTAAACATCCCCTGGCTGGGGTCAGGATTCATCTCAGAGTCTGGGGAGCTTGAAGGGTATAAGGTGCAGTAAGAGAAGAAAGGATATTTGGAGCCTAGAATCTGGTCAGTGTGTTAAATGTAGAGACAGGAAATTAGGCAAGTCAGTCAGCATTTACATACACTGCTGCTTTTGGGAAAAGAATCGAGCTTAAGGAGCAGTATATATTTTATTTGCTCCACTTTTCAAGGATTGCCCAGCAAAATTAAAGAGTAATTTTTTTTGACCACACCCTTCAGCTTTCAGGGTCTTAGTTCCCTGACTGGGGATTGAACCCAGGCCACAGCAGTGAAAGTGCTGAGTCCTAATCCCTGGACTGCCAGGGAATTCCCCCAAAGACTAATTTTCTTATTTAAAATTCTCTAACAGATTCCCTGCATTCATTCTCCATAGCATACCTTACGTTTGGGTAACAAATCTCTAGGAAGCCCAATGAAAATGTGAAATATAAATAGGACATCTATATTTATGAGCACAGGAAGGACGTGTCAGCAAAAGATAGGAAACAGGAGAAAGATGTTAGGGTCTAGAAAAGAGCAGCTAGACAAGTCTGGTGACTTTGCTTAGTTTCTTCAGGACTGGAGAATTTGCATTTTGCGCAAGTCCGGCAGATGGTGCTGCTCCAGCAAAGAGCAGAAAAATCATTTTGCTTCCTAAGATGCAATTTATCCTGTTTACAGTTCTGAACTGATAAGATTTTTGCCATAGAAAAATTTCAATCTTGTGTCTTCAGCTGTTAATATATATATACAAAAGCTTGTGTTCAACAATAGTTGCCTACCTGGGTCATTCTTACTGCATATAGGGGGTTTATCTACAAGGCTCCCGATTTTCCTTGCTATTTCCTGCTACGACGAGAGGTTCTTCAGTCAGTCCTGCAGTCATTGCTGCACTTGCTCTCCACTGTGTGCTTGCAAGGTAGCACTCCAAAATCTCTCCAAAAATGCCGCTGTTAATGCTCTCTCTGCCTCTGTATATATACTAAGGTATGTTAATATACCTTATTATATATAAAAGCTGCAGTAACATGAATAATGTTATATAGGGAGGAAATAAGTTAGTGAATCAGTAAAGGACCACTGCCTTAGTCTACCAGGGTTGCCATAATGAAACGCCATAGACGAGGTGGCTCTAACAATAGATGTTTATTCTCTTACAGTTCTGTATGCTGGATAGTTCCAGATCAAGGTCCAACAGGTTTGTGGTGAGAGCTTTATTCCTGATGTAGATAGCTGCCTTCTCACTGTGTCCTCACATGGAGGAGAGAAGAAGAAAGCTTTTTTCTCTTCCTCTTCTTCTAAGGCCACCTATCCTATCAGATTAGGGCACCACTCTTATGATCTCACTTAACCTTTATTATCTCCTGATAATAAGGAGATAGATAATAATAGATATAGAAGATATAGATATAGGTAGAGATAGATATAGATAGACATTTGAAGTTAGATACTTCTAACTTCAGATAAATTCACCTTGGGGATTAAAGTTTCAACACATAAATGTGGGGGAGATGTAATTCATCCATAGCAATCACTAACTACAAATGGACTTAATATCAAGATGTGTCAGTAATGGCAAAATGCAGGAACTATCATATATATTTTTGTCAGATGGAATATCCATTATCCTTGAGTCTAAACTTAACATGTTGAAACAAACAAAATTTTCTGTTTCTTTCTAGAATGATTGAAGATTTTTAGCCATCAAGTAGTTTCCTTTGTTTGCTTTCCAACTGGAAAAAATTTCAAACCTACAGAAAAGTTGAAAGAATAATATACCCATATATAGACTCACCTTTTTGCCACATTCTCTTACATCCTAATCATAGCCTCTTAACTTGGATTGCATCTTAAAGAACATTTGAGTCAACTCTCACCTCTTACACAGAATCAGGTCAAGAGATCATCCAGCCTCTACTTCTAGATCTCTGATGGTGGAGCACTCACCTGTCTTTGAGCCAGCCCCATCTGTTTTTGGAGGCCTCTTGTTGCCACTAAGTCTGTCTTAGAATAAACCGAAACCTGGGTGTCCGTAACTTTCCTCTGCTGGGCTTTATATAACCCCTTTCGCCAGACAAACTAATTCTAGCTCTTTTCTCACATGACAGCTTTAAAACATTTGAAGGTGCTTCTCATGTAATCTTCCTTACTCTGCAGAAAGAAGGACTTACTGGTCCTGATTTCTTCATCCATGTTTCATTTGGAGTGGTAAAGAGACCTTACTTGCTTTCGTAGTAGGTTCATGTATTTACAAAGTGTCACTCAAAGTTGACAAGACCAATAAGGCTTCTTTATTTCTCTAATGGATGTGATTTTCCTCACTGATTGTGCCAGGTGACTCAGTTTCCTTGAAGTATGTGGACATCGAGAGTCCTCAAGACCACCTTCAATTTCAATAATTCATTAGAATACTTGTAGAACTAACTTAACATTGTTATACTCATGATGATGGTTTATTACAGCAAACGTTTACAGATTAAAATTGACCAAGGAAAGCAATGCCTGGGGTCTGAGTCCAGGAAAGTTCCAAACACAAACCTTCCAATTGCCATCTCCCAGAGGAGTCTCTGACAGGGCTAACTTCTCCCAGAAATGACATATAACAATCCGCACAGAGTGTTGTCAGCCAGTGAAGCTCACTTGAGCCACAGCAACCACTGTTTTTACTGGGGTTCAGTCACAGAGATGTGATTGACCACCTGCATCTTAGTTTCCAGCCTCTCCAGAGGTTGTGCTGATAGGGTGGCCCAAAGCCCCAACCATAAATCACATTGTTAGCGTAGATTATCTTGTGTGCCCCTAAGGCTCCCAGGATAAACAGACACTCTTATCAGGCAGGACATTCCAATGACTTAGGTATTACCTTCCAGAGTAAGGCCAGATTTTTCTTTGGGCAAAATTATTTTCCAAAGAGGGGAGATGAGCCATTTTTTCAGTTTCCTTCCTATTCATTTTCCACTTCTCTGTCAGCGTGGTATCTGGACATCTGTACCCCATTATGACGAGAGATGGGCTTTCATCTAAATACAAGTCCTTTTCTGACCTATGCCTCTGCTGCAGGGTAGCTGATCTAGTTAGGTTTCTGGAGTCTTGGAATGATGCTTCCCTAAGTTCAAGGTTGTTCTTTGGTTCAGTTAAACCCACTCCACCCTATATCTGTCAGGAGCACAGACCCTAAGGAAACAGGAAAGAAGGGAGCAGGGCACATTTAAAAGAATAGCATAGCCTGAGGACACAACATATACTGATTAGAACCAAATGGGTCCAAGATGGCAGACAAGTCAACTTTAACTAGACTTTGATCCTCATGACAGCTCCAGGGCTGACCATCAAAGACCAGAAAGTGGATGGTGATCCAGTTCCTGGAAATCTCTGCCCTTTCCCCCAAATGGTTGGAATAATCTCCCATTCATTAGCCTATGAAATTAGCCAGCCCATAAAAACTAACCACACCACATTTTATAGCCACACTTATCCTCTGCGACAGTCTACACTCTTGTCTGCGGTGTGTGTTTCTCTCTAAAGAAATCCACTTCTTACCCATCACTTTGTCAATCACTGAATTTTTTCTGCCGTGAGACATCAAGAAGCTGAGCTTCAATAGGTCCTGAACCAGGTGTGTGATCTCAATTGGAAGACAGTGGGGTTTGGCCGAGTTCGAGTCCTGGCCATGTGGGTTAGCGTCCCAAGCTGGGTTTTGACCAGGCTTGAGTCCTGGCTCACGGGCTCAAGTCCCAGTCTAAGGTGAACAGTTTCATCAAGTATCAGTCAGGACTTCTCTCTGACCTCTGACTGAGAGGCCTCTCCCCTCTAGCCTCAATTTAGGAGTTATGTCACACCTAACCCTGAGGCCCTACCATAGCTGTTCTCAAGGCTGCCACAGGGTATTGTGGGAATTCTTGGAACTCTGACACTTAAGAGCCAAAACTGAACTGAACTGAAGTTGCTCAATTGTGTCCGACTCTTTGCGACCCCGTGGACTGTAGCCCACCAGACTTCTCCATCCATGGGATTCTCCAGGCAAGAATACTGGAGTGGGTTGCCATTTCCTTCTCCAGGGGATCTTCCCGACCCAGGGATCGAACCCAGGTCTCCCACATTGCAGGCAGATGCTTTAACCTCTGAGCCACCAGGGAAGCTTGGAAAGGGGCACACAGGTCCTCTCTCTGCTGAGCTGTAACACCTTGCCATCTTCATTGTACTGTGGTAGTTCTGTATGGTGAGGACATTCTATATGGCAGTTTCCTCTCAGAGTTCTAAACAAATTGTGGTACAATTCCCTCTGCTTCTGAATCTGGCTCTCTACCAGTTTATGTTTCGTCTCTCCTTCCATCCTGTTCCAGATTGTGACCTTGAGGGTGCATAATGTTGTTGTTTAGTTGCTAAGTTCATGGGCTGTAGCATGCCAAGCTTCTCTGTCCTTCACTATCTCCCAGACTTTGGTCAAACTCACATCCATCAAATCGATGATGCCATCCAACCATCTCATCCTCTGTCGCCCCCTTCTCCTCTTGCCCTCAATCTTTCCCAGCTTTGAGGTCTTTTGTAGTGATTTTGCCTTTTCACATCAAGTAGCCAAAATATTGGAGCTTCAGGTTCAGGATAAGTCCTTCCAATGAATATTCAGGGTTGATTTCCTTTAGGATTGACCGGTTTGATCTCTTTGCCATCCAAGGTTCAAGAATCTTCTCCAGCACCACAATTCGAAAGCACCAATTCTTCAGAGCTCATCCTTCTTTAAGGAGAAGGCAGTGGCCCCCGACTCCAGTACTCTTGCCTAGAAAATCCCATGGACAGAGGAGCCTGGTGGGCTGCAGTCCATGGGGTTGCTAAGAGTTGGGCACGACTGAGTGACTTCACTTTCACTTTCCACTTTCATGCGCTGGAAAAGGAAATGGCCACCCACTCCAGCATTCTTGCCTGGAGAATCTCAGGAATGGGGGAACCTGGTGGGCTGCCATCTATGGAGTCGCACAGAGTTGGACACGACTGAAGTGACTTAGCAGCAGCAACAGCAGCCTTCTTTGTGGTCCAACTCTCACATCCATACATGACTACTGGAAAAACCGTATCTTTGACTCTATGGACCTTTGTCGGCAAAGTGGTGTTTCTGGTTTTCAATATGCTGTCTAGGTTTGTCATAGCTTTCCTTCCCAGGAGAAAGTGTCTTTTAATTTCATGGCTGCAGTCACCATCTGCAGTGATTTTGCAGCCCATGAAAATAAAATCTGTGACTGCTTCCACTTTTTCCCCATGAAGTGATGGGACTGGATGCCATGATCTTAGTTTTTGAATGTTAAGTTTTGAGTCAGCTTTTTCACTCTCCTCTTTCACCCTCATCAGGAGGCTTTTTAGTTCCTTTTCATTTTCTGGCATTAGAATGAAATCAGTCTGCATATCTGAGATTCTTGTTACTCTGGCCATCTTGATTCCAGCTTGAGATTCATCCAGCCCAACATTTCACATGATGTACTCTGCATATAATTTAAATAAGCAGGGTGACAATATACAGGAGGCATAATGCTTGTCCTTTTTCCTGTTATGGTTTTTTCTTTATTTTTGTTTTTCCCCACAACCCATCAAGCTAAAAGGAGGAATTCACTCACATCATATTTTCCTCTATTCCAATTAAGGATTTCCTCAGGCTCTACTAGTGGAATGGCTGCAGGGAACCAGATTTATAAAGGAAAGTAAAGAGAAATATTTTCAGAATATTATCTCAATTATACTTGTATAAAGAGTTGGGCAACAGTGAGAGCCTGGAGTCACGAAAACAGGCAAACCTCTTTCCCATTTCCTTCCCTTTTTTCCATCTTCCTTATTGTCTGAAGTGATTACAAATAGCTTTGCAACTGCAAGGTCATGGTTTTGGAATCAGAGGTAATTCATGATTTCCTAGATTATCACTTTTCATGGTGATGAGTAGCTTTTATTTATTTGAATACTATATACCAACTGTTATGCAGACTTCATTTAATTCTCCAAAGTGCTATCATTATACCCATTTTACAGATAAGAAAATTGAGACTCAGAGAAGTTAAGTAGTCCCAACTCTTATAGCTAGTGAGTCGTGTCACTGAAGTTTAAGCCCAGCATCACTGACTACAGGGACATGCATTGATTAACCACCACTCTGAACTACCTATCCATGAGGCTTTCACATTTCTCCTTTCTTTGTTATCACCACATGAGGGCTTCCAGTAAAGCACAATTGCACTCCCAATTTTACAAGCTTCCCAGGATCCCTTGGTGATAGAGTGGTAAGTGTGGTATTTAAAACCTGGTCTGATGTTGGCAAGCACCCCGAAAATGATGCTGGGATTGCTGAGGGAATCTGCCACTTGGGATTCTGTCTTTCTAATCGCTTCTTAAGGGAACTTGTAATGAATCTAATTGGAAGCATCAACTTGATTCCCTACAGGATTATGTCACACAAAATAGTAGCAGGAAAGGTACTAAAATCAGTAAATGAGCAAGAGAGAGAGGAGAAAGTTGAAAACATAGAGCTAAGAGGAGGAGGGCAGGCAGGACATTGATTTTGTAGCTCAGAGGGAAATGTGAGCACTTTTTGATTACTGCTGTATTTGCAAAAGCAATTTATGGTTTGGGTATGGGAACTTTGGGTACATATTTCCCTTTGACATTTGGTAAATGAAGCTATGGGAATTGCCATGAAAGCTGATTAAAAATGTGTAGTGGTGATATGTTCAAAGGACAGCCCTGCTGGCGGACTTCAGGCCATACAGAGAAGCTAGGCTATGTGACTGTGATCAAGATTGTCCTCAAGCCTCTGTTCAGCTATTCACTTACCCAGTAAAGAGTTGAGCTGGGCTTGAAGAATGGATAGAAATGATGGGGCTAGACATTATAGGTGAAGTCAATACTAAGCAGAGACCTAAAGATGGGAAAATATGACGCATATTTGGGCCATGAGTGTTTTCTTTAGCCAGAGTTTCGGATGGAAAAGAGAAAGAGAGAGACAGACTCCTAACAGTGGAGTGGGATCAAATTGTGTAATGATGACAGCGAGGGTCCCAGGAGTAATTCTTGGTGTGAACTTTCACTGCTGTACTCAGACAAAGCTACATGCAGTAACACTGCAGTAACCCTGGGTATGTCTGGGCGTAGAAACAGCAGCGATGTTCTGAGCCTGGGTGGGACAGAAGGAGAAGTTGCTTCAGACGTGTCCGACTCTGTGCGACCCCATAGATGGCAGCCCACCAGGCTCCCCCGTCCCTGGGATTCTCCAGGCAAGAACACTGGAATGGGTTGCCATTTCCTCCTCCANGGTGTTTTCTTTAGCCAGAGTTTCGGATGGAAAAGAGAAAGAGAGAGACAGACTCCTAACAGTGGAGTGGGATCAAATTGTGTAATGATGACAGCGAGGGTCCCAGGAGTAATTCTTGGTGTGAACTTTCACTGCTGTACTCAGACAAAGCTACATGCAGTAACACTGCAGTAACCCTGGGTATGTCTGGGCGTAGAAACAGCAGCGATGTTCTGAGCCTGGGTGGGACAGAAGGAGAAGTTGCTTCAGACGTGTCCGACTCTGTGCGACCCCATAGATGGCAGCCCACCAGGCTCCCCCGTCCCTGGGATTCTCCAGGCAAGAACACTGGAATGGGTTGCCATTTCCTCCTCCAGTGCATGAAAGTGGAAAGTGAAAGTGAAGTCGCTCAGTTGTGTCCCACTCTTGGCGACCCCATGGACTGCAGCCCACCAGGCTCCTCCGTCCATGGATTTTCCAGGCAAGAGTACTGGAGTGGGGTGCCATTGGGTGGGACAGAAGGAGGACTTTATATTTGCTCCTTCATTGGCTACTCATAACAGGACAGTCCTTCAGTCAACCCTTGCCTCATGATTGTTCCACATAGGCTTATCACAAATGCAATTAAGAATTTGATTATTCCTAGAGACAACACGTAGAGGAATAATATCTTAAAATTTTGCTAAAAGTATTTTCATTCTTACTAATTCATTGTAATCTACAGTCCTTTCTCAGCTAGAATTAGATAGTGAGGCTGAGACGTCTCCTCAGGGGGTGGGCTGAAATGGGGAGATAGAAATGAGCCTTGGTTTAAATTAACATTTCTAGAGAAATAACCCTGAACATTCTTTTATAAAGAGTAATGTTGCCAGGATGGTGGTAGCAGTGGTCAGACTGCAGAGTTGAGAGTGATTCAGAAGTAGAGGTAATATTGTCAGTGAAGGTAGAAGAGGAAAAGGTAGGTCATTAAATAATCGTGGAGAAGTCTGGAGAAGGGCGTGAGGTTATACAAGGAGGTAATTTATGTGTAAACTAGAAGAGAAGGCAGTAAGAATTGAAATTTATTAAACTACTAAGCTTAAAGCATAGTCTTATCTAAGCAACTGATTAGGCTCCCAGAAGGGTAGGGAAGCTACAAACCAATCTAGATATACTTCCCAGTTTGCTTAGGGCCATCCATGTTAAAGGTAAAAATTAAAATCAAGTGCATTTCCATCTCTGTTTTTCTTTCTTTGAAGCATCTTAAAATTCACTTCTTTAATATCTCCTCATGTCAAAAGATCTCTGCCTCTGAGGAAATAGTTCCTCAGTTTTTTCCAACATGTCATCTCTTAAAGCAAAAACAACAAAAACCTAAAATTCATTTGTCATAGGTTTAATAAGTCAGTCATCTAGATGTTCAGTCTGCATCAAATCAAATGTACAGATGGACTGAACTGTTAAATGAAATTTTCCATCCCATCAATGTCTAATTTGTATCCTACCATCTCCATGGAATCATCACCACCTCTATGAATTCATAATAGTTGTTGCTTCTCTGAGCTCCCAGATCTCTTTTCTCTGAGTCAGGCATTCTAGATGGTAGTCTGAGAAGCATCTTTAAATCCATATATATATATATATGTATACACACACACACACAGACACATTCTAACTTTGTTTTTCCTCCTTTTGGCACAACAAGGCATTTGTATAGTAATTCTTTTTTCTCTTTAAGATGTAAGTATATGTAATGTTTCTTTTAAATTTTCTTTTTCCAAGCAACTCTGGCTGGGAGCACAAAAAAATTTCCTGATTCAATATTATTCTAACTCATTTCCTTCAGGGTATGACTGTTCCTTTTTAACAACAACCACTACCATTATTATTGTTATAAGAATAATGAAGAAAATCTTAAAATGCTAATATCTTTGGGAGGGCTTTTATTAGAAAAAGAACATTTCTATTAAGGAACAAATAAACAATACAGATTTGATTTCTTTTTAGAGGTAAGATTTGAGAGGGGAGGCTATCAGCTCTGATGAGAGGAGAGGCAGGAAAAAAAAAAAAAAGGCTCAAAGCAACTGATTAGGATCCCAGAAGCGTAGGGAAACTACTACAAACCAATCTAGATTTACTTCCAAGTTTTGCTTAGGGCCATCCATGTTAAAGGTAAACATTAAAACTGATTGCATTTCTACCTGTTTTTCTTTCTTTAAATTTGAAATTCAAGTTATCAGATATCTTCATAAATGTGACGCTGTTTTTCTTTCACTGCTGTACTCAGACAAAGCTATATTTATGGTCTGTCCATGCATTGGAATAAATTGAGTTTAAAATGATTTTCAGGGATATTATAAAATGTGTTGACTGCTCTGAAAAAAAAAAAAAAA